>JBCNJP010000008.1:61833957-61892714 GCA_039602395.1 Deinandra increscens subsp. villosa | reverse complement strand
ATATATATATATATATATATATTTCATATATATATATATAATTAAATATAATGTGTGGCCTTTAATCATTTATCTTAAATAATCAATTATCTAATTAACCCTATCAGACATTTATTTGATGGACGTAATTGCCCTTAATGATAGAATTAGGGTTTTCCCTTTGGTGTATATATAGGGTCTTATTAGAGAGATTAGAGGCTAATCACCACCTCATAATTTTCGTCCCTCTTCTCTCTGCTCTCTCTTTTATTTTCGCAGACCCTCTCTGCGACTCCCATCATTAACATACACCGTAAACGGGAACCAAGACTACTCACAGGATGGACAACCTGACTGCTGCTGATCTCAACCAGATGTCAACAGGTAATATTTACATATGTGTTATCTGTTTATTATAACGATTCATGATTCAATCAACATTTCCAGCTTATCAGTCTTTGTTATAATTTTAATGCTAACCAATACAAGTAGTTGGATATGTAGGTTCTTAGAAAGTCAATTTTTATAATCAAAAGAGAGATTTTCGATTTTGTTTACATCTAAATTCTAAACCATATATTAAACAAGGATAATACGTCAATTTACACATGTCAGGATCTATAAAACGACATATCAATGTCATAAGTGTTCGGATCAATCTAAATTTTCAGGCTGTCTTTTGGGCATATTACCCTTCATCATTGAATACATTTGATGTCCCGTAGTTGCTTCACACTTTTTATTTTTGATTTTTTTTCAAATTCATTTAAAAAAAAACCTTTTTTTGCGAAAGAAGTGTAAGAATTGCATGGTGTTTGGATATTAACGCATGGTGTTATTTTTTAATTTCAATAAAATATAACTAAAAGATGAGAGCATGCATTAATATCTAACACAGCATCCACTTTTTATATAAAAATATTTTTTATAACAACTTTACCTTATATGTATATCTATGTATATATAGTGAGGTTCATTGTAGACACTTTCGCATGTGAAATAGCTCTTTTTCACATGTGAAAGTTTCTAATTAATGAGAAAAAAGAAAAAAAAGAAAAAAGAAAATTAATCACAACCATTAGATCAAGATATCTAATGGTGAAAAAGGGTGTCTACCTGTCTACACTTATGGGGGTGTCTACAATGAACTTTTCACTATATGTATATATATATATATGTGTGTGTATAGGCTAGAATGTCCCACACCATATAAATTCATAGCCTGCTCTCTCTTCTCCTTTAATGAATAAAAAGCTGAGGATGAAGAATAAATCCTCCATGAACCACAATAAGGAGTTTGAAGGTGAGATTTCTGAATGACTATTTTATTTCTCATTCATAGCTAAATTATATTACAATTATCCTTCATTTCTGTAACTTTTTCTTCAAAATTAATTAATTTACATAAACATGTAAAGAAGACATGATCTTTTCAAGAACTTAATGATTATTAGTCCTATGGCTTC
Organism: Deinandra increscens subsp. villosa; assembly: GCA_039602395.1. Lineage (NCBI taxonomy): Eukaryota > Viridiplantae > Streptophyta > Magnoliopsida > Asterales > Asteraceae > Deinandra > Deinandra increscens. The sequence goes on along the minus strand of JBCNJP010000008.1, from coordinate 61,891,269 downwards.
GGCATATCGCTTAATCCGTTCATCTTCTGCGAAAAAACGCTCTATCAGTGAGTTATTGCGTACTCCTTTAAAGGTTGTTCCTTCTAGGCAAACGTTCTGGCCGTCTCTAAACCGACGAATTAAAATTATTTGCGACTTTTTTCATTGTGTGAAAATTGTGTTTTTTTCCTTGAAAATCCAGAATTGCGTTAGTTTTCTTTCTTAAAAGATTAAAGACACTTAACTTAAATGGTTATAAATCTAAAAAAATATGACAAAATAGTTGGAATTTGGCAGAGGTGAGTAGCACAAAATGGGAGTTTGTAAACTTATCTGAACAAGAAGAAGATCTGGTTTACAGGATGCATAAACTCATCGGTAACAGGTGAGGAAACACTTTTAAGTTCTCATATTTTAATTTTTTGTCATAAAAATCCCTATTTGTGTAAGTTACTATAGATTTACAAGGTATATAAACCCCACACCGGTTGATACAACAGATGTGGGACACGTTTCATTTATTGCAATGGTTTTGATTCATAACAATCGTTCTTCATTAGGGGTAACGTCCTCGTTCGTCATGTCTAACTCTCTACAGACCACTTCTTTTATACCACTTTTAGAGACCATACTAGTTTCTAAGGTAGAGCTCTTTTGTTTATCATGATACCACTTCTTTTATATCACTTTTAGGGACCATGCTAGTTTTTAAGGTAGAGTTCTTTTGTTTGGAAAGTAATAATGGTATCATGTCAAAAGAAAATGCAAACTATAAAGTGCAGTGACTTGTTTGCACTTGTATCTTTTGTAATAAAAATATATAATTATTATATTACTTACATTTTTAAATAGATAAATAATACTTGATTTTGATTGGGCCATATGGCTCTATTGAATTGAATGGATGTCATGTAATATATTTAAATTTTTTCTTTTTTTTCTTCGTTTGTAGATAAAAATGTGTAAACTTTAACACATATTGTTGATTAAATTATTAATTTAGACTTTTTGTTATTTTATATTTAATTGATCATCTAATATAGGATTTAATAGGTTGAATTTTTATTATTTATTTTTTTAGTGAACTTTACATAGTTTTTTTACCCGACCTAATCTAACCCAAAAACTGGTAATATCATAATATCGAAATTTTCACAAACATGGAAAAAAATTCTAGGTCTACTATTAGGCTCATTTGAGCTTTTTAACATTCGGATTCCAAGTAACTCAAAAGTCGCCTTGACTAGTTTATGTCACTAGCTCGAAACAAAACCAGACAAACTCAAGTGTAAACAAGCTCAAGTTCAACTTGTTTATAGTGTCTTACAATCAATAAAAAGAAAAATTGACCATAATTCTTTTTTCTTTATAATAGATATACCACAAAAATAAAAAGAAATTATAAAAACACACCTTACGCCCATGAGAGGGTAACTCTCACTATCATCATCAAGCCTCATATTCCTTCATTGGGATATCATTTCCCAAATTGTATTTTCCTTCTTGGGGGATATCACATGTTCCTCACAAAAAAGAAAAAAAAAAGGAAAAAAAAAACACCTACAAATGGTAAAGTTTTATTCTAATCATGAAATCCTATGCATATTCACAACCCTTCTGACACATGACACTAATGGGTTATTTTGTAGCATTTTAACGTTTCTTAGTGGTTATTAAGATATCTATCTCTTAATCGTTAAGAGGTTTAAAAGATGTTAAATGAGTAGGAGGTAACTTCCTAATGCTAAACCTTTAGAAGTCACATTCTTCTCTTTCATAATAATGATTTCATTAAGAGGTAGTCTTTTTTTTTTTTTTGAACAACAAATTTTATTCAACACCACCCCCCTCCCGGAGGCAGCAAGAGGCTGCAAAACCGAGAGTCGAGGACCACCAAAATTACATCACACGCATATTCACCCAATCAATACATTTCTTACTCCTACTATCACACCACAATCTAGACAAACTTTTAATATTACATCTAACTCTATCCATTGACACCGTCTTGGCTTGAAACTTCACCTTATTTCTTTCCTTCCACAAGCTCCAAACGGCCACATAGACAACCGCTTGAATACTTGCCCTCTTCCCCTCATCCACCCTTAACGCAGCCAAGTTGGAGCAAGTCTCTTTCACCGAATCACCTTTGAAACTTGGAGCCTTGACCCAAGCTTCAATCCAGCTCCAAACCGACTTGGCAAATTGGCAATCCATAAACAAATGGTTGCTTGTTTCCTGGCTCCCCATACACAGACTGCACATCGAAGAGGTCAGGCGCATCCCTCTCTTCAACAGCCCGTCACATGTTGCCACCCTATCCCGACAAGCTCTCCACATGAAGGTATTAATTTTAATCGGCGTCAAACTGCACCAATTGAAGCGACACCCCTGCCCACTCCTTTCATTACCCAACAGTTTCCTTCTCACATCTTTGGCCTGAAAGTCCGCCGCCCCCTCCCTGTTTCCCCATCTCCAACTGCCATCATACCAGAAAATTAGGTTTTCAAGGTCCACTCCTTTGTTCTTCATCACCCTAACCGCCGCAATAATATTTTTCCACACTCCCGGAACCGTTGCTTTGCAAGGGAAAACATCCGGTCTACCCTCCACCACGTGGACAACCCTTATGACCGACACCCAAAGGCTATCCTCCTCTTTTTTTAACCTCCACATCCACTTACTAAGGAGACTAAGATTATAATCTTCAAGCCGGACCAACCCCAAACCCCCCTTCTCCTTTGGCAAACAAACCTCCTCCTTTTTAACCCAATGGATCTTTTTGGCATCCTCATTCCCACCCCAAAGAAAACGAAACCGAACCTTGTCAATTTCCGCAATAACCGCCTTAGGAGCTTTGAAGAGGGAAAACAAGTAAGATGGTAAACTATCAACACACTCTTTACCAAAGTTAACCGACCCCCAAACGAAAGAGTTCTAGCTTTCCACCGAGAAAGCCTTCTCCTAATCACCTCCAACACCTCGTTCCAATACCCCAACCGGTTCATATTCGCCCCCACCTTCATACCCAAGTACATAAACGGGATATCACCCCCGGGACACACTAGGACCGAAGCCAACCGTCTTTTTTCAGCCTCCGACACATTTACCCCCATAAGCGAGCACTTCTCAAAGTTGACCTTAAGGCCCGACACAAGATAAAAACACCTTAAAAGTCTAACAAGGTTCCGAGCATTGGCCTCACTCCAATCTCCAAGGATCATCGCGTCGTCCGCATAGAAAAGGTGGGATAGAACCGGCCCTTCCCTCGGAAGATGGACCCCTTTAAAAATCCCCATCTCCCTAGCTTTGCGGAACATCCAATCCAAAGCTTCCATGACAATCACAAAAAGGTATGAGAAAAGAGGATCCTGAATATTAATATTACGTAATGAAGTCACTATAAAGTCTATTTTACCCTTGATTATACACCCAAATCGAACCAAAAACAAATACCAATAGACTTTAGCCCAATATCCATCCATAGGGGGCTGGGCCCAATCCTAGCTCAATAGAATGTAGGCCCATATGTTTTGAGACTCGAAACCTTTGCATTACGTTGAGTTTCGAACAAATCACACTAATATGTTATCATGAAGCTCTCTTCATGGGATAATTTGATAATAAATGGATGATTTTTAAATTAAAAATTTATGGTTTAAATCATGTTAAGTGCCGATTTAGCTGTGAAAAGGAAGAGTTATCATGAACTTCGAATTATTTACCAAGCTCAAGTACAAAGTTTTCTTACGTCATTCTGACATGGATGATGGATCTATATGTGATGAGTATTAGTGTTACGTTACATCAATAACTTTTTAATCAATAATTTTTTAAGTGGTGTTTAAATAATTTTCATTTCTAAAATCGTTAGTTATATACTTTTTTAAGTATAAAAATCAATCATATATTTCACATTCTGAAAACATATATTACATATTTATCTATTTCATTAAAATTGAACTTATTAAATGACATTTTACCCTTATTTTTACTAAGGGATTTAATATATATTTCTCATTTCTAAGACCTAGACCCGAGCTCGTTTATTAAACGAGCCATTTTTAAAAGCTCAAGCTCATTTAGCTCGGCTCGTTTGAGCATCTTTACCAATCTGATCCCAAATAGTTCACGAGTTGGTTTGGCTTATTTGCACCCCTAGATCTTAATAAGGAAAAAATATGTAAAAATCTCTTATTAATATTGGATCAGAAATAGTCATTCAATAATTTAATAAGAATGAAACGGATAAATATGTACTATATATGCTTTATATATGCTTTAGGAAGAGAAATATATAATTGAGTTTTTAATTTGAAAAAGTATGTAATTAATGATCTTACAAAATCTAATATTAATAATTAATGTTTAAAAAATATGTAACTAATATGATTTAGGCGGGAAAATGTTCTCAAGGAGGCTATGGTGATGCCATGTTTATTAAAATAGATGATGATGGGATTGAACCCTCACTATATGAAAATGCTAAACCTTATCCAACATCATCATACTCCTAAGTCAAAGTCTCTTTGTTAATTACATGTATATATTATTTTAATTGCGTAATATAACAACTTATGCTTAACGGCGGTAGTGACCGGGTTACGCATGTGTTACGTAACGAATTCCATATATGTGTTATTTGAATTGCGTAATAAACGGTTGTGTAGCGACAGGGTTATATCTAAGTAGCGATCGAGTTACGTCTAAGTCTAAGTACATACCGGTTTCCTTAAATTAATTTAGACTATATAATATGAAACTAAGTCTAAGTACATACCGGTTTCCTAAAATTAATTTAGACTATATAATATGAAACTTGACATTGGTTATATGATTGTTATGTTGTATTTCTTGATCTTAAAGTGTATACTATTAGAATCTGAATCAATTTTCCTCAATTTTAATTTGCTAAACTGTTGAAGTGATGGTACTTTTCAGGTGGGATTTGATTGCCGGTAGAATTCCCGGTCGAAAACCCGAAGAAATAGAAAGGTTTTGGTTGATGAGGCATAGTGAGGCATTTAGCAATTTGAGAACTCAAACCAAATCCTAATAACTAAAAATCATGTTATAAATATTAATATAGCTAAAAATTATTATTATTATTATTAGTTTTATTATTATTATTATAATTATAATTATTATAATTATAATTATTATAATTATTATTATTATTATTATTATTATTATTATTATTATTATTATTATTATCATTATTATTATCATTATTATTATTATTATCATTATTATCATTATTATCATCATTATCATTATTATTATTATTATTATTATTATTATTATTATTATTATTATTATTATTATTATTATTATTATCATTATTATCATTATTATCATTATTATCATTATCATTATTATTGTAGCATTTGAGAACTCAGACCAAATCCTAATAACTAAAAACCATATTATGAATATCAATAGAGCTCAATTAAGTTAGTATTATTATTATAGCAATTTGAGGACTCCAAATCCTAATAACTAAAAACCGTATTATAAATATTAATAGAGCTAAACTAAGTTAGCATTATTATTATTATTGTAGATGTAGTATTTAGTTGTAATTATAACTTCTATTTCCTTGTATATTGTATAAATCTATACCCTCACCATATAAGTGGGGGCTTTACTTATTGTTTATATTGATGGTTATAATTATGGTGTATTTGCCTATTTGTGAATGACTAGATCTATTTTTATTCATTATACTATATGCAAATTTTAACCTTAAAAAGAACAGTTTCATGCTTTGATTGGACACGTGGCTCCACAAGTTGGATGCCACTTGTCAAACTTTATTTATTATTATTATTATTATTATTATTATTATTATTATTATTATTATTATTATTATTATTATTTATAAATAAATTAATTTTTTAAAATCATTTTTAAGAGTTTCATTAGCTTTAGTTTTAATTTGAGTTAATTGTAAATTTTGTCCCTGTAGTTTGGGGGTATTTGCAAAATCATCTAAAATAGAACATTTTTGCAGATGACGCTCTGTGGTATGAGTTTATTACAAATTCAGTTCAAAACACTAACTCCATTAGAGAAGTTCAGTTAAGTCTAGGGTATTTTTGTTTTATTGACTAAGGTACAAGCTATTAATACTAGGTACAACATATTTTAGAGATTAGGTCATAAATCAATTCATGTGTTTTATGCTTTGAAGTTTTACTATATATGTCTTAGCTGGCTATTCAATTTCCTTGGTTGAAAATTATGGATTTTGAGTTAGTTTAGTGTTTGTTGTATGTTCTGCTTTTACAAGTAGAAGAGACTCGAACAAGGAACCTGGAGGCTTCATAAACAATTTACATTCTTTACAAATCAGTTTACATACTTTATGGATGAAGACTTCATTCACAGCTATCATCGTCCTACCATAATTAATAAGCTATCATCGTCCTACCGTAATTATTAACTCGGTTTACATACTTTGTGGATGAAGGCTTCAATGCTTCGTAAATCAATTTATATTCCTTATAGGTTCCTTGAACCTAATTGTAATTTGTGTTATAGTTATATGAAAGAATGACCAAATTCAATAACTATTTAAGAACTAAATTCAATAACCTATTTGATGAATTTTAACCAAATTTAGTAACCAGCTTCAACTATTCAACTATGAACTATTCAAGAATCAAATTCAATAATCAAATTCAATAACTATTCAAGAACCAAATCAATCAAGAAATTATAAGCCAAACGTTTGATGAACTTTTACCTGCTGACTTGTTGTGAACTGTGAAGACTGAGTCGGAGAGACGAGAGTGACTGAGGTCTGAGTGAGAAACAGAGAAATAAAGCACTGAGAAGAGCAGTTAGACGGTGAGAACCAGGGCTCAAGCCAGGCGGTCGCTGGTCGCCACTCGCCGGACGGTGAGAAGTGAGAACGAGGGCTCAGCTCAGGGGGGAGTTGGGAGAGGCTGTATTAGGGTTGGGATTTGGGAGGTGCGTCTGTGCGAGGCTACGCAATGCTGAGAGCGCATATATCATATATGTCGCTTAAAACAACAGAGATAAAAAAAATTAAAGAAAAAAAGTCAAAAACCGCTAATAACAGGGATCGAAATCGACACTTCAATGTTGGGATATCACGCTGAAACCATTGAGCCAGAGAAATCTTTCGGTTTTATTAGGATTCACTATTATGATATATCAGGATTCACCTCTACTTTTTCTCTATATTTCTAAAATAATTTCAAAACTCCGTGGGTTCCCGTGAACCCGCTCTCCCAACACTAGCTCCGCCCCTGATTTAGGTGGTAGAGATAAACATGGAGATTGGGCCCACAAACCCACTCACAACAACAAGTAGCTGTAGCCAGTGGCGCAGCTTTTAAGGGGCGGGAGGGGGCGTCCGACCCCCCGAATTTTTTTTGCGATGTAAGGGGTATATAATTTTCGTGTAGAAAATTTCGATATACTCCGGTTTCGACCCCCCATTTACCTAAAAATTGGCGTTAGGAAAAAAAATTTAGATCCCGACCCCACTTGATATTTTCAAGCTTCGTCACTGGCCGTAGCGGCTACAAGTTGCCGAAAAATCATAAAATTGAAAGCCGTTAGATCAAAGCTTGGGATGTGGTGATGATGACAATTATAAAGACGGTGGCGCCAAGGGAGAAAGTTTCACCACTCCCTCCCCTAACATGATTAAGGTCGTCCTACAATTATTGGATGGTGATGTGGACTTGACAAATTTTAAAGTCGTCCTGCATGCATTATTGTTTTCACGTTGTTAGATACATCTTTGTGTGTGAAACATATTTTTAATGAAATTCAATTCACATAAAAAGGGTTGTCCTTCTGTACAATCCACATGATTTATTATGTCTTATCATAAGCACTAGCGAAGCTTGGGTGAAAAGTTTGAGGGGGCGAAGAGTCGTGGATCCTAATCCCGGGGGGCGGTTCTCAATAAATATAAAAAAAATTCAAAAATCACAAAAATTAGCACTACGGCCGAAAAAGACCGCCCCCCCCCCCCCCCCGGTCCTAACTAACCTTCGCCATTGATCATAAGTAGTTACATGTATAAATGTATGTAAGCATACCCTAACATGCAATTTAAACGAAGTACATACATATTAAATAAAAACACTAGAATTTTAAGACTATATTGTTATATTGTACTCCCTAACATTTACTAACGTTATGTAAGAATGATATTAAAAAAAATATTAAAGTATTATACGATTTACAAAGAAGAAAATAAATAAAATTGTAAAGAGATTACAAGGAAAAAAAACTATTTACAAAAACAAACAAAACAGAACACAAACCGAGTTTCAGTTCAATAGAGCTCTCTTAAAACATGTTTTAGGCCACCCAAGTGAACTCTAACGTCTCTTATGATGTAACAGCCTACACTACCACAAAAAATAGCCTTTTATAACGCGTAATGCGTGTCATAAAAGGGGTCAGATGACGCGCAAATACGCGTAAAGGAAGACCCTGTCATAAAAAAAAGATGACGCATTTTATGACGTGCAAAAATGTGTGTCATAAAATGAGCGTCAAAGAAACCCCTTTCATAAAGCTAGGGAGATGACAGGCAATTTTTGCGCGTCATGGGTTTAAAATAATAATATAAAAACTTTTTTTTAGAATCACGAATTTCTACATTAATGACAATTAACCTGATAATACAAAATAAAAATACACTTATAGCAAAATAATACATTTAATTATATGGCAAAATGATTCGTTTTATATAACTATTAAGAGCATTCACAGCTCGTTTGGTATAATTTATGTGAGTCTAGTCCTTAAAATTTAAGGTTTGTTGTAAGTGGTTGTGAGTGGAGGATGGAGAAAAAATATTGAAAAATCTGTATATTTAACAAAAAAAACTGTGAATTATGTAAAATTTGACGTTTGGTTGTGAGTGGAAAATAGAGTAAAGGTATAAAAACATATTATTTAATTGTGGTTGTGAATGAAAGAAAGAGAAGAAAATAATAATAAAGGTATAAATTATAAGGATATGGATAAGGAATGGGTTGTGAGGGTTGTGAATGCTATCATTCACAGCCGGTTATGTATAATTATGTGAGTGCAGTCCTTAAAATTTAAAGGTTTGGTTGTAAGTGGTTGTGAGTGGAGGGGACATAAAAGATATTGAAAATCTGTATATTTGACAAAAAAACTGTTAATTCTGTAAAATTTGAGGTTTGGTTGTGAATGAATAGAGAGAAAATGATATAAACATGTATAATTTAATTGTGGTTGTGAGTGAAAAAGACTATTAAAAATAATAATAGATGTATATATTATAAGAACAAAGATAGAGAATGGGTTGTGAATGCTAAGGATTCCAAACTTAACAAACGTATTGTTTACGTTATACAGTGTCTCCTCTTCTCATATAACCGTCTTGTTCTTTCAAATTTATATTTTGTCTCAAAGTCGATGTATGCCTGCAAAATATTAAAAAGTAAGTGAGCAAAAAGTTCAAGCTCAAATTCAGTTTATGATAAAAACTTTAAGATTTAAGATAGAGTTATGCAACTATGATGCTTTTGAACCAAATATTGTTGGTTCATGCAACTATATATCCAGTATGTATCATATTCTTAAACTTAATACACACATAACCATCTTTACTTCCACATCAGTCATATGATTTACAAAATATAATGTTGAAATATTGCTAATCAACCAACTTTCTTTATTATGGTAATCTCCCTAAAAGGGTTATACACAATCATGTAGAATAATTACTATGTTATGGCAATCTTGAAATATAATGTAAATTAATAATGCTTACTCAGCTAAATATTTCATGTCCGTACAGATCAAGATTACACATGCAGGCTTTCTAAGAAGTCTCTTGAACCTAGTTCTATCCCATGTATTGTGGGCCCGCACAACTGTGATTGATCTATTCCCTGCATATAGTATAAAAATCCATGAATTCAAAAAGGGAATACAAAAAGAAAGCAACCTCACCCTTTATGCAAATGTAAATATACATTTCTGTAAAGTGCAAAACAAAAATGGTTTTGTTCCATCCTTAGAGAATCGACATAGCTCAATGAGGAGTCTTCGGTGGATGTTAAAGCTAAGAACTCCGAGTTCAGGCTAAGAGTAGTCAGAGTACAATGATCAGCAAAACAAGATTAATAGAAACACAGTTCATCACTTTGTATGCTTCTTTTATGTTAATTCTTAAATGACACATAATATATGGTGTTGAAAAGAAAGAAGGGTGATACAAGTAATCATAACATATAAGACTGAAAGTTGAGGGACAAAGACACAAATGGGCCTATTGAGTGGGTTGGCTAATACGTCTAGGTTAAACTAGTAATTTCATGTAAAGAATGAGGTAGGATAGATTTACACAAAGACACTTATTTTTCTAACTTTATTTTCTTTTAAAATAAATAGTGGGTAAAATTTGATTAATAACTTATTTTCCTAACATTATGCACTCAAAATAAACTTGGGGGGCCTTAGACCCATATGGCATGTTTCCTATTAGGCTATTTCTTTATTTCAAGATTGATAGAAATCAAGACTAAAGTTCAATGATCAGCAAAACAAGATTGATAGAAATTAAGACTAAGTTCAAATGGGGACCTAAATGTTATTTCACGGACTGAAGACCAAATACCCTAGCAATTTGCATCTATATTAACAATAGTTGTAGATCCATTTCGGGTATTAATACCCGATCGAACCCGAGATTATAGTGCAGTTTGTTTTTTAAGAGGTAAAATGTCTGCAGGATGCGAACCACATCTACAGACATCAGTCTATAAGAAGATGATTGTTTGTTTTTTAACTTCTGCAGACAGCTAAAATAAACTGAAATCTAAATAAACCGATTTTTTAAACTAAAAATAGCTAGGTATCAATAAAAAAAACTGATTGGCGGGATACTAATATCAATAATGAAGTTTAATGATTATCACAAAATGATTAAATCTTGAAATTTTTCTTGGCGTCTAACAGTAAATTTATTGAAATTATTTTGTTCGGCTATGAAAAGATTTTTGAACATTTTTCATTCTCTTTTAGATGTTTTCTATAACTTTTGTTAAAAAGAAATGTTTTCTAAGAGTCAAATAAAATAAAAAATGTATTAAAATTTTCTTACAGAGTCGAAATATTTTCAAGAAATTAAAAAAAAGGTTATGAATTTTATTTATAAAAGAATAAAAAACTTTCTTTGAGGTTTTGTGATTTAATAAAATATTTCTTTCATAGCACTTTTATAAAATGAAATAAAAATTTCATAAAAAATAACGGAACCATTTATAAAACAATTAAAAAGTTTTATAAAATATAAAGATCTAATAAAACAATTTTAATTAGAAAAGTTGAGATTAGTTTTTCTAAAAGTATCATTTTGTTTAGAGTAAACCTCTATTTTAGTCTTTGAGGTTTGCCATTTTAATCCATTTTAGTCCAAACGTTTTAAAATATCCAATTTGATCCCTCACATTTCGTTTTATAATCAATTTTAGTCCAATTATTAATTTTTTTTAAATAATATCTTAGTTTGACTTTGTTGACCCAACTTAAGGGTATACTTGTCCAATTATTAATTTCTTTTTTAAAATAATCTCCTAATATATATTTAAAAAGCCCCTTTTGCATATTTTATGGGTATATAGATGGAAACCATGTTTTCTTATTAACTGTTTTTTATATATTTATGTTGTTTTTGCTGTCTTTTAAGATATATTGTATGGATATATGGATATGGATGCAATAGTTTATATGTATGCTATTTGTTACCATGGTTACCATGGAAGTGGGTTGCATTACTACAGTAGCTTATAAAGGGGTGTGAATAACACAAGTATTTCGGTGGGAGCAGCTTATATGTATGATATTTGAATGAATGTTTCATTTATTTGAATGAATATTTCATTGAATTTAAATATATTTGAATGAAGAGTACTCTTGAATGAATATTGCATTAGCTTATAAAGGGGTGTGCAGATTAAAGGGTTTGTGAAACTCACCTTAGGTTGCTCAGCTACACTTCAATAATCCAAATTATGATTTGCTAACGAAGACCTAATAATCACATTAAGGTCTTAAGTATTAGGTTGTGTCTAATCTTTAACTTAACGTCACTTTGGCCCATAACATAGCACGTTGGAACTATGACTCGACATACAGACACACGACACCGATGGTTGATCATAAACAAGGGTTCATATACATCAGAAATCAAAGCATGTATCATCATGGCAAAATCATGTAAGTCATGGCATAACATTCAAGTAAATTGTACAAGTTTGGATTCTGGTCTCAGTTTCGCTAGCAATTTCGCTAGTCAGTTTCGCTATGTGCACGGGCAGCACTTTCGCTAGGCAATACCCGATGGCACAGTTTCGCTAGGCTAGTTTCGCTCGAAACTGTTGGCACAGTTTCGCTAGCCTAGTTTCGCCCGAAACTGGTTTGAACTTTCGTTCAGGGAATTTCGCTCGGTAGATTCGCTCGAGCTGGTCTGGTTGGTTTACCCGGCGACACTGCAGTTTCGCTGCATAGTGTCGCTGGATGAAGATATACATAGTTTCGCTGGACAGTTTCGCCCAGAGAACAAGACAGTTTCGCTGGTCGCGAAAAACACATAAATCAGCCTAAAAATCAATCTAACAGCTTCCATGTTACATGCAATTCATTATCTAGCATACATAACCATTTACCAACATAAATCAGTAAGCTTTAACACCTTAAACATGCATTTTCATGATCAAATCACCAAAAACACATTTTAACCTAAAATGACCTAATCTAGCATAAATCTTCATTATGGATGGATTTCACACGTAAAGTTATAAACTTTATAACAGATCTAGCAATCCTAAGCAACATATCAGAAGATCAAGTGATTCCATGGAGGTTTGGTCATGCTTTAAAGTAAAACACCAAGAAAGTACATATAAATGCATAAAGAATGGTTTTGGGGACTCACGATTCGATCTAGGGCCAAATGGATGAGATGAGATGATGGTTCCTTGATGGTTCTTGGCTGGAATCAGCTGGTCCAGAATATCTCAGGAGAGTGTGTGTGTGTTTTGTGTAAATGAGGCAAAATGGGAGAACTAGGGTTTATTAAGATTATTTATATCAGAGGCTAGTTTCGCTGGCAGTTTCGCTGGCCGGCGAAACTGGCTCTGATTATGAGTAAATCAGGCAGTTTAGCTAACTACCGGGCGACACTATAGTTTCGCTCGGTAGTTTCGCTGGAAATCTAAAACATACGAATTTGTCACATAATCAAGGATTTACAATTTGTCATGCTATTCGTAATGTTAATTCATGCATTTAAATCATATTGCACATAATGACAATCGATAAATGAACACATAGCACATATGGGCGGGTTCGGTGATCAACCAAAGGACGTGAACGTATTCGGCCTAGTTAAGCATTAGTTACTAAGTTAACACTTATAACGTAACTAACGGAGATTGTCTAACGGAAGTAAACCTTGAAATTCTCGGATGTCACATCATCCCCTTGTAATTGGAATTTTCGTCCCGAAAATTATTCTTGTGTCGTAGCGTTTGCAGCCTCGGCTGTCGTCGCTGGGGAAAGAAAGCAAAAGTTTTAGGGTTGCCACATCCTCCTCCTGTTAAAGGAATTTTGGTCCCCAAAATTAAATCATACCTTGAGTTTCTGTGGACGTTTGCTCGAACAAGTGAGGATACTTCTTCTTCATCTGATCCTCTCGTTCCCAAGTATATTCTGGTCCACGTCTTGAGTTCCATCGGACCTTGACGATCGGAATCTTGCTACGTTTGAGGGTTTTCTCCTCGCGTCCCATGATTTCTTCCGGCTGCTCGATGAATCTCAGATGTTCGTCGATTTCCAATTCCTCCAAAGGGATTATTTCAGTGTTGTCTGCCAGACATTTCTTCAGATTAGAGACGTGAAACACGTTGTGAACTCCATCGAGTTCGGCAGGGAGTTGTAAACGGTAGGCCACCGGGCCTACTTCCCCAATGATTTCAAAAGGACCGATGTAGCGAGGATTTAACTTTCCACGCTTTCCGAAGCGTATCACGCCTTTCGAGGGAGATACCTTTAATAACACTTTGTCGCCTACCTCGAACTTCAAAGGTTTATGGCGTTTGTCGGCATAGCTCTTCTGTCTGTCACGTGCTGCGGCTATCCGCTTTCTGATCTGAATAATCCGTTCAGTTGTATCATGAATGAGTTCCGGTCCGGTGAGTCCTTTCTCACCCGTTTCAGCCCAACACACGGGCGATCTACACTTTCTGCCATATAGTGCTTCAAAAGGTGCTGCACCGATACTTGAATGATAACTGTTGTTGTAGGAGAACTCCACCAACGGAAGGTGAGCCTCCCAGTCCTTACCAAAATCGAGAACGCAAGCACGGAGCATGTCTTCTAAAGTCTGAATGGTTCGTTCCGTCTGTCCATCGGTCTGCGGGTGATAAGCTGTACTCATATCCAGTCTGGTTCCCAGTGCTTCTTGCATAGATTGCCATAGTCGGGAAGTAAATCGAGGATCTCGATCTGAGATAATAGTCTTAGGCACACCATGACGTGCCACAATTCTGTCAATATATAGTTTTGTCAGCTTATCCATATTGTCACTTTCCCTCATTGGAATGAAATGTGCAGATTTGGTTAGTCGATCAATGATAACCCAAATCGCATCCGGTCGATTCGATCGATGAGGTAATCCTGTTACAAAATCCATGGAGATATCCTCCCATTTCCATTCTGGGATCTTTGGCTGTTGCAATAACCCAGAAGGCTTTTGGTACTCGATCTTAACTCTTGAGCATGTTAAACACTTAGCCACATATCGAGCAATGTCGGCTTTCATGTTCAGCCACCAATACAAACTCTTCAAGTCTTGGTACATTTTATCCGATCCAGGGTGCACCGAATACCTTGACTTGTGAGCCTCGTCCATCACGAGCTCACGAAGATTTCCGAGTAAAGGAACCCAAATTCTGTTATTGTAGTATCTGAGTCCGTCGGAACTAATTTCGGAGTTACCATCCACCCCTCGCAGTGCTTCAGCTGCGAAATTTTCCTCTTTTAATGCTTCTTGTTGGGCATCGCGAATCCGATCCGGCAATCCCGTGTGAATGGTAAGTTGCAGCGCTCGTACTCGTCGAGGCTTTTCGTACTCTTTTCGACTTAGGGCGTCAGCCACCACATTGGCTTTTCCCGGATGATACTTAATTGCTAAGTCATAGTCATTTAGTAACTCGACCCACCGTCGTTGCCGCATGTTGAGATCCTTCTGATTAAAGATGTGTTGTAAGCTCTTGTGGTCTGTAAATATTGTGCACTTTGTTCCGTAGAGGTAATGTCTCCAAATCTTGAGTGCATGAACAACGGCTCCTAATTCCAAATCATGCGTTGTATAATTCTTTTCAGTGTCCTTCAGTTGCCTGGACCCATAGGCAATTACTTTGTCCCGTTGCATCAACACGCAACCGAGTCCTTGGATGGATGCATCACAGTAGACTACAAAGTCGTCAACTCCATCGGGTAAGGCTAGAATCGGGGCTGAACATAACATATATTTGAGAGTTTGAAACGCGTGTTCTTCTTTCTCACCCCATCTATATTGCACTCCCTTGTGCGTTAATGCTGTTAAGGGTTGAGCCAATTGCGAGAAACCCTTAATGAATCTTCGGTAATATCCGGCAAGTCCCAAAAATTGTCGGATTTCGGTCGGCGCTCTAGGAGTAGACCAATTCTTGATAGCTTCCACTTTAGCCGGGTCGACATGGATTCCTTCCTGATTAACAATGTGCCCAAGAAACTGGACTTCGCGAATCCAAAAATCGCACTTCGAAAACTTAGCATAAAGCTATTCCTTACGGAGTAATTCCAAAATCAGTTGTAGATGTCTCTCGTGTTCTTCCTTTGTCTTGGAGTAAATCAAAATATCGTCAATGAAGACTATCACAAACTGATCGAGATACGGTTTGCACACTCGATTCATCAAATCCATAAACACCGCAGGTGCATTAGTTAGCCCAAACGGCATAACTAGAAACTCGTAATGTCCATACCGAGTTCTGAAAGCAGTCTTTGGGACATCCTCATCTCGGACACGAAGTTGGTGATATCCAGACCGTAGATCAATCTTTGAAAAGTAGCTCGAACCTTGTAGTTGATCGAAGAGATCGTCGATTCGAGGGAGTGGATACCGATTCTTAATAGTAACTTTGTTAAGCTCTCGGTAATCAATACACATACGGAACGTTCCATCCTTCTTCTTAACAAACAAAACCGGTGCTTCCCATGGAGACGAACTTGGACGAATAAACCCTTTGTCGAGTAGCTCTTGAAGTTGTGCGGAGAGTTCGTTGAGTTCGCTTACCGCCAAACGGTAAGGTGCGCGTGCAATCGGAGCGGCTCCAGGAGTTAAGTCGATCCCAAACTCCACTTGACGAAATGGAGGCAAACCAGGCAGATCTTCAGGAAATACATCTTGGAAGTCGCGAACTATCGGGTAATCGTTGATTTTGCGCTCGGGAAGTGTCGAATCGGTGACGTTTGCAAGAATCGCGAAGTGACCTTTACGAAGGCACTTTTGAGCTTTGAGAAACGAGATAATACCAGTGACTGCTCCACCTTTTTCACCTTGAACCGTTAACACTTCACCTTCTTCGAGTGGAATACGAACCACTTTTTCTTTACATAAGATTTCAGCTCGGTTTTCGGATAACCAATCCATTCCTACTATAACGTCAAAACTACCAATCGGGAAAGGCATAAGATCGATTCCTAATGTATGGCCAGCTAGTTCTAACTTACAGTCCTTAACTATCTGCGTCGTATCATGAAGTTTACCATTCGCTAGTTCTACCACATACGTAGCATCTAAGGCAATCGGTTTAGCATTTATTAGTCTAGCAAACTTAGTGGAAATAAAACTTCTTTCAGCACCAGAATCAAATAACACAGTAGCAAAGAAACCATTCAATATAAATTTACCATTAATCACGTTGGCGTCGTTGCGAGCTTCTCCCTGACCCATGACGAAGGCACGACCTCTACCATTCCCACCATTACCGTTTCCACCATTACCATTCCCACCATTACCATTCCCGTTGCCCGGGTTCCCACCGTTGCCATTGTTACCATTACCCTGCCTGCGCAATTGCGGGCAATCCTTTTTCATGTGGCCTTGAGCACCACATTCATAACAGCCACGGGCTCCACCATTGTTGTTGTTCTGATTGTTTCCTTGCCCGTAACGGTTGTTTCCGTTTCCCCTGTTGTTATTTCCTCCTTGGTTCTGACCGCCGTTGTTCAACTTCTGCAAGTTGGTCCAGCAGTTGTTGGCTTCATGCCCCGGTTTCCCACATCTTCCACATTCCAAACCTTTGTTACACATACCGCTGTGGTGTTTTCCGCACTTGTTACAGAACGGAGCTTTACCCTTGTAGTTTCCATTCCCACCTTGGCGATTGTTACCCCCACTGTTGTTGAAATTGGACCTTGTGTTGTCTGGTCGCTTGTTCTGATACTGGGAGTTAGAGGACCTCCCAGATTGATTTCCAACAGATTGATTGTTCACAGATGTAGCTTGAGCTTCTTCTTCAGCCTTACGCTTGCCACTCAAGGCAGTCTTCTCAGTGGCTTTCGCGGGTAGTGTACCCCTCTCGATCTCCTGATCGGTTAACTTATGAGCTAGGCGGATGGCTTGTTGCACAGTTGTTGGATTGCTGGCTGTCACCAGGCTCTTGATTTGGGGTGCGAGACCCTCTAGATAACGCTCAATGCGCTTAAATTCAGCATCAACCATCGAGGGGCACAGTACCTCGTACTCGTGGTAACGAGCAGTATACTCTTCAATTTCTGACCCAGACATTTTGGAGTTCAAAAACTCTCCTTCCAGTTTCTTGACTTGATCTCGAGGGAAGTACTCCTCCATAACCAACTCCTTAAACGCTCCCCATTCCATGCCATTGGCCGCATCTAACCCAATCATCTGAATCTCAGCATTCCACCAGGAGAGAGCAACTCCATCAAAGGTACCAGTCGCGTACTTCACCTTATCTCCAGCAGGGCAGTTGCACATAGAGAAGACCTTCTCAGACTTCTCGATCCACCTGAGGAGTCTTACAGCTCTTTCTTCGCCGGAAAACGTCATCGGCTTGCAGTCCATGAAGGACTTGAACGTGCAGTGGTGGTTTCCTGATGCAATAATAGTTCGGGTTTTAAGTTTAAACAAGTCAATTATAATCGCTTTTGCCTTAACCGGCATAATAATTACCCTGTGCGGCGTATGCAGCTTGGACGGCTGCCACCGCGGCTTGCACGTGTTCAGTGATCATTGCTTGCAGCTGTGCAGGCGTCATGTTGATGTTGTTTCTTCCGTGTCCTCTTCCAGACATTTTGCTGGACAGTTAAAGTAGCCAGTGTTCAGTCACAATTATATTCTATACATATCCCATAACATGTATATTAGCCAGTTCCCGTTATCCCACTATTAGTCCAAAAATTTTCGTGCAAAACTGAGGCGTCGTCGGAGAATGCCGTAAGTCGCAAGTACTATCGTCGAAAGTCGGCTTCCCATAAAAGTCACTGTCGGCGTAGTCATCGTAGTAGAAATCAGGACGTAGCGGGTAGCATCGTTTCGTTGTCGCTTTCCCCGGAGTAGTGTTCGCATTTCGTATTCGTGTGTGAAAATTTCCTAAGGTTTTCCGTTAGACTACTTAGACACGGTCTCTATATATATCTACATATATAAATCTACATATGGAGTATTTACTTACACAGCAGAGCGAGTATCCCAGGTTGGCACGTAAAATTTTGTCTTTGAGAGTTTGTTTTGTTCGTTTGTAACTAAGGGTTCAAGTTGCAGTTTCCAAATCGTTTTCAAAAAAATGATTCCAGTTCTCTGCAACTTATGGCTCTGATACCAATCTGTCACACCCCCCAAATTAACCACTAACGGAGTTTATACCGTTAAGGGGTGCGAGCAAACCAGGAACACAACCATTAGTTACAAATACTAATCGAATCAGAGTAAAGTCCAAATCATTCATTTCAAAACAGTCTTAAAAGTACGCAGCGGAATAAAACATTAGTATCTTAGCACTAACCACGTGCTTTACAAATCATTGTTTCAAATTCAAATTCCCAAGTTAGTTTAATGAAAGTAGAAGTCTTCTCGTGCCATGCCAACCTTCAGTGGATACTCTTCAACGATCTGCAAAAGTGAAAAACCACACAAGTGTCAACCTAACGGCTGGTGAGTTCACGGTGGGCATGACATGCATTGGCCCGGTCTCATAATCGTATGTATCAACATATACATAAGTAATAGTTTTGCAAGGCAATTGCCAAGAGTTGAATTTTCGAATATGCACTAGTTAAGTAAAGGATTAAAGTAGTCAACCGATATCGCGGGTAGCTAATCCGGTTTCCATGCACTAAGGAGTCGTACTAGGGCTGAAAGCTGACGTAACAGAGTTCGGCAATAGCCGATGGTTGGTGCCTCCAGTTGTGTCCCAATAGGGAGGCCCACAACTAAACATAGGCTGACATTGAACTCCGTTCGGCCTCCAACCGGTTGGCTACACATTTGTGTACCGCGGAGCAGGGTTTGTCAAACCCTCAGTAGATCTACCCAACATCCCCTCGCTTCTCAGATCAACAGTACTAGGTTGAGGACTTTTAAGTTTTTAAAGCATCCTTAGAAATCATGTGATATCATCTGGTTTAGACTTTAACCTACACTAGTCATATTAAAATGTTTATTCTGGATTTCATCTGAAATCCTAAAAGAGTTTAAGTGTCATAGTGGTCGTTTCCGAGTTTCAATAGAAACCCCAAGGATGGACAGTTGCAAGTGTTCCCACAAAACACTCCAACTTCCATAACAGGTATCCCAATTGTAATACCTCAAAATGTCAGCGTTGTTTATCGTTAAGTTCATTCATTGTGTCCCAAACGGGCACACAATTAAAGGGTTTGTGAAACTCACCTTAGGTTGCTCAGCTACACTTCAATAATCCAAATTATGATTTGCTAACGAAGACCTAATAATCACATTAAGGTCTTAAGTATTAGGTTGTGTCTAATCTTTAACTTAACGTCACTATGGCCCATAACATAGCACGTTGGAACTATGACTCGACATACAGACACACGACACCGATGGTTGATCATAAACAAGGGTTCATATACATCAGAAATCAAAGCATGTATCATCATGGCAAAATCATGTAAGTCATGGCATAACATTCAAGTAAATTGTACAAGTTTGGATTCTGGTCTCAGTTTCGCTAGCAATTTCGCTAGTCAGTTTCGCTATGTGCACGGGCAGCACTTTCGCTAGGCAATACCCGATGGCACAGTTTCGCTAGGCTAGTTTCGCTCGAAACTGTTGGCACAGTTTCGCTAGCCTAGTTTCGCCCGAAACTGGTTTGAACTTTCGTTCAGGGAATTTCGCTCGGTAGATTCGCTCGAGCTGGTCTGGTTGGTTTACCCGGCGACACTGCAGTTTCGCTGCATAGTGTCGCTGGATGAAGATATACATAGTTTCGCTGGACAGTTTCGCCCAGAGAACAAGACAGTTTTGCTGGTCGCGAAAAACATATAAATCAGCCTAAAAATCAATCTAACAGCTTCCATGTTACATGCAATTCATTATCTAGCATACATAACCATTTACCAACATAAATCAGTAAGCTTTAACACCTTAAACATGCATTTTCATGATCAAATCACCAAAAACACATTTTAACCTAAAATGACCTAATCTAGCATAAATCTTCATTATGGATGGATTTCACACGTAAAGTTATAAACTTTATAACAGATCTAGCAATCCTAAGCAACATATCAGAAGATCAAGTGATTCCATGGAGGTTTGGTCATGCTTTAAAGTAAAACACCAAGAAAGTACATATAAATGCATAAAGAATGGTTTTGGGGACTCACGATTCGATCTAGGGCCAAATGGATGAGATGAGATGATGGTTCCTTGATGGTTCTTGGCTGGAATCAGCTGGTCCAGAATATCTCAGGAGAGTGTGTGTGTGTTTTGTGTAAATGAGGCAAAATGGGAGAACTAGGGTTTATTAAGATTATTTATATCAGAGGCTAGTTTCGCTGGCAGTTTCGCTGGCCGGCGAAACTGGCTCTGATTATGAGTAAATCAGGCAGTTTAGCTAACTACCGGGCGACACTATAGTTTCGCTCGGTAGTTTCGCTGGAAATCTAAAACATACAAATTTGTCACATAATCAAGGATTTACAATTTGTCATGCTATTCGTAATGTTAATTCATGCATTTAAATCATATTGCACATAATGACAATCGATAAATGAACACATAGCACATATGGGCGGGTTCGGTGATCAACCAAAGGACGTGGACGTATTCGGCCTAGTTAAGCATTAGTTACTAAGTTAACACTTATAACGTAACTAACGGAGATTGTCTAACGGAAGTAAACCTTGAAATTCTCGGATGTCACAAATTTTCCTCATGAAAATATATTTTTATTGTTTGGAATTCATAAGTAATCGAAATTACGTTTTTAAGCCGAGTTTTGACGTTTTTATGACTAGTTTCGCAATATAAATTGTATTAACCCATTTTATCGAATCTCTTTTATTTTTCTAAATCATATACATATATATAATTATTATCATTCCAGAATTTTTAAGGAATTTACTTAAAATTTATTATATGAATATTTTATTAATCATGACAAAATACCATTTTTGAAATAGATTGCCTTTTTCCTAGGTTGTAGGTGATCATCATTATTTTTATGTTTTACTCAAATTGTATATATATATACATACACACATTCACGACACATGCATGTATGTATGCATATGTATACTTTTTCACCCACATAAACTTACACATATAATCATACATACATGTATGTATATGTATCCAAAGGAAAGCACACCATACATACATATATATATACTCACGTATACATGCATGTATATATATATACATACATTTCGATACACACCCACATGCATGTATACATTCATGTGCATAACACACATTCATATGAATGTAGATGTAAAAATTCAACTTAAGTGGGTTAATCTTTCATTTATATCAAAATCCATAACATTTTATATATATATATATATATATATATATATATATATATATATATATATATACACATACGACACACATGCATATACATATACATATATATATTTTCGACACATGCATGCATATATATATATATATATAGTGAAAAGTTCATTGTAGACACCCCCATAAGTGTAGACAGGTAGACACCCTTTTTCACCATTAGATCTCTTGATCTAATGGTTGTGATTAATTTTCCTTTTTCTTTTATTCTTTTTTCTCATTAATTAGAAACTTTCACATGTGAAAAAGAGCTATTTCATATGCGAAAGTGTCTACAATGAACCTCACCATATATATATATATATATATATATATATATATATATATATATATATATATATATATATATATATATAGGGGATGGTTATGGTGAAAACCACTCCGAGTTGAGAAAACTTTGAAAACTCTTCAAAAACGGGGTCAAAAAGTTTTTTTTTTCCCTTCAATTTTTTATGGTGATTCTTTACGTTATAGGCTATCCATAGATGGAAAAAAATCAAAAAAACGCCTCGGGGATTTTTTTTAAAAAATGTAACAAGTTTTGTTGTTACATATGTAACAAACATATGTACAGAGTGTTACATATGTAACAAGACCGTTTTTTTAGATTTTTTAAAAAAATATTCCCGATGCGTTTTTTTGATTTTTTTCCATCTATGGATAGCCTATAACGTAAAGAATCACCTTAAAAATTTGAAGGGAAAAAAAAACTTTTTGACCCCGTTTTTGAAGAGTTTTCAAAGTTTTCTCAACTCGGGAGAGTTTTCATTTTACCCTTCCTCTCTCTCTCTCTCTCTCTATATATATATATATATATATATATATATATATATTCATGACATACACACACATTCATATCATTTCTTCATCTTTATTAAGCATTCAAGCATAATCAAATGTAAAAAATATGAAGAAATCTTATGGGTTTTTGAGATAATCAAATGTGCTCTTCAACCCAAACATTACCCACTAACTTTTGTCAAGCTTTTAACCATATGAAAACAAAACCCGCTAGGTTTTTATAAGATTTAGGTTCATCAAAGAGATCAAAGTTTCAAGAATCATTATCATGTGGGTTTTGGAGGATCAAAGCTCAAGTTAAACTTCAAAAATCTAGAGAGAGAGTAGAGAGAGAGCTTCATACTTAGAGATTTTGAGGTGATATGGAGGATGATCTCTATTCTTTGCTTGATTCTTGAATGTTTGCTATCCAAATCTCTTAGTGTATGAAGAAGATGAAGATTATGTGTGTGTGTGATGAAATTTTCGAACTCAAGGGAGAAGGGGGAGGGGTTACGGCCGAAAAAAAGAAGGGAGAGGGAGAGAGGAGGTGGCGTGAAGTGGGGGTGGTGTGGGAGAGTGTGTTGTCCCTTGATTTATTCTTGTGTGTGTATATGTAATCATTACCTACAAAAGTATGTATGATTACTTGTAAACATTACAAGTAATGTCTCAAGCCATGTGTAAAGCCAGGTGTCCATCGATATATATATATATATGAATATTTTATAGAGTTTAGTAGTTAACAGGTATAATAATGCCATATCGCGGTATAACTGGTAAATTTTCTGTCACGAATCGTAAAAGTAATTATATGAAAATTACTAGAATTAAATTACGCTCGCAATGGTATAATCCAAAATAATTTTTACCATACTTGATTTATCAGTTATTTTTATAAGTGTTCTTTTATCTTTTTGGTGGATACCGGGTTGATCATAACTTGAGTTGTCACCAACGTTTGTTAACGAAATATTTTTCATATGACGGCATTAAACTTTTTATTTGTCTAATAAAATAATATTTATTTTTAAATTATGACTTGTAGTACGGGTATTCTAACCTGAAAACACCAGGTGTCACAGTCTCTCCTCCTTTTAGAAATTTGTCCCGAAATTTTCGAACTCTTATCGGACGAAAACAAATGAGGGTATTTCTTCTTCATTTGATCAGCTCGCTCCCAGGTGTACTCTGGTCCGCGCCTCGAGTTCCATCTAACTTTAACTAGCATGATCTTACTTCGTCGAAGCTTTTGCACTTTCCAGTCTTCGATCTTAACTGGTTCTTCAGTAAAGTTTAGTTTGCTATCAATTCTCACCTCCTTTGACGGTATGATCAGCGCCTCATCGGAAAGACATTTCCTTAAGTTAGATACATGGAATACATCGTGGACGCCACTGAGTTTATCTGGCAGCTTCAGACGATAAGCAATAGAACCCACTCGTTGGAGAATTTCAAATGGTCCAATATATCGGGGATTGAGCTTCCCTTGCTTACCAAATCTAATGACACCCTTCCAAGGCGAGACCTTTAAAAACACTTTGTCTCCAACCTCAAATTCTAAGGGTTTCCTTCTGTGATCTGCGTAACTCTTCTGCCTAGCTCTGGCAGCTTCCAAACGACTCTTGATTTTTGACACCTTATCTGTCGTTTCCTGAATGATCTCAGGGCCAGTTAATTCCTTTTCTCCGATTTCTGCCCAACAAAGAGGAGATCGGCACTTTCTACCGTATAAGGCTTCAAAAGGTGCTGCCTTAATACTAGCATGATAACTATCGTTATATGAGAACTCTGCTAACGGTAGATGAGTGTCCCAACTTCCACCAAAATCGATTACACAAGCTCTAAGCATATCCTCAAGCGTCTGGATGGTCCTTTCACTCTGACCATCAGTTTGTGGATGATATGCCGTGCTTAAATCCAATTTGGTGCCCAATGCTTTATGTAATGATCGCCAAAATCGTGACGTGAATCGTCCATCCCTGTCTGAAATAATAGAAACTGGCACACCATGACGAGATACAACCTCCTTGATATATATCTTAGCGAGCTTCTTCATTGAATCTGTCTCCTTGATTGAAATGAAATGAGCTGATTTGGTTAGACGGTCAATGATCACCCAGATGGTATCATGATTACGCGATGTTCGAGGCAATTTTGTGATGAAATCCATAGCGATTCGTTCCCGTTTCCATTACGGAATTTCAGGCTGTGTAAGCAAACCAGAAGGTTTCTTACGTAAGTTGCTATGTCACGCATCATGTTTGGCCACCAATAATGTTTCTTGACATCTTTATACATCTTATCAGAACCCGGGTGAATGGAGTACTTAGATTTGTGAACTTCATTCAAAATCAACTCACGTAACTTTTCCAAGAGCGGTACCCAGATTCGACCCATAAAATATCTAACATCGTTGGTTAAGGCCAAATCCTTAATCATTACTCGAAGATCCTCATTTTTCAAGTTAATATCCTTGAGTGCTTCCTCCTGAGCTATATGAATGTTCGAGATAAGACTTGACTGAATCGTCATTTCCATAGCTCGTACTCGCCTAGGTGTATCCCGTTCCTTTCTGCTTAATACGTCAGCTACCACATTAGCCTTGCCGGGGTGATATCGAATATCACAATCATAATCGTTTAGAAGTTCCACCCAACGACGTTGACGCATATTAAGCTCCTTTTGATCAAAAATGTGTTGAAGACTCTTATGATCCGTATAAATGGTGCATTTAGTTCCATACAAATAGTGTCTCCAGATCTTTAATGCAAAAACAACCGCTCCGAGCTCTAGATCATGGGTGGTGTAGTTCTTCTCATGCGTCTTGAGTTGCCTGGATGCGTAGGCGATAACTTTATCCCTTTGCATTAAAACACACCCGAAACCCAATCTAGATGCATCGCAGTAAACTACGAACCCATCACTTCCTTCTAGAAGGGATAAAATTGGAGCACTACACAATCTTTGTTTTAAATATTTGAAAAGCATTCTCTTGGCTCTCCGACCATACGTATTTCTTATCCTTCTGAGTTAATAAAGTTAACGGCTGAGCTATACGCGAGAAGTTCTCAATAAACCTTCGATAGTAACCGGCTAACCCTAAAAACTGATGGACTTCAGTTGGTGATTGCGGTGCACTCCAGTTCTTGATTGCTTCAATCTTTGCGGGGTCAACATGAATACCACTTTCATTAATAACGTGACCCAAGAATTGAACTTCTCTTAGCCAAAATTCACACTTTGAGAATTTTGCATAAAGCTTTTCTTTCTTTAACGTTTCAAGAACCAATTTCAAATGCTTCTCATGCTCCTCTTTTGTTCGCGAATAGACAAGTATGTCATCAATGAATACTATCACGAATTTGTCTAGATATGGTTTGCATACCCTGTTCATGAGATCCATGAACACTGCAGGAGCATTGGTTAGTCCAAAAAGCATAACCACAAACTCGTAGTGGCCATAACGAGTGCGAAAAGCAGGGTACATCTTCTTCTGCCACAAGCAACTGGTGATATCCGGATCTCAGATCTATTTTTGAATAGAAGCTAGACTCTTGAAGTTGATCAAATAAATCATCAATTCTGGGTAGAGGATATCGATTTTTGATGGTGATCTTATTCAACTCACGATAACCGATACACATACGGAAAGACCCATCTTTCTTTTTCACGAATAAGACTGGCGCTCCCCATGGTGAGAAACTTGGTCTTATAAATCCCTTATCAAGAAGCTCTTGCAATTGCTGGGCTAATTCCTTCATTTCTGATGGTGCCAATCGATAGGGCGATCGGGCAATAGGAGCTGCCCCAGGCACTAAATTGATTTTGAATTTGACTTGGCGTTCAAGAGGTATGCCAGGTAGTTCATCCGGGAAAGACTTCTGGATAGTCTCTTACTACTGGCATGTCTTCAATTTTCTGCCCCGCATTCTTCACGTCTATCGCTTTGACTAGAAAGGATGGATAACCTTCCAGCAAATACTTTCGAGCTTTTACGACGCTGACAACCTTTAGTGCAGAATTCCGCTTTTCTCCCTAGACAGTTAATATTTCCTCGTTGCCGATAGGAATGCGAACAACCTTCTCAAAGCATACCACTTCAGCGTGGTTTTTGGATAGCCAATCCATTCCGAGCACGATGTCGAAGCTTCCGAGAGTAACCGGATGAAGATCAACAGAAAAGAAATGATTGTGGATTTCTATGGTGCAACCTTTAATTACAGTGCACACTTCTATCTTTCTTCCATTGACGATTTCAGTAACAAATTTATTTCTTAATCTACTAGATTTCATACCAAGTAGGGATTCAAATTCTTTAGATACGAAACTTAAATCAGCACCGGTGTCAAATAAGACAGTGGCATAATGGTTATTGATGAGAAACGTACCCGTAACGACGAATGGTTCCTCACGAGCCTCTTTTTTTGTGTTCATTTCGAATGCCCTTCCTATGGCGTTCTGACCCTTTAGCTTCGGGCAATTTTTCCTGAAGTGATCCGCAGCTCCACACTCAAAACAGTTCCGCCCAGAACTCACAGTCTTGTTTCCTGGTTTAGCTCGGCAATAGGGGATGTCGTGGCCGTATCGGCTGCAATTTGTGCAGTAATGACATGCTCCTTTGTGAGTATAACCACACGTACTACATCGGGGCTGTGAATCGGACGACCTCTTTTCCTCAGATGTGTTTGCCGTGAAGACCTTGTGAGGTCTTTGTCTCCTGTGACCACCGTTATTTCTCGACCACTTCCTCTTCAAATCGGTTCTTTTCTCTTCACCGTCCTTCTTGGCATGAGCATCTACTGGTAACTTTCCACCTAACAACCCCGATCTAACGGCATTATCGGTTAAGGTATTTGCCAAAGCGATTACACTACCGATAGTCTCTGGTTTGGCCAATGTGACCATTCCTCTGATCTGGAGTGCTAAACCCCAAATGTATCTCTCAATTCGAACATACTCCGGAGTTACCAATCGTGGAACAAGCTTTGCTAAATCACTAAATGTAGTAGTGTAGGTATTAATATCAGCACCCACCATTGCCAAATTCCAAAATTCTGTTTCAACTTTTGCACTTCAGTGCGGGGACAATATTCCTTCATAAGCACTTTTTTAGCTCATTCCAGGTTATCTCATATGCTGCAGCTTCGCCGAGAATCTGGCGTTGAGCGTTCCACCATGATAAAGCATTATCGAGGAAAGAACAGGTGGCATATTTTACAATCTGATTTTCCGCAAAGTTGCTGATAGCAATGACGGACTCCATCTTTTCGATCCACCTTAAAATGTCTAACGGGCCTTCATTTCCAGTGAAAATTTTAGGTTGACACCCCTGGAATGTTTTATAAGAGCAACCAATAACTGCGGCTGGCTGACCGATAGGTACTGCCCCTCCTAAACCCCTGTTCATTGATATGACCAATAGCGGCATTTACATGTTCGGCTATTAGATCAGTTAATTCAGTCATAGTGGTGGGAAGGTTAAAACCTCGGCCACGTCCGCGACCGCGTCCATCCATAGTTGTGACAGTCGCATCCTGCACCAAATCCCAACATATCTAGGTTTACATCTGTAACATAGGAATATCCGTACAAGTCTGCTTAGTCATAATTAAATAAAGATTTAAATAATCAAACAAATTTTTACCTCATGGATGGCAAGTGTTGGGGTACTTTTTCGTTGTAGACTAGTTTCACTAGTTCACTGCAACCGTTGGCTCTGATACCAACTTCTGTGACACCCCGAAAATCGCAGCGGAAAACGTTCGCGGTGGTGGTAACGGAAGTTGGTACTTCAAGTTTTATCGGGCAATACGTTTAAGTTTCAAATAATTAGAAACAAGATTTTGGATACGCATATTGAAACATTCCACATTTATTCAAAACAAAGTTTATTCTTACTAAAAACATCCAAATTTAGTAAAAAGAGGTCCCATGAAACGATCTTCGCCAACAACGTATGCCCAGCCAACACAACACATCCATCCATCCATTCATTTATCGAACCCTGAAAATATGCCCAAAATAAACAGTCAGCATTAAGCTGGTGAGTTCCATAGAGTTTTTACTTAAAACACTCAGCGAGCCATGCTCCCGGAATAATTAATCCACCGTCCGAAAGGATATTATTTAAACACAATTGATTATAGTTATCATGCAAATTTCTCTTATAATGATCTTTTAATGTAAATTAGCTAAATTCACGTTTGTGATCTAATCTATGAGCCCATAATCAAACCAAAATATCCACACGCTATTTCTATTTATATTACCCCAATCCGGAACAAGACCAGTGCGACTGATCAAGGGCGGGTTGTCACACCCGATAGATCTATCAATACAAACTGTGGCTCATTTACCCGAGCTAATGATTATGGCATAATAAATCAGCGAGGGACAACTTTAAACAAAACTCAAGATCATCACATATCATCTATAAGATCATCTCATTTCTACTTATATCAATAAAATTTAACATTGGCATATTTTCCCCAAAAACAGTAAAAATATAAAAGAGGGGCTATGGAAAACTCACTGTGATAAGTCGGTAGTTTGAACTCTAACCGTCAATACAATGCCCTAAATAATTCATAAGGGACATATAAGAAATTCAAGTCTTTTTGAACGGGTAAGTTGATCCTCCAACTTACTTGACTTGATAATGATTCCAAACATTATTTTTTTATTTTTTTTATATATTTTTAACAATCCATTGGTGACTCAACGAGCAACCCAATTAACCGTATCCACCGATATATCTTAACATGGTTATAAATCATTTATATATATTTTTGAAATTTTACAAAAATAGTTTACAATTTTTAAGTCAAATATGACATGCCTTTGGCTTTTTGCGACATAGTTTAACCCGACACAATTAATTATTCTTAGATATATATTTGTATAACTTTTAGAAATAATTTTCCTCATGAAAATATATTTTTATTGCTGTTTGGAACTTATAAGTAATCGAAATTACGTTTTTAAGCCGATTTTTGATGTTTTTATGACTAGTTTCGCAATATAAATTGTATTAACCCATTTTATCAAATCTCTTTTATTTTTCTAAATCATATACATATATATAATTATTATTATTCCAGAATTTTTAAGGAATTTACTTAAAATTTATTTTATGAATATTTTATTAAGCATGACAAAATACCACTTTTGAAATAGATTGCATTTTTCCTAGGTTGTAGGTGATCATCATTATTTTTATGTTTTACTCAAATTGTATATATATATATATATATATATATATATATATATATATATATATATACATACACACATTCACGACACATGCATGTATGTATGCATATGTATACTTTTTCACCCACATAAACTTACACATATAATCATACATACATGTATGTATATGTATCCAAAGGAAAGCACACCATACATACATATATATATACTCACGTATACATGCATGTATATATATATATATATACATACATTTCGATACACACCCACATGCATGTATACATTCATGTGCATAACACACATTCATATGAATGTAGATGTAAAAATTCAACTTAAGTGGGTTAATCTTTCATTTATATCAAAATCCATAACATTTATATATATATATATATACACATACGACACACCTGCATATACATATACATATATATATTTTCGACACATGCATATATATATATATATATATATATATATATATATATATATATATATATTCACGACATACACACACATGCATATCATTTCTTCATCTTTATTAAGCATTCAAGCATAATCAAATGTGAAAAATATGATGAAATCTTATGGGTTTTTGAGATAATCAAATGTGTTCTTTAACCCAAACATTACCCACTAACTTTTGTCAAGCTTTTAACCATATGAAAACAAAACCCGCTAGGTTTTTATAAGATTTAGGTTCATCAAATAGATCAAACTTTCAAGAATCATTATCATGTGGGTTTTGGAGGATCAAAGCTCAAGTTAAACTTCAAAATTCTAGAGGGGGAGTAGAGAGAGAGCTTCATACTTAGAGATTTTGAGGTGATATGGAGGATGATCTCTATTCTTTGCTTAATTCTTGAATGTTTGCTATCCAAATCTCTTAGTGTATGAAGAAGATGAAGATTATGTGTGTGTGTGTGTGTGATGAAATTTTCGAACTCAAGGGAGCAAGGGGAGGGGTTACGGCCGAAAAAAAGAAGGGAGAGGGAGAGAGGAGGTGGCGTGAAGTGGGGGTGGTGTGGGAGAGTGTGTTGTCCCTTGATTTATTCTTGTGTGTGTATATGTAATCATTACCTACAAAAGTAGGTATGATTACTTGTAAACATTACAAGTAATGTCTCAAGCCATGTGTAAAGCCAGGTGTCCATCGATATATATATATATATGCATATTTTATAGAGTTTAGTAGTTAACAGGTATAATAATGCCATATCGCGGTATAACTGGTAAATTTTCTGTCACGAATCGTAAAAGTAATTATATGAAAATTACTAGAATTAAATTACGCTCGCAATGGTATAATCCAAAATAATTTTTACCATACTTGATTTATCAGTTATTTTTATAAGTGTTCTTTTATCTTTTTGGTGGATATCGGGTTGATCATAACTTGAGTTGTCACCAAAGTTTGTTAACGAAATATTTTTCATATGACAGCATTAAACTTTTTATTTGTCTAATAAAATAATATTTATTTTTAAATTATGACTTGTAGTACGGGTATTCTAACCTGAAAACACCAGGTGTCACACTTCATGTTTTCATTTCAATATTATATTGTCTATAACGCTAATAATTATTTTCACACAGTCATAGTCAGTACGTCATATCAGTATTTTATCATCCTTCTAAATCCTTCTCACAAACAGTTCTTACCTATAACGTTTCACTTCCCACGTGCATATTTTTATTTTCACATCATCATTTCCTTTCTATTTTTATTTGTGAATATTAAATATAATGGCTAGTTCTTTTCTCTGAAAAAACGGCTACCTTTTTAAATTGAAATAAGAAACACATAATTGATTAATTAAACTAAAACAACATATACATAATTAAAAATACAATAAAATACATAATTTAACTTAACTAAACTAATTGTGCGGAAGTGGCAGTATTTTATATATCTCCCTAATCTCGTCACACATAGATTCATGTATGGTTCGTGCGTAAGGGTTCATATTCCTTATGTCCACCGTAAGCACTCTTTTTTGTTCCATGATGAATCTCTGTTGTTCTAAGTCCAAGAATTGTGACATTTTGGTATCAAAACCCTCCATTACATGCCTCCTCGTCCAGGTCATCTCGGCTAGATCCTTCATTATCTTCATCATACGTGGATGATGATGACGAGCTTTTGCCCTTTTCCATTTCCC
The DNA here is from genome assembly GCA_039602395.1 of Deinandra increscens subsp. villosa. Taxonomy (NCBI): domain Eukaryota; kingdom Viridiplantae; phylum Streptophyta; class Magnoliopsida; order Asterales; family Asteraceae; genus Deinandra; species Deinandra increscens. Next base: position 61,859,004 of record JBCNJP010000008.1, on the reverse strand, counting down.
TTGCTTTACCCTTCTCCCTTCCTATAGGATGATTTGGAGGTGATTGTTCTCCAAGTATATCATCATCATGATCTAATGTGATATCAAAGTCGGGAGTATTCATAATCCTCCGTGGTGTTTGTCTTGGTTCTTCTGGGGGCTTAAGTACCATGAACTAGTGTAGAACTAGCTAATTGAGGATGATCCTTCATGATCCTCCAAACATACTCATATCCATACGCATTAGAGCTCTCGTTTCTAGGATCATGAATGAATAATGATCTAGTTTCTTTAAGAAACCGCTCCTCCTGACCAACCTTTTATGTAACGAGACATTACCTGTAAGTAAAACTCATTAAATCAAACAACATTTGGCTTCATCATAAGCCAATGGCATTCTAAGAAGGTGGTCATTTCGTTTAACTTGAGGTGAAGAACCATTGTAGTGGGCAAGAACTATTATCCAAAATGCCCTCTTGTTTTGGTTGTTTGCAACTACTGGGTCTTTAGGAACGTGGTACAATGCCCTAGGCAAAATCTCTTCATCACTATTTGGCCACTTGATATGGTTAGCCTTTGATAGCACAACTGTTTCTTCGAGTACACCTTCGATTGATTCTTGCACGTGTTTCTTCCCTTTAGCCTTATTGGTCTTTTTCTTTGATGAAGGTTGTGTTTCATCAACAATTGCTTGAAATTGAGGAGTGGAAGTTTCAAGATCAGGTTGAAATTAGTGTTGTTGAAAGTGTTGTTATTGGTGTTGTTGCCCCGCTAAAACTCTAGTATTGTTCAAATTGGGATGTTGAAACTGACCAAAACAGGATGGTTGTTGAAATTGGGCAAAAGTGGGTGGACGAGTTGGGTTTTGCTCGTTGTCACCCGAGGATAAGAGCTGGGTAAACAAAAATGATGGTCTTTGATCTATGAATGTGAGTTATGTAGTTTGAAAGAGAAAGATTTGTAGAAAAATAAAGAGAATTGTGTTAATTAGTTTTTAGAATGAGTTAGGTTTATATATATTATGGAGAATAAGTAGGTATTAAAAAAACATAGTACAACCGTTACAAAATAAATAAATAAAGAAGGGCCCACTTGAATATGTCCGTTGGGACGTGTGGATGACAAAAACAATGCGACGGATAGCAAGGCCCAACGTCGCACGTCAGGCATGCGGCACTGCGACTCCACGTGGGCTACATGCGGGGCTAAGAACATGGTGCCGGAGAGAGCCTTATTATTTTGATACATACTTATAACTTTTCCCCCCTCTGATTTTCAATATTATTCTTTCAAATCAAAAATGATAAAAAAATTTGTATTTGAATATTTATTTTTTGATTTGATTAGTTCAAATTAAAATTAAAAAATTATTTTATAATTTCTAGATGTTATTTTAAATTTATAAAATACTTCACCAATTAATTGTTGAAATGTTTTCTTAATGTGTTTTAGTATGATGTGATTCCTTCACATCATGTGGGCGCCCACTAGTACAACGCTTTAATAGTAAGTTAAAAATCATGAGAATCACATAAAACCTGTCATAACGCTATAATAAAAAAAAATTGAAAAGCAATTAGTTATATTATTAGCTTCCACTCTTTTTTATCTGATTTATTCTCCTTACCAATTTTTTTTATGTCTATAAATACTTCATTTTAATCATAAAAGTAACAAGTATGAAAAATGCAATGTTACTCAATGTATAAAAATAAAAGGTATAAAGTTCATATTTTCGTTCTTATCAATTGTTGGTTCTGAAATAAATATTCATTAATATACATATACTAGTCAAATACTCGTGTGATGCAGTACTGATAACTTATAACGCGCTACTCGTTTATGTATATGAAAGACAACTTATTGTATTTGACCTATTAATTACTTTACTTATATAACATTATTAAATGTCAATGATTATTGAATAGATTGTTTAATTTTTTAGTTTTTAATAAAAATAATTTGAATTCCTTGTTTAAAAAACTATTTTGCCCCTTAGAACTCTTAATTTTTAAGTAATTGATAACTTTTTCCTTCTTATATGTATTATTATAAGTGCATTTGCGGATCGATAATCAGCTCAAAACAATTCATAAATGGAAGTTTAAGATCTAGAAAATTGCATGAACTCTATCGGATGTTTTATTGATTTGTGTCGAATGATTACACACCGAATGAGCATACATCTAACATTAAAGCGCGGGGGAGGTCGGACATGACCTCCTCTCTCATAGACACTAAGATTGGATACTTAAACTTAAACTTAATAAATGAACAAGAACACAATATATAGTAAGCCTCATTCGTTGACACGGTAGCAACAAATGAGCTTCCTTCGTGAAGCTAATTAACGAATGAGCTTCATTCGCTGGCTCATTCGCCACTTGCGAATGAGCCTCATTCGTGACTCAACGAATGAGCCTTATTCGTGACTCAACAAATGAGCAACTCTTTATGTGTATTCCCGTCGTCTTGTTAGTAAGCTCATCTGTACAGTAACGACCATACAGAATCATGCACTAACAGATTCCCCCTTGGACGTTACTATCGAATGCTTTGATCTTCAAGACTTGCAATCTTCAGTCAATTTGCTTCTCGATATCATCATGTTCGGAAAATTCCCCTTTCGGCTGAACTTCGGTTATGCAAGACACTTTCGTGAATCTTCAACAATACCATAACCACATAAAGTTCCCCCCAACTTCAAGCACCGTCATGGTGAGATAACACAATATCTAAGCGGCATAAGATAACGGTTCCCTTTATCAGTCCAGGTTCTTGTAAAGACTTCTAATGAATTTCAACCGAATTGGTAGAGACAGTATCATGTTTTCTGACGAAATACAACTTTGAATCCATCCTCATGAGTAGCAATGCAATGTGATCTTCATGTAAACCAACACATCCAAACTCCTCAACCATTTAACTCCCTCCTAATGTATTTTTCCGAATCAAGCACATCTAAGAATCTCACGACTCAAGAAAGTATTAGGCATATAACACAGAGATCAAAATCCATAATTGAAAACTTCGAACACATCATCTTGCACAGACACTGAGACGCAAAACCTCTTCATGTAGACCTTTCAGTTTTCGTCAGAATATCATTTTCATCAATATCCCTGACATGATTGCTTTTGAATGTTCACTTTTTTCTTTTAGGACCCTCATTTCCCCCTAAAAGTGACATATTCACTTAGTATTGACTAATTCCCTCCACAAAGCAGAATCTTTAAGTATTATTTCATTTCGTCTTTAATGCAGCGGAAAATAATAACTCATTGACGTCCCGTATAGTCACCAGACCATTTGTCTTCACCATGACTATTTGCATAAAATCTTGAATTCAACATATAACTCGATATAAGTTATGAAATCTGGATCGTTTCTTCAATTTTCTCAATTCTTCAAAACTAATTTTGATATGTAAAGTCATCGAATAGAAAGGGTTATTCTAATGACTTTTATTGCAATGAAAACCATGCAAACCATCATTTATCATCATTCATCTCATAATCATGTGAAACAAGAATTAGGGTTTCACGAATTAGCCTGGCAACGAATGAACTGCCAACGAATGAGAGAATTTCACGAATGAAGCTGTGAATGAATAAACCGGTGAATGAGCTACCACGCGAATCAGTAACCATGCGAATGAGCCTATTCGTGAATACAGTTGCACGAATGGAACCAGTCTGACGAATGAAGCAACGAATGAGCTTCATTCACGTAAACAGTTGAAAAATGAATTCATTTGTCCATGCCAAAAAGCATGAATGAGCTATGACTGAATCATTACTCACGAATGAGTTCATTCGTGACCAATGAATAAGAGCTCGATCAGACGTGTTCGCTCCAAAAGTTCTTCCAGATTCAAATTTTTGTCGAATTCCAGTCTCTAATCAACTTCATTAGCTACGAATATGATAAACAATGGCTCGTTGATGCTCAATTCGACTGGAAATACAGATTTTGATTGTCAACTTTGCTGATCCGCACCTTGTTTTCATGTTTTAATGTCTGTACACTAATTTTTTATCCAAAAACTTCAAGAGCTGGTCGATTAACCTCTGTCATTTTTTGTCGAATTCTAGTCTTTAGTCAACTTCATTAGGTACGTAAATGATAAAAAATGGCTCGTTGATGCTCAATTCAATCGAAAATACAGATTTTGATTGTCAATTTTGCTGATCCGCACCTTATTTTCATGTTTTAATGTCTGTACGCTAATTTTTTTATCCAAAAACTTCAAGAGCTGGTCGATTAACATCTGTTAATCACAACCAACAACTCTGATACCACTATATTGATTTAGGATCGATAATCAACTCAATCAATGAATTAGACGGAAGTTTAAGATCTAGAACTCATTCAGATGTTTTTATTAATTCGATTACAACTGAAGGAGCGTACATCAAACGTTGAAACGCGGGGGAGGTGGGGCATGACCTCCCCTCTCATATAAATAAGGATCTGAAACTTAAACTTAATAAATGAACAAGAACAAAACAATTTATACTAGGTGCTCATTCGTGACCAACGATTGAGCCTCATTCGTTGCAAACGGATGAGCTGCGAATGGGCTTCATTCTTGAGAAGCCTCATTCGTAGGAACTCGTTTCAAAGAATAAGCACATCATCATGTAATGTTCTTATCGTTTCCTTGATGAGTTTATTCGAATAGTATTGGCTAAAAATTAACTCAATCAATTAATCAGACAAAAATTTAAGATCTAAAAATTGCATGTACTTAATCAGATGTTTTATTCAGTTAGAACCGAATGATTACACACCGAAGGAGTATACATATCTCTCAAAAGAAGGAGGGAGGTCGAGCACGACCTCCCCTCTCTCATACACTAGATCAGAAAACTTAAACTTAACAAATGAATAAGAACAAACCAATATATACTAAGCCTCATTCGTTGACAATGTAGCAATGAATGAGCTTCATTCATGAAGACCAATCAACGAATAAGCTTCATTCGCTGGCTCATTTGCCAATTGCGAATGAGCCTTATTCGTGACTCAACAAATGAGCAACTTTTCATGTGTTGTTCCTGTTGTCTCATTAGTAAGCTCATGCGTATAGTCTCGACCATACGGAATCATGCACTAACAATTATAATATAGGATAGATATGTTTATGTGTGTGTGTGTATGTAGCTATATAAATAAGAGAGGATTCAGTATAAAACTCATTTGAAGGTAAAAACCAAAAACATTTATCTTAACCATTGATTATGATTGATATAAACTGAATTGATATTTTTGTAGTTACTTATATTTAAGTGGGTTATTTTCAGGAAGGGTATATTTGTATTTAAGTATTTTTCAAGAAATGAATTAAATATATGTTTTTTTTATTTAGCCACTTTCTTTTATTATAAATTGGATTTGAATCCTCACAATATGAAAAAGACTAAACCTTATTCAACACCAAGGTACCGCTAGACCAAATGCGCTTTGCTAATTACATATATGTATCATTTGAATTGTGTAATATACCCCTTATGTATACGTAACTACCATAGTGAGTGGGTTACGCCTGTAATTCGACAGGGTTATGTCTACGTAGCGGAGTTACATCGAATTATCTCTATCCTTAAATTATTTTAGACTAAATAGTATGAAACGTGACATTGGTTATATGATTGCCATGTTGTATTTCTTGATCTTAAAGTGTATGCTAGTAGAATATGAATCAATTTTGCTCAATTTTATTTTGCTAAAAAAGTTGAAGTGATGATACATACATTTCAGGTGGGATTTGATCGCCGGCAGGATTCCCGACCGAAAACCTGAAGAAATAGAAAGGTTTTGGTTGATGAGTCATAGTGAGGCATTTAGCAATTTGAGGTCTCAAACCAAATCCTAATAACTAAAACCCAAATCCTAATAACTAAAAAGCATGTTATAAGGCACTTGGGCTTTGGCCTAGTGAGTGATAAAAGACAATATCTTTTCAGGTGGACGTACAAGTTCAAAACTTAAAAATAGTGTAATGTAGAATATTGGTGTAAATGAGTATTTATTAACCGTTCAAGAAAAAAACATATTATAAATATTAATATAGCTAAATTAAATTAGTATTGTTATTATTATTCTAGAGGTAGTATTTAATTGTAGCTTCTTCTATTCCCTTATATCATGTATAAATTTATTCCCTTATTATATTGGTGGGGGCCTTCACTTATTGTTTATATCAATGGTTACCCCCTTGGCTCTTAAGGCTTTGGTCATGATGTGACCCATGTTCTAATCCAAGGGGAGGGAGTTTTACCTCATGTGGTCCCAGGAGGGGGTTTCTGCCAGGAGAAAGCTTCAGGAGGGGGTGTCTTGGTTCTCACGGAGGTCCGAGTAATCGACCTTGGACATAGCCCCGCAAGGTTAGGTTTACACGTGAGACCAAAGTCGCCTGATCGATGCCGTTCCAAAAAAAATCAATGGTTATAACTATTATGTAGTATATACGAAGTATGCGGCTTCACATGTTGGATGCCACTTGGCTTTGGTATGCGCCTTCACATGTTGTATTTATTTATTATTATTTTATTATTTTTTAGAGAAAATTATTTTTTAAGTATTTTCTTGGTGTAGGTTTTAGTTTCAAATTGTTATCTTTAGGTGTCTAATTTCATATAGTTCACATTTCAATCTTTATTATCTTTTTGTTTTGTATATCGTTATTTTTAGTTCATTTAAAATTGTTTTTAAAGTGTTTTATTAGTTTTAATTTTACGTCGTTGTCTTTATGTATCTAATTTTTTATATATTATATTTAACTAGACTTGTAATTTTAACATTGCTACGTAGTCTTTTTGTATTTCCGTTTTATTATATTGCACTTTAGCAATGCAACTCTTTTGTGTATCCATGTTATCCCCGTAGCAACGCGTGGGTAGTAAATTCTAGTATACAAAGTTACAAATTCATACCTTAAAGGAATAGTAAATGAGTATGATTGGGCAACATGGCTCCATTGGAGCCAAACACAAGCATCAAAATGTTATAGAAACAAGATTGGCATATATGTTTACAGGTCCCGACCTCCTTTTGGGTCGATACTATTAGCTCAACCACATTGATGTTGCCTACAAAGATTCTTGGCAACAAGTCTCTGTTTAAACTGTAATCCGACTCTCCACTAAATTATGAAAATTTTATAACTTATGGGGTTGTTGAGTGTTTCTTTATTTAAGAGGAATATTCGGCTAATAAAGTCGCTCCCAAAAGCATCTCATGCATCTTCATTGATTTTAGCTCGTAATAAATGATAAACCGATATAAATAGTTGAGATATTGTTAGTTACTAAAGCTTTAGGTAGCTAATAGATTAATCATGGAAATTTAAGCAGGTTTGGCTGTAAATATCAACTTGTGGCAAGATTTACTAAGCTGGAGTTAGTTGAGGGACTAAACTGGTAAATAATTAAATTAGTAAGGAGAAAAGAAAAGATTTGGTTCTCCCATATTCAGAAAACGCAGACATCGATCCAAAAGGGGGAAGAACTAGGTTTTGAGCCAAGTTGTGAATCAAAGCAAATTGTTGGAGGATTTCAAAATGGGAGATCAAAATTAAGATAAGGAACATGACGAGAGTGTGATATTCTAGTGTTTATAAAGTATAATCGGTTGTTTTTAGTTAACATATCACATGAGAATCCCATTATTTGTTTATGTTTTATGTTTGTAGGATTAAAGCTGAAATGTACGCATCAGGAAGAGAAGATCACAAGAAAAATTACATTACAAGTTTGGACCAGCTCGCGCCACACGAAGTAGGAATCAGAAGAGCTCACAACACGCAACGCTTCATGATAAGGACCCCGACTATTTTGTCGTACGCACGTCGTGACACATATCCTATCTTACCTTCGCGACATGCGAGGGGTGTGTCGGCAGAAGTTTAAAACTAGGGTTTTGGTTTTCTATTGAAATAAATCATGTTTTCGGCTTAGGGGTTCCACCAGCCGTTTTTAGAGTCCTAGAGGTGAAATTGTAGGTCCTAAGAATGTATCTAAGCTCAATCCGGGTCACAATTATACGATGAATGAGTTGTTGAAGAGCTCGATCTAATGAGCTTATGTATAGAAATGTGAAGAATACAAAGATGAAGATGAATTTTATGAAGAACCGATTCAGTCACGAATCTAGAATGGTGAAAGAGGAGAATAATCTTCAACTAACGTCAATAAATGATTTGTGATGCAAACAATGTATATACACACCTTTGCACACACTTACACACTGAATATCTCTTTCTCTTTCTAAGATCTGAATCTCTCTCTGCACTCAGAAGCGTCAACCACACAGATGAGGTTGACTTCACTCTATATAGGCTTATGGGTTGCAAAATGTCTACACACATTTTGCACCCCATAAGTGACTTATATTTCGCATAACACTTATTCTGCAAAATAATCAGTACATTTCGTAAACCAATAACTAAGATTTACAACCTCATGAATGAACCTAAAATTATGACCCAACAATCTCCCCCTAGGTTGTTGCATGGGGTTATTCAGTGTGCTCCAGCTCTGGCTTGTTCTTTCAGATATTCTCAACATGTTCTCGTTCCACCTTTGAATTTGATTCATCATTTAGTCATCAGAAATATAATGCTTCCCCTCTTCAAATACTCGGGGTTGTTTGGCAAGAAACGAATCATGGCTTCCAACACTCTATTTCATGATTGTCTCAGAAAATGTAGAAGGAGAAATCTTAGCGAAGTGTCTTCTACAGGCTTGAGAAGTATATAGTACATTTGTCCGGTAACAGGCTCAAATGATGACCAGACATCAGATGCAACAAAGAATCTCTACAATCACAAACTACAATACTCCGCATTTCTAGTTAAAGAATTTCAATATTACTAATATAACCCATGTTTGTTTATGTATGCAATGACATAAGAATGCAAAATGAAAGTATAATAGTTTTTTCATCATATCAGTTTAACATGGAAGATTAAAAGCAAAGATAAAATCTTTTTGAAGTTTTCATGACAAAAAGTCTATGAGACATCACATATGTTTGGACTTTATCAAAATTTTAATCTTTTTTGTGAGAAAAGATCCAACGTGAGATCATATTCACACGAAATCCAGTCTAATTCCCGCTTCAGAAAGATACAAGGAATCAGATGATGATTGCCAGTATTGTTGTCCACTTAATACCATGCATTTTTGTTTTCAACATATGTCTGTGATTTCATTTATATTTTGGTGTATTATGAATGTAATGAGAGCCACGCTTACAAAATCCACGACAGTTCTCAACCCATTGCTCAAGACACACTCGACAGCCAACAGGTATCTGTAACACATATTATTATTTTTGACCAAGTCACATAGGAGTCAACAGAGTCCACTTTTTCTACCAATATAAGTATTTTATCAGCTAATTCTATGACTTAGGAGATTTTGTCAAGTTATAAAACTAAATATGCATTCCTTTGCAAAAATAAGTTGAAATGCTTAAACGTCCATCTTAAGGTCGATCTTTCGATATGCAGATAAGACCTCAGTTTTAGCAAAAATAAAGAAAGAAATAAAACAAGTTGAAGTTGTTCAAACTTTAAATTTCGGGTCGATATTCACATATACGCAGAGAGAATCCAAAGTTTGAACAGAACACCAAAGAAAATAAAGCAGAATCTCAAATACGTAACTCTCAGGTTGATATTTCCATATATACAGAGAGAGCCCAAGTTTTTTAGGAGAATAAAGAAAATCGAACAAGTTTACATTTTTCAAAATAAAGCAAAGGAAGCAACAAGTTTTCTTATATTGGTTAAATTTGTACTTCGTCGGCCCTTGAAACATTGGTGCGTTTTGAACCTAACCGACATGTAATCAAGTAACATGATATCTTTTACAAGAACGTGTAATGTCATTTAGACCATGGTGGATCATTAATTCAGCAATTTAGTTAAGTGCTTCACAGACATAGTTTACTTTTATTTTATGTTGATCCTACTTAGTACATCATCAAATACACCCTTGACCTTGCTCTACTTTGATCCTCATGAAGGTGAGACATGTGATTGTATAATCATTTCTCACAAGGTCATATCATATTTTTCTCATATTAAATTTTGTCAACGGAATATCAAATCGACACGTAAAGCATAAGATCTTTTTGTTTCCCAGATTCTTCCCCCTACATTTTTTATTTTGGAGAATGAGATTTTTTTATTATTTTTCTTTATTTTTTAAATCTTCAAAAACACACTAAAATAAAATAAAAAAATACACAAGAAGAATATCCCACCTTAATCTGACACTATTACTTGGAAATGTGCCAGCAAGAAAATTATGAGTATGCAATTTGTGATTATGCAATCAAGAAACACTGAGTTTCTCGAGTGTTACCTTACCACATTACCTGAATGATGTGCCTCCTCAAACCTGTGATTGGAAGAGTTATTTCTAGATAAGTCAACTAACTCCCATATTTCCAGTTTGTTTTAACTCAGCTGAACTCTTTCAGCTTAGTGAATATTCCTTTTGCTCAACTTGTGATAAAAGAACAAGCAGACAGACACACATTAATAGCACAAGTGGTGTGTCGTGTTTTTACCTCTTCATTCATAATGCCCATAAAGTTTTATGTCGGATGATCCTTGTGCACTTTTTATTGTGGAACAACGGTATCTTGAATAGTGACAAACATGTTGTCTTTATTTTCTTTGGGAGAACAAGCTGTATATTCTGAAGATTTAGCTAGGATCCCGGGAGAGATAGGTTCAACTTTGGGTATGGTATTGTTAGTAGAGGAATTATTTTTAGAAATATCCTCAGACGCTCCCTAGAAACATTGATTGTTTCTTCAGTTGGTACCGTAATTCCCTGAATGAGTAAAGTTGTTGAAATTGGTGAACAACAGGAAACAAATCCTTAACATTCAATTCCACATAACCCTAATTTGAAGATATAACTTGACAGGCACTGTCTTAAAATGAGAACATCTTATTCACATCGTTATACTTTGCTGAACCAGCACCAGAACCATAAGAATTTGCTTGTTGCTAGTCAGCATAGGGTGACTTCATAACCATCCATTACCGTTTGTTAAAGACCCAGTAGGACTTTGCAGACACAGGATATCCCAAGCAGAAGTATTCGTTATCTTTATCATCAAGCTTACTCAAATTTTCTGACATGATCAGCATCGTGCACAAACAATCAAATGATATGAAGAAGTGTATCAATGGCCTCATTTTTCCTTTCTATTAGCAACTCTTATTATGTCTTCCTATGATTCTTTCATTTTCAATATTTGATTAAGTACATGGCATGTAGTATTGACTACTTAAGCCCAAATTTAAATAGGAAGATCTGTATCTATCAAACATATACTAGAGACATCGATGACCGTTCTATTCTTCCTCGCAGTAACACCAAACTGTTATGGTGTTCTAGAAACACTAAACTTGTGATATATATCTCTTGCTTCACAGAAAATTGTTAGCATCAAAATTTTAAACTCAGTCCCGTTATCACTTTTCATTTTCTTAACTTTTCTATAAATATTCAAAGTGCTAATAGGACTGTAACAATTCATGTGCAATAGCTGTAGATGATATATGATAGAAGTTATAACTTTTAGCTTTATGGGTCATCTTGTGTTGTTTTGCCCCTTCATAAAGAAATCTTTTGGGGCAAACTTAGCACAAGATTATTTTTAACCAAAATGTTCATAGTTTTTAGGATTTTATGTTACCCCAAAGTCTGTGCCATAAAGATGAATCACTTTCCGTTATTTTGGCGATAGTAATTAGATACTCTACCAGACGAGGAGGTATCTATCAAAATAAGACGGTAAGTGTGTAATGTTGAGATATACGAATTAATTTGTTGTCACAAGCTTGAGAGCTGCTGAGAAGATTGAAATGTAGTTCATGAACTAGATAAAGTTTCTCCAAAGTTATCTTATCAGTAGATATATTTGCTCCTTCAATGATTTTTCCTTCTTGTTGATTTCAAGGAGATGTCACAACTTTATTATCATAACTTTCAAAAAAATTCAATAAGCATATTTTCCGATCATGTGCCGAGAACAACCATTATGATCATGTAAAAAAGTTGATAGCTCCGTCTAGTTGTATCTGTAATAATCATAAACAACTAACAAATACAGGCACCTGAATCATCTTAGAGTTGGGTTTTCTCTTGTCATCACATTTAATTGTTTTATGACTACCAGAAACTCTATCATCAACAACAGCAGGGTGTTTCACTTTCCAAACCATATTCTCATGAAATATTTCTTCTTTGGTTTTTCAGTCTTTTTACATAGCATTTAATCATACGTTTAGGTTTCACAAAATCAGATTTATCACTATAAGAAGCAGATACATCTGAGCAAGTATCATCACTCATTTCAGCTCCAGATGTGGTTAGTGGTTCACACATATTTTCTTTGCCTTTTGGTTAAAAAACATTCTTCTTATTTTGAGAATTTTAAATGTGGTTAATTGTAGGCCGATTTTCTGATTTAGTGGTTAAAATATGGTTATCGACATATGTGATATTTTTCTCAATCTTTTGAAGAAATTCCTTAGATATATCAATATCTTTGATACAAATTAGATCATTAGAACCACCAGATGAGAATATATGCTGAGACCTATCCAAGTTATCAGCATTAATCATATTGTTCACATTTGGCACAACATTCATTCCAGGCATAGTAGGCACATTAGCGGGTAAACTTAAGCTATCAGGAGCCAGAGAGTTTAAGGAGTTAGGAGTCAGGTCAGAAGTGTGTTCAAAACCACCACTCACAAAATGATAGATTAAAATGGAACAACACTAACCAATAAAGCACTTTTTCTCAAATTAGTTAAAGAAAAAACTAATTTATTTGCTGATCCATTATTCTTTTGGAACCCAATCCCTGACCGTTTTCCAAATGATTATCAGTTTTATCCTTGTATGAATCATCTTCTGAGCTTAGTATTGTTAAAGCACTTTGAACATAACTATTTTCAGGAGTAGATGCCAAGTCATTTTGATTCCAGATCTTCGTAATTCCACCACGAATGCTTGTCAATCAATAGAACTCCATCATGCAATCTGAATTAGAACGAATTTGATCGAAAAAGCACTAAAAACGAAGACGAACATAAAAAACAACTTTGTATGCAAAATGTAGATCTGATCAATCCGGATTTCGAGCACTAAAGGATCTGATACCACTTGTAGGTCCTAAGAATGGATCTAAACTCAATCTGGATCACAATTACACGATGATTGAGCTACTGTAGAGCTCGATCTGATGAGCTTTACGTATAAAAACATGAAGAATACAAAGATGAAGATGAATTTGATGAAGAACATATTCAATCACGGATCTAGAATGATGAAAGAGGAGAATAATCTTCAACTAACGCCAATTAAATTATTTGTGATGCAAACAATGTATACACACACGTACACACTTAATATCTCTTTCTCTCTCTAAGATCTGAATCTCTCTCTGCACTTAGAATCGTCAACCTCACAAACGAGGTTGACTTCGCTTCTCAGAATCGTCAACCTTACAAATGAGGTTAACTTCACTGTATATATGCTTATGGGTTGCGAAATGTCTACACACATTTCGCACATCATAAGTGACTTATATTTCACAAGAGACTTATTTTGCGAAACGGTCAGTATATATCACAAACCAATAACTAAGATTTACAACCTCATGCAACAACCTAAAATTATGACCCTACAGAAATTGAAAGGAGAAAATCATCTGGATCATCATCTTTAATATTTCTTTCGGTAATATCTTATTTTTAATTTGAATATGTCCGGCTAAAGCCGCTGAGTGATTACTTAAGGTGAATGATTGATGTGATGCTAGATTGATTGTATGATTACTCTAATTTTGATTGAATTATGTAGAACCATTAATTCCTTTGAATTCAACTGTCTGTTCGGTTAATCTAGACAAGTTGGTTTGCTATTTGGAAACACAATTATCATCTTTTCTTGGTTTTCTTGTCGTTGGGAATAATTTGGCACTGTGTGGACGTCTAGTATATCGGGGATTGGGCTGAACAGTTTAAATAGAGTAATGTCTATGTGATTTCTAAACTATGATAATTGCAATTAAGCTAGTATTCATTAAATCGGGATCCCGAAGTAATCACCTTTTTTTAATTGTTTTACAATCAATAATCCATTTATTTTGTTCAATTTAGATTTCTAGTCATAAATCAAAATTCATCTTTAGTTACAATTTAAGAATCAATTTCAACTCAATCCAGTTTAGTTGCAACTTTAGGTTAAATTTTATTAGTCATAAGAATTACCACTATCCACGAATTCATCTCGGATACGATAACCCTACTTACCCTATCTATAGGTTATTTAGGTATTTGAAGCGGAACGCAACATTCGTTATCAGACCACACCTAGTTCATGAATTCCTTCCCATTCTTTCTTTATTTTGCCAAGTAAGTTTAGATCCATTTGCTAGTTATATATGAATTCCTATTCTTTTTAAATAGGTGTGAGAAATCATCCATATGTGACCTAAATGCTTAGACGATGTATGGTTTTAGTTGCATGCTTGTATGTTTGGTCATTTGATGTGTTAAATTGGAAGTTAATGCATGGGTTGAACACCGTTACACCGTAACTTAAAAATCTAACTTCATGATGTGTGAGTGGATTGGTTTGATTAATTAGTCATCAAGTATGCATACAAGTGTAGTGGAAGTTGCTAATTTGACTTATGGTGGTGATTAAGATTGCAAGTATATAAAGTTGGGGGAAGTAGCTTGCTAAATATAAATGCAATAGATTAGGTGTTTAGATGCACACCAAGTGTTTGTAAAAATGCTTGAATGAAGTATTGAACCTGAAAGTATGCGAATTTTTGATTAATTGATAGGTGGTTGATTACTTAAGTATCATGGATTGTATATTGTAAATTTCTGTAAAACCATGGGGAGATCTTACTACTGCATGATTCGGTTAATCGATGAACACGGATGTAAATAAAGCTTGGCTTTATTGATTCACAAAGAGGTTACAATGCTAGAGAGAGAAACACCTTGAAAACACACAATTAAGAATGATAGAACTCACGGAACTAGCTAACTCTCTCTAACAGGAACTATTTTATACTTACCATTAAGTGCAGCGTACCAACCCACGTACCAGTTGGTACGCCCGTACCAACTGGTACGGCGGACCATATGGTACGGCCCCAATGATAAGATGACTATTTGACTCATAAACTTGCTCTAGTCTAGATACAATACACGAGACACACATAGCATAGGAATATGCTCTAACAAACTCCCCCTTAACGTGTAGTATATATAGCTATCTATCTATCTAACTAAACTTCAGTCTTCAATCTTCAGCATCGTTGCATCAGATCTTCAACTTGAAATCTTGTCAAAATAGAGCTTGCATGGCTATACTCCCCCTTTCACCATGCTTGAGTCTTGTCACACAGAACCTGCAATTTCAGAAGACAGAAACGCAACTTTCTTTTTCTTTTATGAAAAAATAAGTTAATCTTGGCGCAAAATTTCTCTTCGAGAATCCAAGATATAGTTTTGAAATCATAATTTTTTATCTTGTAACGATCGGTCGAAAACAAATAAGAAACAAAATCTTTTTGGCTTTTTGTAACTTTAAATCAAAACACACCGATAATCTTTTTGATTTTTTGAAGATTATGCTAAAACACACCTAAAATATTTTCGGAATTTTCAGATATGAAACATAAATGTAATACAGAAATGAAATACTGAATCACACACTATTTTTGTCTTTGAGAAAGATCACAACTTGGGATCATATTGATCATGACATGCTGAACTACACTTCAAGATCAATTATTGCAGCACACAAGTCATGTCGATTGCTGGTATAATTTGTCCATCTTAAACTCAGGCACAATCATACTCATAACATCTGGATATATTATTGTATTGATTAAATTGCTTTGACCAGTGTACCCCACACTATCAGACATGCTCAGATATGTATTTTCTTATCACACTTTGTGATTTCATTTGTGATTTAATCACATAATGATTTTATTCATGAAATATTCAACTGTATTCCATGCAAAAAGAAATAAGAACGTTAAATCGTCTACCTTAAGGTCGATCTTTCGATACGCAAATAAGGCCTCGGATTTAACAAATAAGAAAATAAAAACAAGTTGAAAATGTATAACCCCAACAATAATCAGGTCGGTACTCCCGTACACGCAGAGAAAGTCCGATGAGTTATACGAAACACCAAAGAAAATGTCACACCCCGGTCAACGGTTTCGGGTGTGAGCGAGAATGGAATCATAGTCGAGGATACATAGAACACTTCTACTAATTTAAAAACTTCATAAAACATTAATACTATTTCATTGCAGCGGAAAAGGTGGTGGAAACATTAATGTCTTACATATTTTGAAAACATAATTCTTAAACGATTATTAAAAGCATAAAATGGTTAAGCTGGATAGTCGGGACTATGACTCCAAGGACAGGTCCGATAGCGTTTGTAAGCCCCATTTGCATGTCTTCAGAAAGTCTTGTCAATTACCTAAGAAATCATGAATATAAAACGGGTCAACATAAAGTTGGTGAGGTTCACAGGTTTAGGACTCGATAGTTAAACAGTTGTAAAACAGTCGTAAAACAGTTTTCGGTATACTTAAATATTATCAGGGTTTATTGTTGTGGTTGTATGATCTCACCTGAACCTTGATTTCAAATACTAACGGTTTACCCACCCGGCATCTCTTGCCCAGAGATGTTAAACAGTGCAGAATAACTGACGTGTACCCCCAGACAATCCGGAGTCAGAACTGGAGCTACCAGTTAGGGTAGGGTTGTCAACCCAAGTAGATCTACTCACTAGCTATCGTTTCGTACAGAACTAATTGAAATCAATTAATGATGGGATTTTCGGTTGTACAAACGTTTATAACGATAATGTACCAAGTTGGGCAATCAGTAAGAGAACAAGTAGTCATACGGCTAACAAGTAAACCATAATATTAAGTAAAAAGCATTTAATCAGTTTTCATGATTTCTCCCCCAAGTATAAAACAGTTAAAAGGAAAAAGGGGCCGTGAAACTCACAGATTCAGCAGATAATCGGAAAGTAAGCAGTGAAGGACGGTAGCACGTAACGCCCTAAATAATTAAATAACATATGCATAAGGTCTATGATCATTTGAGTGACATAAGTCACCCAAGTGATACCGGTCAAGTCTTGACGTTTTAAGTCCGTTTGTATTATTGAAAACTCGTTAACTTGTATTTATTTATTAAATACATTTATGGTTATTTATATTTATGTCCAATAAATATAAATAAATAATCATCTTTCAATAATTAAATCAAGTCTTGAACATTGAGTAAAAAGAAATAATAATGTTTATTATTATTTTCACAAGTTCGAATAATTATTTTAATTAAATAATTACTTGTTCGATTTGTTAATCTTGCAAGTTATAATTATCTCAATAATTATGATTAACAATTCTTTAGTGAATAAAACAAAGTTTAAGTTTCCTTGCAAATAATTATTTGTCAAAATAATTATCAATGTTTGCTTTACTTATAAAACATAAATCTTTAGGAAAAACATTTAAAGTTTTAAACGTTTAATCATTTTCAAAGGTAAGCTAATATTTCAAGTTCATGAAATATTTTAATAGAAAACGTTGATAAAAATGTTTTTGGCGACGCTTGGATTTATAACGTTTGATTTATAAAACTTGACTTTTATTTAAAAATCTCCGACGAACGTTAGTCCGTCTTTGTTTACTTTGTGTTTATCAAAGGAGTATTAAAAGTCCTTGTAAATATTTTGATCCAATGATTTGTCTTGGTTTATTTTTATAAAAATCCTTTTATAAAAATATTTATTTTCAAATGTGACCTTTTTGTAAAAATGTCCATTTCTAGCAAGTTCTTAAGAAAGGTTAAAACTTGTAATAAATCCAAGTATTTATGTTAAATTAATCATTTGACATAAATATTATCCTTATCAAATCTAGCATTTATTTTTATTCTTTTTGTCCAATCATTTAATCATTTGGAACATATTAAATATGTCACATGACCATTTTAAGAAATATATTCTTTTTGTTTTAGTCATAGGTTACATATGTAACTTTTATTTAAATAAGTCCATGATTCTTAGCTCATATATTGGTTTATTATCATTTCATGTAATAAGTTAACATAATATAACATGGATAAACAAATAATCAACCAACATATATATGTTGGGACCAAATATATATTTAAATGCAATCACTAACACATTTGTGTTAGGACAAGAAAATAAATACAATCACTAACACATTTGTGTTAGGACAAGGAAATATAAATAACAATCACTAACACATTTGTGTTAGGACAAATAAATATAAACATGTATAGATTTGTTAGTTAACATTTTATATGAAGAGGCTTGGAGGTTTGTTTTAAAACAACTAACTTATGAAACCAAGGTTTCATAAACAAGATCTTGGTGCACACTTGTTACTTTCCAAGGATTTCACAAATGTGTTTCACCACACTTCATGGCTATCTTTAAGCCTCAAAGGCACCAAGAATAAGTGTTTGATCTTTGAAAGAAAGGGGGTTAAAGAAGAGAGTTTTTGTTAGTTGTTTAACAACACAAGCATTCCAACATAAAAGATTAAAGGTTTAGATTATGGTGGTTAGTTGTCAAGACTTGAGGGGTTCAAAGAGGTGAAAAGAGGATAGAAATGTGAGTTAAAAGACTCACAATGCAAGAAGGAGAAAATCGGTAGGAGGTGGTGGTGGTTCCGGCGGTTGATGGTGGTTCCGGCGGTGCTGGGGGCGGCGGCAGGCGGCACCGGCGGTGGTCGGCGGGTGGCTGTGGCGGCGGCAGCAGTGGCAGCCGGCCGGTTAGGAGGAGGGAGGGAGAGGAGTGTGGGACTTGGATGTTTTTGTGGTGTTGGGTGCAAGGAGACATGGGGGGGGGGGTTTGTCTCCCTTTTTATAACCAAGATTAAGGTTATTAACCAATGTATAAACATGTGTTGTCAAGCTTAGAAGCTCTCTAGCTTAATCCAGAGTTGGTGACTAATTTTTATAAGTTTTATAAAAATCTAGGAGCTTTTATAAAATATGGAGGTGTTGGGAGTTTATAAAAATCATAACTTTTTAAAATATCAAACAATTACATTTTATTCAATTGAATGGTGATTTTTATTTTTATAAACGTTGATGGTCCAAGTTTTATAAAAATATAAGTGGTTAAAGATTGGTTAAGTTTAAAAAAAAAACTTATAAACATGTGGGCTTAACAAATAATTATATTTGTTAAGATTGGGCCCAAGCCCAAATCGGTTTTTAATTAAAAGAATGGGCCGAAGCCCATTCGTCTTTTGTGAGTGGACTGGGCCGAAGCCCAGTTGGGGGTTTGTCACGGGCCGAAGCCCGTTGGGGTTCGGGTTTGGGCCGTCATCGGGTTGGGCCGCGAAGAGAAAAAGAAAGGGTTTGGGCCGGTTCGGCCCAACGCGTTACGGGCCGCGGGTCGGGTATTCGGGTTCGGGGTTTTACTCGTCTAATTGATACGAACCTTTGGTTAAGTTTTTGGGTTAATCCGGACATTTTTGGGCTTATTGGGCTTACCGGGCCCAATAGGATAAACGGTTTGGAAAAAGAAATGGCTAAGTCTTGACAACATACACTTCTTGTAAGTTCGTAACGTATTTTAAGTTCATGAAATGACTTACGGTTTTGAATCGGTTTGATAAAATATAAAATGTCAAATTTTATATTTAATTTCTTATTATTGAAATTCCATTAATAATAATATATAACATTCATAATTCACAGTTTTTCAACGCGAATTTTCATATCGGTTAATCGGTTATTCATTCACAGCTAATTATGTAACATAAAACAATAAATCATGTAATTATCGCATAATGAAAAGTCAACAAAAGTCAACGGAGAGAGGTTTGACCTGATTTTTGGACCGGTTGTCACAGAAAATAAAGCAAAACGTCAAACGAACAACAATTAGGTCGGTCTTGTGGACACACAGAGAAAGTCTCATCGTTTGACAAAATAAAGAAAATCTAACAAGCTTAAATCTTTACAAAATGAACACATGTTTACACAGTGACTTCTCATTTTTCTTTTCCACATATCTTTTCTTTAATATATTGAGATACGCATCAAGATGTTGTCCACTTGGTCAAGCATTTGTATTTAATGTGTTCATCACATCTGAATACTTTCTGATTTAATGTCGAGCCTACCAAGCACATCGAGCAATGATCTTATGTCTTTTTCATCTATTTTATCCATGAGTCAGACACGTAAGCCAATGTACCATCATTTCCCCAAATATGTCAGATACAATTTCTCATTTTTCAATGTTTTTGTATTTTCTGATTTCAATGTTTTTGTATTTTGCCTCCCCTCCCCCCCCCCCCCCCTAAAATGAAACTCTATTTTTGGATTTTTATTTTAACAAAAACACAAAGAATGTAAAAGAAAGAAAATTGACCAATCGATACTGATACCTCATCAGTTTTTAGCTTTCAGAAAAACTTTTAATTTTTGTAAGTTGAACATCCAATTTAAGTTAAGCAGGAGACTCCACTATCAGTGACTTCTTGAACCTTGAACTTCACAATCACCGATAGGTCTTCTTGAAGAAACCTGCACACTGGATTTGATGATTTTTATGATAAATCGACTGGAGAACTTGAAGAACCAAATTAAAGCTTGATTGAATGAAATTTTAATGTCTTGTAACCTGTTAGCTTCAACCAACTTTGTAGCAACTTGTGCTTTATTCAACTCTTTTTCATCTTTTTCAATCTTCTTGTCATCAGAAACAACTCCCTCATCACATATAAACCCACCAGATACAAACTTTGATCTAGAGTTCTCAATCAAACTTTCCTCATTTTCCCTTTTCTTGTTTGAAACCTTAGATTTCTTCTTCTCATATTTCTCAGACACAAATTTAATCTCCAGTTATTTCAGTAACATGAATATCATCTAGAGCATCAGTTTGAATAACTGGATGTGGAATTTGATTGTATTCTTTGCTTCCAAACACTTTCTTGAAATTCTCATCATTGCACAAGTACCTGGTGAATGAATGAGAATTCGTCAGATTATTAACTGTCTTTTAAGATCCAAGACCTCAACATTTAAGTCTGATATCTTCTTTTGTGCTTCACCCAACGCTTTTTCTGAATCGATTAACTGTTCTGAAGCTCTGTTAGAAAAAAACTTTTCTTGTCTCATCTGATCATGTGCATCATACACTTCTTGTGTAATTTTCTTCACTCTTTCCTCATGAATTTCAATATTTCTTGTTAACAACTTATTGTCATGTGTCAGGGTTGTGACTTTATCGAGTAATTTTGAATGTTCCATTTGACGATCATTTTCCTTAGTAGTAACTTCATCATGCGCTTTCTGAAGATCATCATACAATTGCTGAAGCGAATCCAATCTGGCTTTTGACTTGCTAAACAAAGCATCAAAATCTCCAATGGCATCTTTGGCTTCACTCTCCCAGTTGGCAGCATTTTTGACCAACTCAACATTTTCATTTTGTAACTTCAAAATTTGTTGTTTATCTTCACCAACTTCTTTTGATAACTTTTCATTCTCAGGAAGCAACCTGGCAACTGTTTTCTTTTATTTCTCAATTTCACTTTGAAATTACAACTCTTTCTCAGCAAATTTATCAACTAGACGAGAAAATCTAGAAATCAAATCTGGCATCTTTTCATTATCACAATGCCTGATGTTATCAAATTCTTTCTTCAAAACGTTTTCTTGAATCTGCTGATATTGTTCAATCTCTTCACATTTTTCTTTAATAGCATCCCATAATTGTTTAGAAATCGGGAACTTTTTACACTGATGTAACAATTCCTTAGGCAACGCCTTTGTAAGAAAACTATAAGTCTTCGTTTCTCTTGCAAAACTCTTCTTTTCTTCAAAATCAAAATTACTTATCATCTTTGACCTTCTAGCACTTAGCATTGGATATTCATACTCTTTTTCAATCGGAATCCAACCATCAACATGTTGAGAAATTACGTATTATTTAAATCGTTTCTTCCAGTTATGGTAATCCACCAATCTCAGCAACTTAGGAACATTCTGTGTTGTTCCTATTTCATTATCATGACTCATCATGAGTTGCGTTGAAGTTTGAGCAACTGAAAATACTTGGAAATCACTCATCTTGAAGTTAAAAATTGAATGTCAAAACTTAGAACTCAAAAACGGAGGTCTTCCAAGTGGATTTTAGGGGTCAAACCGGAGGGTGGCTAGTAAAAGTATAGATTTCGTCGAGACGAACGTTTTGGCTGGTATTAGCTCCTGTAACTCTTAACGATTCTTAAGTTACATCAGTTATTGTGAACACAACTATTCTGCTAGCGTACCAAAACTAGTCTCAGCGTACCAAACTATTCCAGCGTACCAACTCCAGACCAAACCTAGTCTCAGGAAATGGGCTACCTCACAATATCTCCTCCTACCATGAAGGCTCTCATTCCACCATATTGGAGGATGCTGGCACATTACCTGCAAAAATGTGTCATTGCCAAAAAGAGCTCTACAGATCAGTTGAACCAAGTGCACACCCATGCAATGGTGTCACTAGTTAGAGGTGTTTGGTTCAACTGGTCCAAGATGATACTTGAAGATGTGAAGGCTGTTGTGTCCAGAGATAAAAAGTTTGCAGCCGTTCCATGATTCATTCAGTCAGTTCTGGATTCAAGATATCCAGCCCTGAGGAAGACTAACGACACACATGATACTAAGCCAATGGGTATTGAGGTTTTTCCAATGATAAATCCAAAGAAGAAGTTGTCTGATAAGATGCCGTTTGGGGACAAGTTTGGAGAATTTGCATAAATAGTGAGAGAGGAAGTTCCAGTGGACAGAAATGCTTCTGTTGAGGAAGAACATAGTCGACCTCCTCCTCCGAAGAAATTTGTTGACCTTCCTGATGACTCTGACTGGGAAGAATTTGATCTAAATGATGTGAGGATTGGAGCACTCAATTTTGAAGGTGATGAGACTATCAATTATGACACCTATCTTGATGATGTTGACTTTGAGGAAGAAGAGACAGAGACAGCTGAGATACCACTGACTAGAAAACGGAAAGCCACGGAGGATCCTCCCCTCAGTGCTTCTGTTATTGAAGAAATGACTGAGACTGAGCCGATTGCTGCAAAACACCATGTGGAAGGCCCAAGTGACCCAAGAAGAAGGAGATTGGACCCTCGTATACCACCAGTCACAAGTTCAAGTGCTGGTCAATCATCTTCTCAACCCACAACCCAAGAAAAGGGGAAAGCAGTAGAAACCCCTGAATACAGACTGGAAAAGGAACTTAGAGAAGAAATAAAAGTTCTGAAAGCCCAGAATGCAGTCCAAAGTGAGGTAATTGAAGACCTGATTGATATTCAGAAAATTCATAACACGGAGTTGGAGAATCAGAAGAAGATAAACCAAGAGTTTACAAGACAATTCAGAGATCTTCATAAGCTAATCAAGCAGCTTAGCTCAGATAGATCAAGCAGGTCCAACTCTGGTCAAGGTGATAAGGGAGATCCAGGTAACACAGAAAGAAGTTCAGGTGCAGGTGATTCCTCACAATCACCAGCATTTGACTTTGAAGCTGATATCCCTGAGGAAACTCAGACTGTATTACCCGAAGCCTCCACTGAAGATAAAGATACTCGATATAGAGATTATATGACAGTACCAGCTTTTGAGTTTGACGGAGGTTGGGAGGCTCAGACATTTGCCTATCCTCCTGAAAGGTATCTAATCCAGTTGGGAGAGAATTATCATGATAAGCAAGGAATTAATGCAGATATTAAAGCCTGGATGTTTGATGGAGAGAAGAATATGTTCGTAGTAAGAAGAAGGGTCAGTATCCATTGGAATACTACAAGAGCTGGACCCAGTTTTACTCCTGGACGAATGTAGATCTCACAATGTTGTACCAAGCACCATTCTCAAATCCATCAAACAATGAGCAAGCAAAGTATGTCTACAAGAAGCTGGAAAATGCAGTGCGAAGCAAGTTCAAGAGATTTGAAGAGTTTCCGCACAAGAAATCGTATGTAAAGAAGTACAGGGGTGTATCCAAATGGGATGGAAAGAAGAGTATCCCAGGAAGGGAGAGTGTACCAGCAAAGAAGTTCACAAATGTTCTGTATCCACCAACAGAAAAGACAAAGACAATACCTCTGCCCATGAGACATCCAGAAGATTGCTTGCATGATTTTCAAACCTGGGCTTATAGTGATTATTCTGGTGAAGCCAAAATTCTCTGCAAATCAAAGACAATCAATGTCATGGAAGTTCATGATTTGATGAGGTTTCACAAGAAGGATATAATGGTACTAGCAAAGCATCAGATTGAGAGTAATCAAGACACTGAAGAATATGCAAAGTGTTATACTCGGGCCGTAGCTGAGATCGTGGCAAAGGAGCTGTGGTATGATCCAGCAACGGTGAATCTATCAAAGAAATTCAGAATGTGAAGACGGTCTAATGCTAAAGCCTAGGGGAAGATTGTAGAGACCTAGAAAATGAGGCTTTTGCATTAGATGAATGTTGGGTTTATTTTAATACTTGTGGGCTAGTAAATACTTGTAATTAGGCTAACTTTTGTAGGGTTGATGGGTTTAAGGGGTCCGATCGGTTTTTTATGTGTCTGGGCCGAATTCTAGTAGGGTTAGGAGATAGTGTGTTTTGCAAGTTTGTTATCTCCCTATATATAGAACCCCTTGAATACTAGAATAGGTTGTTGCTCCTAAGGTGTTTGCGATTTTTGGTGATCTCGAAATTCTCTTTGATAATTTCCACCAAGTGTGTAAGCAATCGGTGATTAATAGTAAAGTGTTCTCTTCAATCGGTTTGTGTCCTTACTTGTTTTGTTATCGCTTTTACGTATTTTTCTTGATTTATCTTGAATCACTCTAGTGTTTGGATTCCGCACATTCACTAGAGGTTGTGATATCGTGTTTGGGTTATTTCGATCCTTACAA
>JBCNJP010000008.1:61737214-61833457 GCA_039602395.1 Deinandra increscens subsp. villosa | reverse complement strand
GTTAAATACAATTCACAACTCGTAATATGGTTTACGGGATTTAATGATCCTAAATATATTTTTACGGGTTTAAACACTCGTAGGGAACCATTTTAAATGAGTTTTAGTTGACCCAATACATAAAATTACCAAAAATAAAGAAAATAAAAGAAATGAGGTCGCCTGGGTTCGAACCCGCGACCTCTCAAACGCTACCGAGAACAATGACCAGTGGGACAGTTTTCTGATTTGGTTAAAAGTTCGCACATAATCTTTTTATCCAGCAGCAAGTCCAGTCCCGTATTTGGGAAAAAAACAGGAATAAAATGCGGAGGCCGGGACTCGAACCCGCGACCTCAGGGATAGGTAGCGCACGGCCTAACCACTAGGACACCTGACCCAATTGTGATTTAACCCGACTTTTAAATCCTTTAACCTGTGTTCAATACATGTCATCTTTCTCATAACAACCCTAATGTCGCCGGAGATATTTCCGGCGACCGGAAAAACGTAAAAACATGAAATGACACACCAAAAACATGCGATTATCATGAAGGAACCTTTACCTCGTGTCGGAGATGAGAAAATACGAGTTTTTGATGCCGAAACGAACCCGAAAGCTTGAACGCGAACACCGAGCACCACCACGAAACTCGAATCCAATTGCTTCTGGTTGCTCGTGAGGGTCTCGCGATCACAGGGATATGTCGAATGAGGGTAAACAGTGGCTAGGTGGTGGGATTTTGGCCGGATTTCCGAGTTCACCGGAAAACTTCAAAAGAGGAAACGAGAGAGAGCGAGTGCGAGAGAAAAAGAGAGAGTATTGTGAACGGTGTATACAATGATATTCTCATATCATTGATTCTTAATTGATGGCACAACTGAAACCGACGGAACGATTTATGATCGGTCGAAACCGATTCACCGACTACGTGATTGTTTGCGTTACTGGATATTAATTCCACTTTAGGGTTTTGGCAAGGCTAGTCCCTCAAAAGTTACAAAGGTGGATTCATCGTTTAGGTAATTACAGGAACAGTCCCTACAATCTTTGTTAAGCCCAAGAAGGTTTAAGAAATGGCGAAAAGGGTCCCTCAAAGTATTAGAGCGCTAACGGATTTCTAACGGAGATAACAAAGAGTAACGGAAAAATATTTTTAATGTCGAGTATACGAGACTTGTCGAAATATATTAATTGTAGGACGTTTATAAGGGAATACAAATCTCGTTGTCACATAAATCATAGATTATAAATCTATAAATATGCATTTAAGTTACATAAAATCATACTTATAACTCTTTAAGTTACATAATCAAGTTGACATACAATTATATACTATTAATGTATATAAACGTCACATAAAATATAGGTTTAACCGTCACATTAAATGACACAACGTTCATATAAAATCATAACGTATGATTTATATAAAATCATAAAACAAGAATATCAAACGTCAAACTTAAGTGCATGCTCGTTTAGTGATTACTACACAAAACCGTAATTGCTAAAGTCAACGCAGATAAGCACATAAATGTTCACACAACATTTAATATGTTTTACGTTCAGTTAATGCCAGAAAAATGACCTGAAAAGTCGGATTGTCACAATTATACGATGAATGAGTTGTTGAAGAGCTCGATCTAATGAGCTTATGTATAGAAATGTGAAGAATACAAAGATGAAGATGGATTTTATGAAGAACCGATTCAGTCACGAATCTAGAATGGTGAAAGAGGAGAATAATCTTCAACTAACGTCAATAAATGATTTGTGATGCAAACAATGTATATACACACCTTTGCACACACTTACACACTGAATATCTCTTTCTCTTTCTAAGATCTGAATCTCTCTCTGCACTCAGAATCGTCAACCACACAGATGAGGTTGACTTCACTCTATATAGGCTTATGGGTTGCAAAATGTCTACACACATTTTGCACCCCATAAGTGACTTATATTTCGCATAACACTTATTCTGCAAAATAATCAGTACATTTCGCAAACCAATAACTAAGATTTACAACCTCATGAATGAACCTAAAATTATGACCCAACAATCTCTCCCTAGGTTGTTGCATGGGGTTATTCAGTGTGCTCCAGCTCTGGCTTGTTCTTTCAGATATTCTCAACATGTTCTCGTTCCACCTTTGAATTTGATTCATCATTTAGTCATCAGAAATATAATGCTTCCCCTCTTCAAATACTCGGGGTTGTTTGGCAAGAAACGAATCATGGCTTCCAACACTCTATTTCATGATTGTCTCAGAAAATGTAGAAGGAGAAATCTTAGGCGAAGTGTCTTCTACAGGCTTGAGAAGTATATAGTACATTTGTCCGGTAACAGGCTCAAATGATGACCAGACATCAGATGCAACAAAGAATCTCTACAATCACAAACTACAATACTCCGCATTTCTAGTTAAAGAATTTCAATATTACTAATATAACCCATGTTTGTTTATGTATGCAATGACATAAGAATGCAAAATGAAAGTATAATAGTTTTTTCATCATATCAGTTTAACATGGAAGATTAAAAGCAAAGATAAAATCTTTTTGAAGTTTTCATGACAAAAAGTCTATGAGACATCACATATGTTTGGACTTTATCAAAATTTTAATCTTTTTTGTGAGAAAAGATCCAACGTGAGATCATATTCACACGAAATCCAGTCTAATTCCCGCTTCAGAAAGATACAAGGAATCAGATGATGATTGCCAGTATTGTTGTCCACTTAATACCATGCATTTTTGTTTTCAACATATGTCTGTGATTTCATTTATATTTTGGTGTATTATGAATGTAATGAGAGCCACGCTTACAAAATCCACGACAGTTCTCAACCCATTGCTCAAGACACACTCGACAGCCAACAGGTATCTGTAACACATATTATTATTTTTGACCAAGTCACATAGGAGTCAACAGAGTCCACTTTTTCTACCAATATAAGTATTTTATCAGCTAATTCTATGACTTAGGAGATTTTGTCAAGTTATAAAACTAAATATGCATTCCTTTGCAAAAATAAGTTGAAATGCTTAAACGTCCATCTTAAGGTCGATCTTTCGATATGCAGATAAGACCTCAGTTTTAGCAAAAATAAAGAAAGAAATAAAACAAGTTGAAGTTGTTCAAACTTTAAATTTCGGGTCGATATTCACATATACGCAGAGAGAATCCAAAGTTTGAACAGAACACCAAAGAAAATAAAGCAGAATCTCAAATACGTAACTCTCAGGTTGATATTTCCATATATACAGAGAGAGTCCAAGTTTTTTAGGAGAATAAAGAAAATCGAACAAGTTTACATTTTTCAAAATAAAGCAAAGGAAGCAACAAGTTTTCTTATATTGGTTAAATTTGTACTTCGTCGGCCCTTGAAACATTGGTGCGTTTTGAACCTAACCGACATGTAATCAAGTAACATGATATCTTTTACAAGAACGTGTAATGTCATTTAGACCATGGTGGATCATTAATTCAGCAATTTAGTCAAGTGCTTCACAGACATAGTTTACTTTTATTTTATGTTGATCCTACTTAGTACATCATCAAATACACCCTTGACCTTGCTCTACTTTGATCCTCATGAAGGTGAGACATGTGATTGTATAATCATTTCTCACAAGGTCATATCATATTTTTCTCATATTAAATTTTGTCAACGGAATATCAAATCGACACGTAAAGCATAAGATCTTTTTGTTTCCCAGATTCTTCCCCCTACATTTTTTATTTTGGAGAATGAGATTTTTTTATTATTTTTCTTTATTTTTTAAATCTTCAAAAACACACTAAAATAAAATAAAAAAATACACAAGAAGAATATCCCACCTTAATCTGACACAATTACTTGGAAATGTGCCAGCAAGAAAATTATGAGTATGCAATTTGTGATTATGCAATCAAGAAACACTGAGTTTCTCGAGTGTTACCTTACCACATTACCTGAATGATGTGCCTCCTCAAACCTGTGATTGGAAGAGTTATTTCTAGATAAGTCAACTAACTCCCATATTTCCAGTTTGTTTTAACTCAGCTGAACTCTTTCAGCTTAGTGAATATTCCTTTTGCTCAACTTGTGATAAAAGAACAAGCAGACAGACACACATTAATAGCACAAGTGGTGTGTCGTGTTTTTACCTCATCATTCATAATGCCCATAAAGTTTTATGTCGGATGATCCTTGTGCACTTTTTATTGTGGAACAACGGTATCTTGAATAGTGACAAACATGTTGTCTTTATTTTCTTTGGGAGAACAAGCTGTATATTCTGAAGATTTAGCTAGGATCCCGGGAGAGATAGGTTCAACTTTGGGTATGGTATTGTTAGTAGAGGAATTATTTTTAGAAATATCCTCAGACGCTCCCTAGAAACATTGATTGTTTCTTCAGTTGGTACCGTAATTCCCTGAATGAGTAAAGTTGTTGAAATTGGTGAACAACAGGAAACAAATCCTTAACATTCAATTCCACATAACCCTAATTTGAAGATATAACTTGACTGGCACTGTCTTAAAATGAGAACATCTTATTCACATCGTTATACTTTGCTGAACCAGCACCAGAACCATAAGAATTTGCTTGTTGCTAGTCAGCATAGGGTGACTTCATAACCATCCATTACCGTTTGTTAAAGACCCAGTAGGACTTTGCAGACGCAGGATATCCCAAGCAGAAGTATTCGTTATCTTTATCATCAAGCTTACTCAAATTTTCTGACATGATCAGCATCGTGCACAAACAATCAAATGATATGAAGAAGTGTATCAATGGCCTCCTTTTTCCTTTCTAATAGCAACTCTTATTATGTCTTCCTATGATTCTTTCATTTTCAATATTTGATTAAGTACATGGCATGTAGTATTGACTACTTAAGCCCAAATTTAAATAGGAAGATCTGTATCTATCAAACATATACTAGAGACATCGATGACCGTTCTATTCTTCCTCGCAGTAACACCAAACTGTTATGGTGTTCTAGAAACACTAAACTTGTGATATATATCTCTTGCTTCACAGAAAATTGTTAGCATCAAAATTTTAAACTCAGTCCCGTTATCACTTTTCATTTTCTTAACTTTTCCATAAATATTCAAAGTGCTAATAGGACTGTAACAATTCATGTGCAATAGCTGTAGATGATATATGATAGAAGTTATAACTTTTAGCTTTATGGGTCATCTTGTGTTGTTTTGCCCCTTCATAAAGAAATCTTTTGGGGCAAACTTAGCACAAGATTATTTTTAACCAAAATGTTCATAGTTTTTAGGATTTTATGTTACCCCAAAGTCTGTGCCATAAAGATGAATCACTTTCCGTTATTTTGGCGATAGTAATTAGATACTCTACCAGACGAGGAGGTATCTATCAAAATAAGACGGTAAGTGTGTAATGTTGAGATATACGAATTAATTTGTTGTCACAAGCTTGAGAGCTGCTGAGAAGATTGAAATGTAGTTCATGAACTAGATAAAGTTTCTCCAAAGTTATCTTATCAGTAGATATATTTGCTCCTTCAATGATTTTTCCTTCTTGTTGATTTCAAGGAGATGTCACAACTTTATTATCATAACTTTCAAAAAAATTCAATAAGCATATTTTCCGATCATGTGCCGAGAACAACCATTATGATCATGTAAAAAAGTTGATAGCTCCGTCTAGTTGTATCTGTAATAATCATAAACAACTAACAAATACAGGCACCTGAATCATCTTAGAGTTGGGTTTTCTCTTGTCATCACATTTAATTGTTTTATGACTACCAGAAACTCTATCATCAACAACAGCAGGGTGTTTCACTTTCCAAACCATATTCTCATGAAATATTTCTTCTTTGGTTTTTCAGTCTTTTTACCTTAGGTTTTTTCAACCTTTTCATAAGAAGATTTTTCGTTAGATAACGAAGATTCAAATTTAGGTTTGAATAGCACAAACTTCTTGACAAATATGATAGTTGTGGATAAAGTTTGGTTTAACCCTTGTTTCAAAGTTTCAAACTTGGAGCAACAAGTATCTGTTCGGTTAAAACATAAACTATAGACTTAGCACAATCATTTTCTGAACACAGGTTACCCATTTTGTTTCGTATCCACTGTCTTATCACATTTCCTAGTAAAATGTCCATAACAACCAAAAACATAGCATTTAATCATACGTTTAGGTTTCACAAAATCAGATTTATCACTATAAGAAGCAGATACATCTGAGCAAGTATCATCACTCATTTCAGCTCCAGATGTGGTTAGTGGTTCACACATATTTTCTTTGCCTTTTGGTTAAAAAACATTCTTCTTATTTTGAGAATTTTAAATGTGGTTAATTGTAGGCCGATTTTCTGATTTAGTGGTTAAAATATGGTTATCGACATATGTGATATTTTTCTCAATCTTTTGAAGAAATTCCTTAGATATATCAATATCTTTGATACAAATTAGATCATTAGAACCACCAGATGAGAATATATGCTGAGACCTATCCAAGTTATCAGCATTAATCATATTGTTCACATTTGGCACAACATTCATTCCAGGCATAGTAGGCACATTAGCGGGTAAACTTAAGCTATCAGGAGCCAGAGAGTTTAAGGAGTTAGGAGTCAGGTCAGAAGTGTGTTCAAAACCACCACTCACAAAATGATAGATTAAAATGGAACAACACTAACCAATAAAGCACTTTTTCTCAAATTAGTTAAAGAAAAAACTAATTTATTTGCTGATCCATTATTCTTTTGGAACCCAATCCCTGACCGTTTTCCAAATGATTATCAGTTTTATCCTTGTATGAATCATCTTCTGAGCTTAGTATTGTTAAAGCACTTTGAACATAACTATTTTCAGGAGTAGATGCCAAGTCATTTTGATTCCAGATCTTCGTAATTCCACCACGAATGCTTGTCAATCAATAGAACTCCATCATGCAATCTGAATTAGAACGAATTTGATCGAAAAAGCACTAAAAACGAAGACGAACATAAAAAACAACTTTGTATGCAAAATGTAGATCTGATCAATCCGGATTTCGAGCACTAAAGGATCTGATACCACTTGTAGGTCCTAAGAATGGATCTAAACTCAATCTGGATCACAATTACACGATGATTGAGCTACTGTAGAGCTCGATCTGATGAGCTTTACGTATAAAAACATGAAGAATACAAAGATGAAGATGAATTTGATGAAGAACATATTCAATCACGGATCTAGAATGATGAAAGAGGAGAATAATCTTCAACTAACGCCAATTAAATTATTTGTGATGCAAACAATGTATACACACACGTACACACTTAATATCTCTTTCTCTCTCTAAGATCTGAATCTCTCTCTGCACTTAGAATCGTCAACCTCACAAATGAGGTTGACTTCGCTTCTCAGAATCGTCAACCTTACAAATGAGGTTAACTTCACTGTATATATGCTTATGGGTTGCGAAATGTCTACACACATTTCGCACATCATAAGTGACTTATATTTCACAAGAGACTTATTTTGCGAAACGGTCAGTATATATCACAAACCAATAACTAAGATTTACAACCTCATGCAACAACCTAAAATTATGACCCTACAGAAATTGAAAGGAGAAAATCATCTGGATCATCATCTTTAATATTTCTTTCGGTAATATCTTATTTTTAATTTGAATATGTCCGGCTAAAGCCGCTGAGTGATTACTTAAGGTGAATGATTGATGTGATGCTAGATTGATTGTATGATTACTCTAATTTTGATTGAATTATGTAGAACCATTAATTCCTTTGAATTCAACTGTCTGTTCGGTTAATCTAGACAAGTTGGTTTGCTATTTGGAAACACAATTATCATCTTTTCTTGGTTTTCTTGTCGTTGGGAATAATTTGGCACTGTGTGGACGTCTAGTATATCGGGGATTGGGCTGAACAGTTTAAATAGAGTAATGTCTATGTGATTTCTAAACTATGATAATTGCAATTAAGCTAGTATTCATTAAATCGGGATCCCGAAGTAATCACCTTTTTTTAATTGTTTTACAATCAATAATCCATTTATTTTGTTCAATTTAGATTTCTAGTCATAAATCAAAATTCATCTTTAGTTACAATTTAAGAATCAATTTCAACTCAATCCAGTTTAGTTGCAACTTTAGGTTTAATTTTATTAGTCATAAGAATTACCACTATCCACGAATTCATCTCGGATACGATAACCCTACTTACCCTATCTATAGGTTAATTTAGGTATTTGAAGCGGAACGCAACATTCGTTATCAGACCACACCTAGTTCATGAATTCCTTCCCATTCTTTCTTTATTTTGCCAAGTAAGTTTAGATCCATGTGCTAGTTATATATGAATTCCTATTCTTTTTAAATAGGTGTGAGAAATCATCCATATGTGACCTAAATGCTTAGACGATGTATGGTTTTAGTTGCATGCTTGTATGTTTGGTCATTTGATGTGTTAAATTGGAAGTTAATGCATGGGTTGAACACCGTTACACCGTAACTTAAAAATCGAACTTCATGATGTGTGAGTGGATTGGTTTGATTAATTAGTCATCAAGTATGCATACAAGTGTAGTGGAAGTTGCTAATTTGACTTATGGTGGTGATTAAGATTGCAAGTATATAAAGTTGGGGGAAGATAGCTTGCTAAATATAAATGCAATAGATTAGGTGTTTAGATGCACACCAAGTGTTTGTAAAAATGCTTGAATGAAGTATTGAACCTGAAAGTATGCGAATTTTTGATTAATTGATAGGTGGTTGATTACTTAAGTATCATGGATTGTATATTGTAAATTTCTGTAAAACCATGGGGAGATCTTACTACTGCATGATTCGGTTAATCGATGAACACGGATGTAAATAAAGCTTGGCTTTATTGATTCACAAAGAGGTTACAATGCTAGAGAGAGAAACACCTTGAAAACACACAATTAAGAATGATAGAACTCACGGAACTAGCTAACTCTCTCTAACAGGAACTATTTATACTTACCATTAAGTGCAGCGTACCAACCCACGTACCAGTTGGTACGCCCGTACCAACTGGTACGGCGGACCATATGGTACGGCCCCAATGATAAGATGACTATTTGACTCATAAACTTGCTCTAGTCTAGATACAATACACGAGACACACATAGCATAGGAATATGCTCTAACAAACTCCCCCTTAACGTGTAGTGTATATAGCTATCTATCTATCTAACTAAACTTCAGTCTTCAATCTTCAGCATCGTTGCATCAGATCTTCAACTTGAAATCTTGTCAAAATAGAGCTTGCATGGCTATACTCCCCCTTTCACCATGCTTGAGTCTTGTCACACAGAACCTGCAATTTCAGAAGACAGAAACGCAACTTTCTTTTTCTTTTATGAAAAAATAAGTTAATCTTGGCGCAAAATTTCTCTTCGAGAATCCAAGATATAGTTTTGAAATCATAATTTTTTATCTTGTAACGATCGGTCGAAAACAAATAAGAAACAAAATCTTTTTGGCTTTTTGTAACTTTAAATCAAAACACACCGATAATCTTTTTGATTTTTTGAAGATTATGCTAAAACACACCTAAAATCTTTTCGGAATTTTCAGATATGAAACATAAATGCAATACAGAAATGAAATACTGAATCACACACTATCTTTGTCTTTTGCGAGAAAGATCACAACTTGGGATCATATTGATCATGACATGCTGAACTACACTTCAAGATCAATTGTTGCAGCACACAAGTCATGTCGATTGCTGGTATAATTTGTCCATCTTAAACTCAGGCACAATCATACTCATAACATCTGGATATATTATTGGATTGATTAAATTGCTTTGACCAGTGTACCCCACACTATCAGACATGCTCAGATATGTATTTTCTTATCACACTTTGTGATTTCATTTGTGATTTAATCACATAATGATTTTATTCATGAAATATTCAACTGTATTCCATGCAAAAAGAAATAAGAACGTTAAATCGTCTACCTTAAGGTCGATCTTTCGATACGCAAATAAGGCCTCGGATTTAACAAATAAGAAAATAAAAACAAGTTGAAAATGTATAACCCCAACAATAATCAGGTCGGTACTCCCGTACACGCAAAGAAAGTCCGATGAGTTATACGAAACACCAAAGAAAATAAAGCAAAACGTCAAACGAACAACAATTAGGTCGGTCTTGTGGACACACAGAGATAGTCTCATCGTTTGACAAAATAAAGAAAATCTAACAAGCTTAAATCTTTACAAAATGAACACATGTTTACACAGTGACTTCTCATTTTTCTTTTCCACATATCTTTTCTTTAATATATTGAGATACGCATCAAGATGTTGTCCACTTGGTCAAGCATTTGTATTTAATGTGTTTATCACATCTGAATACTTTCTGATTTAATGTCGAGCCTACCAAGCACATCGAGCAATGATCTTATGTCTTTTTCATCTATTTTATCCATGAGTCAGACACGTAAGCCAATGTACCATCATTTCCCCAAATATGTCAGATACAATTTCTCATTTTTCAATGTTTTTGTATTTTCTGATTTCAATGTTTTTGTATTTTGCCTCCCCCCCCCCCCCCCCCTAAAATGAAAACTCTATTTTTGGATTTTTATTTTAACAAAAACACAAAGAATGTAAAAGAAAGAAAATTGACCAATCGATACTGATACCTCATCAGTTTTTAGCTTTCAGAAAAACTTTTAATTTTTGTAAGTTGAACATCCAATTTAAGTTAAGCAGGAGACTCCACTATCAGTGACTTCTTGAACCTTGAACTTCACAATCACCGATAGGTCTTCTTGAAGAAACCTGCACACTGGATTTGAAAAATTTTTATGATAAATCGACTGGAGAACTTGAAGAACCAAATTAAAGCTTGATTGAATGAAATTTTAATGTCTTGTAACCTGTTAGCTTCAACCAACTTTGTAGCAACTTGTGCTTTATTCAGCTCTTTTTCATCTTTTTCAATCTTCTTGTCATCAGAAACAACTCCCTCATCAGATATAAACCCACCAGATACAAACTTTGATCTAGAGTTCTCAATCAAACTTTCCTCATTTTCCCCTTTCTTGTTTGAAACCTTAGATTTCTTCTTCTCAGATTTCTCAGACACAAATTCAGAATAATCTCCAGTTATTTCAGTAACATGAATATCATCTAGAGCATCAGTTTGAATAACTGGATGTGGAATTTGATTGTATTCTTTGCTTCCAAACACTTTCTTGAAATTCTCATCATTGCACAAGTAGCTGGTGAATGAATGTGAATTCGTCAGATTATTAACTGTCTTTTAAGATCCAAGACCTCAACATTTAAGTCTGATATCTTCTTTTGTGCTTCACCCAACGCTTTTTCTGAATCGATTAACTGTTCAGAAGCTCTGTTAGAAAAAAACTTTTCTTGTCTCATCTGATCATGTGCATCATACACTTCTTGTGTAATTTTCTTCACTCTTTCCTCATGAATTTCAATATTTCTTGTTAACAACTTATTGTCATGTGTCAGGGTTGTGACTTTATCGAGTAATTTTGAATGTTCCATTTGACGATCATTTTCCTTAGTAGTAACTTCATCATGCGCTTTCTGAAGATCATCATACAATTGCTGAAGCGAATCCAATCTGGCTTTTGACTTTCTAAACAAAGCATCAAAATCTCCAATGGCATCTTTGGCTTCACTCTCCCAGTTGGCAGCATTTTTGACCAACTCAACATTTTCATTTTGTAACTTCAAAATTTGTTGTTTATCTTCACCAACTTCTTTTGATAACTTTTCATTCTCAGGAAGCAACCTGGCAACTGTTTTCTTTTATTTCTCAATTTCACTTTGAAATTACAACTCTTTCTCAGCAAATTTATCAACTAGACGAGAAAATCTAGAAATCAAATCTGGCATCTTTTCATTATCACAATGCCTGATGTTATCAAATTCTTTCTTCAAAACGTTTTCTTGAATCTGCTGATATTGTTCAATCTCTTCACATTTTTCTTTAATAGCATCCCATAATTGTTTAGAAATCGGGAACTTTTTACACTGATGTAACAATTCCTTGGGCAACGCCTTTGTAAGAAAACTATAAGTCTTCGTTTCTCTTGCAAAACTCTTCTTTTCTTCAAAATCAAAATTACTTATCATCTTTGACCTTCTAGCACTTAGCATTGGATATTCATACTCTTTTTCAATCGGAATCCAACCATAAACATGTTGAGAAATTACGTATTATTTAAATTGTTTCTTCCAGTTATGGTAATCCACCAATCTGAGCAACTTAGGAACATTCTGTGTTGTTCCTATTTCATTATCATGACTCATCATGAGTTGCGTTGAAGTTTGAGCAACTGAAAATACTTGGAAATCACTCATCTTGAAGTTAAAAATTGAATGTCAAAACTTCAAACTCAAAAACGGAGGTCTTCCAAGTGGATTTTAGGGGTCAAACCGGAGGGTGGCTAGTAAAAGTACAGATTTCGTCGAGACGAACGTTTTGGCTGGTATTAGCTCCTGTAACTCTTAACGATTCTTAAGTTACATCAGTTATTGTGAACACAACTATTCTGCTAGCGTACCAAAACTAGTCTCAGCGTACCAAACTATTCCAGCGTACCAACTCCAGACCAAACCTAGTCTCAGGAAATGGGCTACCTCACAATATCTCCTCCTACCATGAAGGCTCTCATTCCACCATATTGGAGGATGCTGGCACATTACCTGCAAAAATGTGTCATTGCCAAAAAGAGCTCTACAGATCAGTTGAACCAAGTGCACACCCATGCAATGGTGTCACTAGTTAGAGGTGTTTGGTTCAACTGGTCCAGGATGATACTTGAAGATGTGAAGGCTGTTGTGTCCAGAGATAAAAAGTTTGCAGCCGTTCCATGATTCATTCAGTGAGTTCTGGATTCAAGATATCCAGCCCTGAGGAAGACTAACGACACACATGATACTAAGCCAATGGGTATTGAGGTTTTTCCAATGATAAATCCAAAGAAGAAGTTGTCTGATAAGATGCCGTTTGGGGACAAGTTTGGAGAATTTGCAGAAATAGTGAGAGAGGAAGTTCCAGTGGACAGAAATGCTTCTGTTGAGGAAGAACATAGTCGACCTCCTCCTCCGAAGAAATTTGTTGACCTTCCTGATGACTCTGACTGGGAAGAATTTGATCTAAATGATGTGAGGATTGGAGCACTCAATTTTGAAGGTGATGAGACTATCAATTATGACACCTATCTTGATGATGTTGACTTTGAGGAAGAAGAGACAGAGACAGCTGAGATACCACTGACTAGAAAACGGAAAGCCATGGAGGATCCTCCCCTCAGTGCTTCTGTTATTGAAGAAATGACTGAGACTGAGCCGATTGCTGCAAAACACCATGTGGAAGGCCCAAGTGACCCAAGAAGAAGGAGATTGGACCCTCGTATACCACCAGTCACAAGTTCAAGTGCTGGTCAATCATCTTCTCAACCCACAACCCAAGAAAAGGGGAAAGCAGTAGAAACCCCTGAATACAGACTGGAAAAGGAACTTAGAGAAGAAATAAAAGTTCTGAAAGCCCAGAATGCAGTCCAAAGTGCCTGAAGCTTTAAACCCCGTTCAAGGCAAAAAGCCTAAACGGAAACTGGCCAAATTGGGATTTTCTCTTAGGGATGAACCTTCAGTTGAGGGGGAGTCATTAGAAGCAGATGCAGCTTCCCCATCTGAATATTTTTCACCCCTGCAACCCCTATCACCTAGGAGTGACAGTGCTGTCAATCTTGGCTCAAGTGAAGGTGTTATTAACTCACCTGCCACATTACATGGGAACATCCTGATGAGCCAGGACCCTGTAGCACTGCAACCCCACTCTTGTAGGATCGAAAATAGTTATGAATTAACTAAAACTAAGCCTTTTACTTGCAAATATAACCCTGCGGAATTAAAGTTATATTTCACTTTACTTAAGCGATATTAAGTTCTTGTATAATGTAAATGCTTGATTTGCAGAATAGTAAAACAGCGATATATCGAATATTCGGCACTATTTGCATTAACTCAAAGCTACACTATTACAAGTGATGAACGTGTTTGTAAACTAAGAGATTACATGCTATATATAGTACTGATGAGATCAATGACAGCCATTGATCTCATACGATCTAATCTAGACCGTAAACACAAAAGTCAAATACAAACTACCAAAAGAATAATCATCGACAATCGGAATGACTTGCGTGTTGGCAGCAACAATCTACTTTAGGAGAGCGGATTGAATCAGATTTAGAAGCATACGAGAAGCTTTTGCAGGATTGGACTTCTGAAAAGACTTCTCAGGAAAAGTCAGGTTGAACTCTTTATCTGGTGGATAAACGAGTTCACCCGGAATATTCGCTGAAAGACAAAACTGCTTCTTTCCGCTTGAACTGCCTGTTCCGCTTGAAGTATGAATTCCGCTTCAACTTCAACTTCAGCCGGAACTAGTAAAATTGGCATTTCAGCCGGAAATCTTCCAAGCTCTATTTTTCCTTACAATCTCCCCCTAAGCTGATGCTGTCAAATTATTCATTGTCTTCAATGTTTATCTTCAAAATTGACTTGTACCCAAAAATTTTCTTCTCCACAACCTACTTGTTAGAAGATCCGATGGTGGCATCAAGGTTTTGAGAAAGCTCTTTAATGTTTGTTTTGGTCACCTTTACATGTTTGATTGAATCCCAATCCATTTCGTTCCATTCTTCTTGAACAGAAATGGACTCATGGATTGTAAAGGTGCCATCAGCTCTATGAACATAGAAGAGCTTCTCTTCTTCTTCCCAGATGATAAATTTGATCTCACTGGTAGGCTCTTCTTCTTCTCCTGCTGATTCATCATCTAGATTGCTTCGATAGAGCATTCCACATTCCAGCACAGAAGGCTCAATTAAAAGCCTTAGCATGTTTTCTGCTCTTGAAGGGCTCATAATTTCTCTGAGCTTTAGAATGATGTCAGTCATTTGCTGCAGGGTGAGTTGGGAAGTTGCCTTGCGAGCATTCACCACCTGAGTTATGCCGCTGACCATGGTAAAAGTAAAATCAAGTGTGGCTTCATCCACTGTCCAACTAGCAATTCTTCTTTTGCTGGGAGGGCCTCTTCTCATTAGCCTTTTATTGCTTTTATTTCTGGCATGCATCAACCTTTTCTTCTTAATTTCCCTTTCTTCATCAGAATCACCAGCAGATTCTTGCACAATAGGTCTTTTGCCTTTGGCAGAAGATGAAGAGGGACCAGGCTGAGTTTCAGTAGGTTTGGTGATGGTGGTGGAAGAAGGTTCTCTAATGGTGAGTGGAGGTAGGGTGGTTTTTGGAGGTGGTTCATTGGTTTCAGGAGTTGGGCTTGATGGTGGAGTAGGTGGAAAGATGTCAGAGAAGTCCATAGTTGGTGGAGGCTTCTTCTTAAAGGGAGTGATGGGTGTGAAGTTGTCTGATCTAAACTTAGGATTGGCAAGTTTAGCAGCAAGCTTCTTGGGGATGTGTGGAGGTTTGTAAGGTATGATTGGAAGTGATTGTAGAATGGATGAAGTTGTTGTAGGCATTGGGTTTGGATCATAAATAAATGAAGGTGGAGGTGGTATATCTGCAATATCATCAATTTCAGGTTTAACATTAGCAGTTATAGTACCTGAGACCAGCTCTGATGGTGAAGGCATCACCAGGTTAGGATTGACAGCAGCGCTTTCTCCTTTTAGCTCATAAAATATTTTGTCAATCAAGCTGCAAAGTCCTTTAACCTACATCTGAGCTAGCTCTTCCTCTTTCTTCAAATTTCTAATCACAAGAGCCCTCTGAATCTTCTTCAACAGATGGTAATTTTCATCATTCTTTACCAGCTTGGTAGGCAATTGGGAGGCAATAGCAATTAACCTCTGCCTATTAGCTTCAGACATTGTATCCAAGTCATATTCCTTTAACCTCCAGTTGAAAGACCTGGTCTTTGCTTCCTCAAGAAGATTTTCAAACACATTATCTTGCATGTATAAGTCAAATTCTTCTTGGAGCTCTCTGGCTATTCTCTCATCCTCAGCAACCCTTCTGGCATCTTCAACCATTTTCACTATAGCCTCAGCTTCAGGAGTTTGAGTTGCCTGTTGAATAGTTTTAGCTATATCAGCTTGAACAGGTTCCTCAGTTTGAATTGTTTCAGAACTCCTTAAGGCTATCAGTGATTCAGCAACATCCTCAGCTTCTTTGTTTCTTTGTTCTTCCGGTTGAACCTCAGGTGCTTCATCAGTCCCAAAAATTGATGAGCTTGGACCATGAACTTCCACCTGGGTTTGAATTTGGTGTTCCGGTTGAACATTCAGATCTCCTTCAGCTTGAACTACCGGTTGAACTTCCGGTTGAAGTTCAGCTTGAACTTCCGCTTGAACCTGTAGTTGGCCATCAGTCACCACCTGAGGTTGGGTGACTTCAGGTTCTTTGTCAACTATTTCCAGTACCTCGGTTCCTTCATCTTCACCGATCAAATTTTCATCTTCTCCCTCAGTCATAGTACCAACTGCTACAGTTGCAGTACTTTCTTCCATATCAGCTGCTGCCTTGCTGGTAGAGGCAATGTTACCTTCAACATGATCACTGGCTCTTTCAGCCGGAAAAATAACATCTTTCAGAAGTGTTGTGATCATATTGATGTGCTCAGGGAGAGCACCAGCAATCAGCATGGATGACTGAACAAGCTCAGTGAGATTGGGGTCCTCAAATGGAGAAATGGCAATCAGTTGACTGCACTTCATATTTACCCAGCTCTCTTCAACAGAAAAAGGTTCTACACCAATTCTTTGGCAGGCTGTGGCTCTTACTTCAGCTGGTATCCTCTCAACTTCTTCTATCTCAGTAATAACAGGTTTTGATGATAACTTCTCCCCCAATTTGACAGTATCAGCTTCATCAGCAATTCTGGTAGGGTTTGAAGGACCTGCTTCAGTTGGAGTAGGATCAGCTTGAACCAAAGTGGCAACAGTTGAGTTAAGAGCTTCAACCTGTGCTTGCAGAGAAAGGTACAGTTTCGTCAATTCTGGTAGTGTATAACTATCCTCAACTGGCTTTTTACCAGTATCCTTGGAAATAACCAAACTATCAATCCTGGATTGATCAGCATTGGTACCCATGGCTTCTTGGCACCTAGGATTCTCTTCATCTGTTTCAACAACCCGTGGTTCCAATAAAGGACTTCTGGGTGCTGATTCAGAGAAGATTGCCACAGATTGGGTCTTATGGATGTTACTACTAGCACCAAGATCCAGTTGGGATACTTGGGCAGCAGCAGCCCTTTCTGTATGAATCTCTTCAGAACCACTGAGATTCACCTCCGGTGAGGAGTGGGGTTGCAGTGCTACAGGGTCCTGGCTCATCAGGATGTTCCCATGTAATGTGGCAGGTGAGTTAATAACACC
This sequence comes from Deinandra increscens subsp. villosa, assembly GCA_039602395.1. Taxonomy (NCBI): domain Eukaryota; kingdom Viridiplantae; phylum Streptophyta; class Magnoliopsida; order Asterales; family Asteraceae; genus Deinandra; species Deinandra increscens. The sequence goes on along the minus strand of JBCNJP010000008.1, from coordinate 61,816,072 downwards.
TTCACTTGAGCCAAGATTGACAGCACTGTCACTCCTAGGTGATAGGGGTTGCAGGGGTGAAAAATATTCAGATGGGGAAGCTGCATCTGCTTCTAATGACTCCCCCTCAACTGAAGGTTCATCCCTAAGAGAAAATCCCAATTTGGCCAGTTTCCGTTTAGGCTTTTTGCCTTGAACGGGGTTTAAAGCTTCAGGTTGGTTGATGGCACTAGGTGGAGGAGACCTAGTAACCACATTTCTCTGTCTCTTGAAAATGACAGGAGGTGAGTTGGAAGAGGAGGTGGCAGTGGAAGTGTTTGTGTTTGCTTTCCTCTTTTTGGATTGAAAAACTTTTAGTGAAGAGGAAGCTGGGACAGATGTGGGATCAGAGACTGTTAGGTCTACAGCTCTGTCATCTTGAGCAGGGAGCTCAGTTACTCCTACAATTTCCGGTTGAACCTCTACAGTAGCAGGTTCATCAGGAAATTGCCTTGGAATTGGTAAGGGGTGGTCAGTATCCCTTCCAAGAAATGGAGTTTTATTTAAAGCAAGGTTTGAAAAAGTTTTCTCATTCAGAAGTTTTTGGTGCAAAATTGTACCAAGCCATAGCTATATGGGGGTACTCTTCTTTGAGAATATATGTCAAAAATCTGGGATATAGGTAAATAAATTCAGAGTGAACATTGGATTTTAGGGCTTGAAAAATTTGTCTAGAGAAATTAAAGTTCTCACCCTTAACCACAGCGTAGAAGGCCGAGGCTTGCTCACTGGAGAGCTCATCAAAACCTCCCTTCTTTGGAGATAAGCACACCAGAAGAATATGTGCCAGGAACCTCCATTTATATGGTAACTGCCCCTTTTTGATCGTTTTGCTGTGCAGGGACCCACCATACCCAATGGTTCTGAATAAACGGATGTATTTGGTATGATCTACCTCTCCGTATCCACCATCATCCTTCAGTTTCAACAACCTTCTTACCTTTGCTTCATCTATCTCAACCTCCTTCCCTTGGACGGTTGACACAATTTTGCTTCCACTAGCTTCATCTGTAACCCTAGCGTGAACCCAAAAATCTTCCATCACCTCTTCAAAGATTTCCGCTTCGACAGTAAGCGCATGAAGGAGGTGTGAGCTTTTGATGAATTCGATCATCTTATTGTAGATGTCGGTTTTAGATGGGGGTTCTAGGTACGCTACCAGGTTGTGCTCGACCGCAAATTTCGAGTCGCCTATTGGCTTTTTGCCACTTGCCCTTCCCTTTGGAGCCATTGTTGTACCAGAATTTGAGAATTTTGACGGTTATGTGGGAGTTAATCGGAGATGGTTTGAGAGGGTTTGGGGAGTAAAATCTGTGATGTGTTGCGAGAAATGGGGAAATGACGGTAATTTAGGGCTTTTTACCTTTTCGGAGATGACGTGGAGGAGAGAGGTTGTAAATCGACGGTTCATTGACGGATGGGACAGGTGCTTTAAGGGTTATACAGTACAACTGGTTAAAGCATGCCCTTATCCAAAAGTTAATTTACTGAAACCTCGGAATTGAACAGTTAAAAAATTCAATGGGTAAAATAAATGAATATCCGCTTAGTAAATCGTGCATTCCGGGTAATTAAATGATTCGTTGACTTTGTTGACCCGGAAATTCAAGCGGAACTCATTTTCTCCTTTATTTTAAAAACTAGATTTCTTCCGGTTGAACTTCAAGCGGATGAGTTTTCCGCTTGAAAGAATTGTTTTCAAAAATAAGTCTTCACGTCAAATTTAAAGCATTTTTCCGGTTGAAGTTCACCCGGTGAATTTCAAAAGTTATTCTTTCAGGTTAAACCTGAACTTGAACCGGAAAATCCAAAACACATGAATTTTGAAGATTTGTGTCAATTTTTCATAGTTTTAACAGCAGTTATTGACTATGAACTGAAGCATTCTTCAATTAACACAAGAGATTTTCTTTTTCTTTTTCTTTTTGTATCAAGAGACGGACTCTTTGAGCACATCTCTTTCTTTTATTAAAGTTGTGAAAAATTTTATTCAAAGTTCATCATCCCAATGGCTGTAATGAGGTAGAAAAATCTTGCCTCATCGAAAGCTTTTGTAAACAAGTCTGCCAATTGATGATCAGTGTGAACTTTAAATAATTTGATTAAATTCTTTTCAGCACAATCTCTAATAAAGTGATACCTTATGTCGATGTGTTTGGTCTTGGAGTGCTTCACTGGATTGTTGACGATGGAAATGGCACTGTTGTTGTCAGCAAGAATAGGAGTTTCCATGAAAGTGATCCCATAGTCAAGCATTTGATTTTGGATCCAAAGAACTTGGCTGCAACAACTTGAAGCGGCAATGTACTCAGCCTCTGCAGTTGAAGTAGAAACGCATGTTTGTTTCTTGCATTGCCAGGAGACAAGCCTTTCTCCTAGAAATTGACCTCCTCCTGATGTTGATTTCTTATCTATATCACATCCTCCATAATCACTGTCTGTGTATGCCTTGAAAGAGAAGTCAGAGTTCTTGGGATACCACAGACCCAGTTTGGGTTGCCCCTTAAGATACTTGAAAATTCTCTTAACAGCAAGCATGTGTGACTCTTTTGGAGAAGATTGATATCTAGCACATAAGCAAACACTGAACATGATGTCAGGTCTACTAGCTGTAAGATACATCAGAGATCCTATCATAGCTCTATACATGTGCTCATCCACTGGCTTTCCACTTAAGTCACTGGTTAACTTGTGGGAAGTGGAAATTGGAGTTTTGGCACTTGAGCATGATAACATGTCAAATCTCTTCAGCATATCTTGGATATACTTTGATTGATTCAGAAAAATTCCATCTGCAGTTTGCTTCACTTGAAGCCCTAAGAAGAATGTTAGTTCTCCCATGGAGCTCATTTCAAATTTGGACTGCATCAAAGTTTCAAACTCCTTGCACAACAAAGTGTTAGATGAACCAAAAATAATATCATCAGCATAGATTTGCACCATTAGCATATCTTTACCAACAGTTTTGACAAAAAGAGTTTTATCAATTGCTCCTCTCCTGTAGCCATTCTCTAGAAGGTAATTTGAAAGAGTTTCATACCAGGTTCTAGGAGCTTGTTTGAGACCATACAAAGCTTTGATCAGCTTGCACACCTTGTTTGGATGGTGAGGGTCTTCAAAACCAGGAGGTTGATTGACATACACTTCTTGTTCTAGTAGGCCATACAGGAAAGCACTTTTCACATCCATTTGATACACTTGGAAGTCTTTAAATGCAGCATAGGCTAGGAAGATTCTAATTGCTTCCAACCTGGCTACTGGTGCAAAAACTTCGTCATAATCAATGCCTTCTTCCTGTACATAGCCTTGCACAACCAGTCTTGCTTTATTCTTGATAACAATTCCCCTGTCATCCTTTTTGTTTCTGAACACCCATTTAGTTCCAATTGGTTCTGCTCCATCAGGAAGATCTACCAATTCCCAAACCTTCTGCTTGTTAATCTGAAATAGTTCTTCTTGCATTGCCTCTACCCAGCTGTTGTCTTCTAAGGCATCTCCTACCTTCTTGGGTACTTCTTGAGATAAAAATGCAGCATGCAAACAGATGTTTGCATTTGCAGACCTACTTCTTGTCAGCACAGGAGCTGAAGCTTCTCCAATAATATTCCCCACTGGATGATCTCTGTTGATTCTTCTATCAATGAACATAGGAAATTCATGGCTTCTTCCATTTGAGGGTATGTTGAGCTGAGGAAGTCTGTGATCAAGCTCAACACTTTCAAATTGTGACACAGGATCTGAAACTCCAACTGATTCAAGAGAATTTGTATCTGAATTATAGATCAAATGATCTAAATTTAGCTCATTTGATGAGTTATCATGTGAGTTTCCAGCTTCATTTGACTCTGATTCAGTATTCTCTTCAGTTTCTGAAATTTGATTTTCCGGTTGAACTTGAACCGGAGAAAAATGTTCAGCTTGAACTTCAAGCGGAACAGTTTCTTCTTCAATTTGGATTATTTCAGTCAGTTTCTTGTCATTCCTTGGGAAAACAGGTTGAGAGCTCATTGAAGAGAAGAAGATTGGCTTCTCTTTATCAGTTTGATTGCTTTTCCAATGCTCATCAGCAGACCTGTTGAAATTTTGTTCCTGCACTAAAGAGCTCACGGGCTTATCAACAGTTATGTTGAAAGCAGTAGTTAGTGCATCAATGTCAAATAACCAGCTTGGTTGAGACCTAAAATTGTTGGCTGATTTTTCATTGAAAGACACATTTATAGTTTCCTCAACAATTTTAGTTCTCTTGTTGTATACTCTGAATGCTTTTGACACACCAGAGTACCCAACAAAGTAACCATCATCTGCCTTTTCAGCAAATTTAGGCAGAGACTCATTGGTTATGAGAATAGTGACAGAACAACCAAATGGCTTAAAGAAATAAATGTTTGGTTTCCTTTTTCTCCAAAGCTCATAAGGTGTCTTATTCTTTCCCTTGACAATTAAAATCCTGTTTTGAACATAGCAGGCAGTGTTTACTGCTTCTGCCCAAAATATCACAGGGAGCTTAGAGTCTGCCAACATTGACCTGGCAGCTTCAATTAATGTCCTATTTCTCCTTTCAGCAACACCGTTTTGCTGTGGAGTTCTAGGAGCACTAAATTGCCTCAAGATTCCCTTTTCCTCACAAAACGAATTCAGAACATGATTTTTGAATTCTGTGCCATTGTCACATCTGATTGTTTTAACCTTAAGATTGGATTGATTTTCTAAATTAATGACAAGAGTTTTCAACAATTCAGCAGTTTCATCTTTTGTTTTGAGAAAGAAAACCCATGTATACCTAGAAAAATCATCAATTATCACAAAGCAGTATGACTTCTTTCCTAAACTCATTACTCTAGTTGGACCAAATAAATCCATGTGCAAAAGCTCTAGAGGTTTTGAGATTGAAGATTCAACTTTTGGCTTGAAAGAGGTTCTGTGTTGCTTGCCTTTGAGACATGGCACACAGTTTTCAGAACATGCAAAATGCTTGTTAGGAAGACCCTTAACCAAGCCCAAATTTACAATTCTGTTCATGTTTTTGTAGTTCACATGACCTAACCTCCTATGCCAAAGATCAGATTCGTCAACTGAGGCTTTGGATACAAAGCAAGCAGTGCCACATGTGGGTGTAGCAACTGACATATCCAAAATATATAGCCCATCTCTCCTGGGTGCCTTAAGCATTATCAATTCATCAGGAATTTTGACACCAGGTTTGAGAACTATTGCCTCTTTCTCATTAAACATTAAATTCAAATTTTTGTCACACATTTGTGAGACACTAAGCAAATTGAAATTCAATGTATCAACAAAATTGACTCTATCAAATTTTACCAGTCCATTTGTCACATCACCTTGTGCTGTGATATGGCCTTTTGTGCTTCCAAAGGCAACTGGTCCTCCATTAGTTCTTTTTGTATTTTCTAGAATGTGCTTATTCCCTGTCATGTGGCAAGTGCAACCACTGTCAACTACCCATAGGCTATTCTGGCCTTTATTCTGCACCTGCACACATCAGAATTGATTAATTTCTATAGGGGACCCAAGCCTGAGTGGTCTTGGGTCTGCCATAAGCATCATTATACTTGTACTCTTTTAGTACTAAAGTATTAACTACTGGAGCTTCATTCAGCAGATCATCATTGTCCAAACTGAAGTTCTCATACTGAGCACTTGTTTGACTAGACCTATCACCTTTGGTGTTTCTTTTTGCAGCAATTTTCTTTTCCCTATACTCTTTATACTTTCTTTGCTTGTTGGTTAGTTTCTTAAGTTTTTCACTTTCTTGATTAACCAACTTAGTTCTTTCAGGTGATTTTGAAAATCTTTGAGGAAAGTGTTTGATTTGGCTAGAACTCTCCCCCTGAAGTGGAGCGTAGTGATTTCCACTTGAACTATTTGCAAAGACAGTTTCAGATTGGTTTTGTTTGCTGTTTCTTGAAAAGTTTTCCCTAATGGTGACTTTGCCTCTAGAAGGGTTTCTCCTCCCTTGAGCTTCAAAATGTTCAAACCCATCAGCAAAACGAACTTGAGGTCTCTGCTTTGGAGCAGTGGCTGATCTGGGTTGAATTTTGTTTTTCGGTTGAACATGAGTTCGAGCGGAAAAATGTTCCGCTTGAACTTCAGCCGGAAAATGATTTTGTTTTAAAACAGTGAAACTACCATTTCTTTCATTACCAACTAACACTCTGTTTGACTCTGACCCAAAATGCTTCAGAGTATGGTTTTTCACAGGTGAAATTCTTCCTGTGAGTTTCTTTTGAAAATCAGCTTTTGGTTTCAAAACAGGTTTTGGCTTTTGAAGAGGTTTGACTTTACTCATTGGGTTGAACTGACAAACAGCAGCTAGGTGACCTTGTTCACCGCAGCACATACATTCAACAACTTTGATTTCAAATTTTCTGGGAGACTCAATTTTGGTTACTTGGTTGAACTTTAATTGACCAAATCTTTGAGTTTGACTTCCCTTTGGTTGCTCAGGTTGCTTTCCTCCAACTTTTGAATCCTTAGATTCATAAACAGTTGGTGGAGGAACAGCAACTGATGGTGTCAAAATGTTCAGTTGGTTAGCTGAAGCAGAGGTGCTAGCAGCAGTGACTTCAACTTTGTTAGACTCAACAGTGTTTTCTGAACTAGATTGTGATGAAGTGTCATCAACTGTGAGACTAACTTTACATTCTGATTTTAAAGCTTCAATGGGTTTGATTATAGGTGAATATTCAATTGGTGGCTCAACAGAGTTATAGCCAACACCAGCTTTACCATACATCCCTCCCATCCACAGTTTTTCAGCCTTTTTGTTTGCTGTTTGAAATTTATCACAAGTAAACAAAGCATCTTTCAGCTTGATCTCAAGAACATCAACCTCAGCCTTAGCATCTTTGGTTTCATTTCTTGATTTTTCAAGTTTTGTCAGCAAGTCATCAAGCTGTGTTTCAAGCACTGAGTTGGTTTGTTTTAACTGTTCATACTCTTTAGTTAAGTTTTCAATTTTTGAAATGTATGATGATTCAGTTTTCTTAAAACATTCCTTTAACTCATTTAGGTTTGAAACTTCATCAATCAAATCAGTGTTGTGATTTCGATATTTTGCCACTTGTTCTATGCAGGCAGGACTACATAGATTCTCTAAGACCTTTTCAGGGATAGAATTTACCTGATCTGTGATGGAGTCCTGTTTGGCCATTAAAGCATAGTTGATGGGTTCAAACTCAGCAGCAAAATCTTCCCATTCAACACATGATGTTTGATTTGCTACAGCAGCTACCACATTCTGATGGTTTTGACTTCCGCTTGGCTTTGGTGGGGTGGGGTGTGAACCTGAGTTGCTTCCAGAGTTGTTGTTGTTTACATTGCTTCCTCCATGAGATTTCCCTTGACCATGATTCTGATTCTGCCCTTCTCTTCTTGGCTGAGAGCATTCTCTAGCAAAGTGACCAAGTTGATGGCAGTTGTAACATTTGACTTTGCTTTTATCAAGGCCTATGTGAGCACCTTTAGCTCCCTTGTAGGTTCTACCTGTTCTTTTATAAAACCTCTGAGCTCTTACAGAAACCATGGCAAGTTGAGTCATTATATCCATTTCCTCTAGATCATCAGCACCTATGCATTCAAGATCTTCAGGTATAAAGCCTTGATAGGAATCAGTTGCTACGTGAGCATTGTGAGAGTTTTCAAAAGAGTTTGAAAAGTTCTCTTGACACCTTGGTGTCTCAGGGAAACTGATTGTAGGTGAGAGATATGATGGGTTGGATGACCTTTGACTATTAAACTCTGTGGTTACTAGTGCAGATGAGAATAGCTGAGTTGATTCAGAAGATGAGGATTGTTTCAGATCTAGTTCCATTTCATAGGCACTGAGTATGCCATGAAGTTCACTTAATCTCATCTTTTTCAAATTTTTGCATTCCCTGATGCTTACTGTGTAAACTGTCCACACAGAAGGCAGGGAACGGAGAAATTTTCTATTCACATCTACTTGTTCTAGTTTTACATCCACCTTTTGAAGTTCATCAAGCAAAGAAACAAATCTCAAGTACTGGTTTGTCATAGTTTCACCAGATTTAAAAGTAAAGTTTTCATATTTTTGCTTTAAAACATCCTTCTTGTTTTCTTTTACCTCACTGGTTCCTTCATACATTTCACTTAAGGCATTCCACAGATCAAATGCAGTCTTATATCCTTTGAACCCACTTAAAATGGAATTAGGAAGTGCTGCCTGTAGAGTCCAATATGCCTTATGGTCAAATTCGAGAGCAGTGTAGTCAGATTCAACATATTTGTCTAGTGGCTTAGGTATCTTAACTTCTGCGTCATCAGCAGATGAAACCATTGGTGAGTATGGTCCTTCAGTAAAAGATTTCCAAATACGACGGTCCAAAATTCGAACAAAACCTTCCATCCTGAGTTTCCAGGTACCAAAGTCATCAGGAGTGAACATTGGCGGTTTGTTGGAGGAACCATTTGGGCAACTTAAACTGAAATCACTCATTTTGAAAGCTTTTAGAAAGATAAAACAACGGAGCTTGTAAAGTAAGCAAGTAAAGTATCAACCTTGAAGCACAAAAAGTCTTCAAAGTAAGAGCCAAAGCTCTGATACCACTTGTAGGATCGAAAATAGTTATGAATTAACTAAAACTAAGCCTTTTACTTGCAAATATAACCCTGCGGAATTAAAGTTATATTTCACTTTACTTAAGCGATATTAAGTTCTTGTATAATGTAAATGCTTGATTTGCAGAATAGTAAAACAGCGATATATCGAATATTCGGCACTATTTGCATTAACTCAAAGCTACACTATTACAAGTGATGAACGTGTTTGTAAACTAAGAGATTACATGCTATATATAGTACTGATGAGATCAATGACAGCCATTGATCTCATACGATCTAATCTAGACCGTAAACACAAAAGTCAAATACAAACTACCAAAAGAATAAACATCGACAATCGGAATGACTTGCGTGTTGGCAGCAACAATCTACTTTAGGAGAGCGGCTTGAATCAGATTTAGAAGCATACGAGAAGCTTTTGCAGGATTGGACTTCTGAAAAGACTTCTCAGGAAAAGTCAGGTTGAACTCTTTATCTGGTGGATAAACGAGTTCACCCGGAATATTCGCTGAAAGACAAAACTGCTTCTTTCCGCTTGAACTGCCTGTTCCGCTTGAAGTATGAAGTTCCGCTTCAACTTCAACTTCAGCCGGAACTAGTAAAATTGGCATTTCAGCCGGAAATCTTCCAAGCTCTATTTTTCCTTACAAAACCCCTGAATACAGACTGGAAAAGGAACTTAGAGAAGAAATAAAAGTTCTGAAAGCCCAGAATGCAGTCCAAAGTGAGGTAATTGAAGACTTGATTGATATTCAGAAAATTCATAACACGGAGTTGGAGAATCAGAAGAAGATAAACCGAGAGTTTACAAGACAATTCAGAGATCTTCATAAGCTAATCAAGCAGCTTAGCTCAGATAGATCAAGCAGGTCCAACTCTGGTCAAGGTGATAAGGGAGATCCAGGTAACACAGAAAGAAGTTCAGGTGCAGGTGATTCCTCACAATCACCAGCATTTGACTTTGAAGCTGATATCCCTGAGGAAACTCAGACTGTATTACCCGAAGCCTCCACTGAAGATAAAGATACTCGATATAGAGATTATATGACAGTACCAGCTTCTGAGTTTGACGGAGGTTGGGAGGCTCAGACATTTGCCTATCCTCCTGAAAGGTATCTAATCCAGTTGGGAGAGCATTATCATGATAAGCAAGGAATTAATGCAGATATTAAAGCCTGGATGTTTGATGGAGAGAAGAATATGTTCGTAGTAAGAAGAAGGGTCAGTATCCATTGGAATACTACAAGAGCTGGACCCAGTTTTACTCCTGGACGAATGTAGATCTCACAATGTTGTACCAAGCACCATTCTCAAATCCATCAAACAATGAGCAAGCAAAGTATTTCTACAAGAAGCTGGAAAATGCAGTGCGAAGCAAGTTCAAGAGATTTGAAGAGTTTCCGCACAAGAAATCGTATGTAAAGAAGTACAGGGGTGTATTCAAATGGGATGGAAAGAAGAGTATCCCAGGAAGGGAGAGTGTACCAGCAAAGAAGTTCACAAATGTTCTGTATCCACCAACAGAAAAGACAAAGACAATACCTCTGCCCATGAGACATCCAGAAGATTTCTTGCATGATTTTCAAACCTGGCTTATAGTGATTATTCTGGTGAAGCCAAAATTCTCTGCAAATCAAAGACAATCAATGTCATGGAAGTTCATGATTTGATGAGGTTTCACAAGAAGGATATAATGGTACTAGCAAAGCATCAGATTGAGAGTAATCAAGACACTGAAGAATATGCAAAGTGTTATACTCGGGCCGTAGCTGAGATCGTGGCAAAGGAGCTGTGGTATGATCCAGCAACGGTGAATCTATCAAAGAAATTCAGAATGTGAAGACGGTCTAATGCTAAAGCCTAGGGGAAGATTGTAGAGACCTAGAAAATGAGGCTTTTGCATTAGATGAATGTTGGGTTTATTTTAATACTTGTGGGCTAGTAAATACTTGTAATTAGGCTAACTTTTGTAGGGTTGATGGGTTTAAGGGGTCCGATCGGTTTTTTATGTGTCTGGGCCGAATTCTAGTAGGGTTAGGAGATAGTGTGTTTTGCAAGTTTGTTATCTCCCTATATATAGAACCCCTTGAATACTAGAATAGGTTGTTGCTCCTAAGGTGTTTGCGATTTTTGGTGATCTCGAAATTCTCTTTGATAATTTCCACCAAGTGTGTAAGCAATCGGTGATTAATAGTAAAGTGTTCTCTTCAATCGGTTTGTGTCCTTACTTGTTTTGTTATCGCTTTTACGTATTTTTCTTGATTTATCTTGAATCACTCTAGTGTTTGGATTCCACACATTCACTAGAGGTTGTGATATCGTGTTTGGGTTATTTCGATCCTTACAAAAATCACTCGGAATTGGACAAAAATAATGAAAAACGAAGAAAAACCCAATGTTTCGCACTCTAGAATCTGAAAATTGACTAAATCACAGCAGTAGAGCAACCAATTGCTCTGATACCACTTGTAAAACCATGGGGAGATCTTACTACTGCATGATTCGGTTAATAGATTAACACAAATGTAAATAAAGCTTGGCTTTATTGATTCACAAAGAGGTTACAATGCTAGAGAGAGAAACACCTTGAAAACACACAGTTAAGAATGATAGAACTCATAGAACTAGCTAGCTCTCTCTAACACGAACTATTTATACTTACCATTAAGTGCAACGTACCAACCCACGTACCATATGGTACAACCCTAATGATAAGATGACTATTTGACTCACAAACTTGCTCTAGTCTAGATACAGTACACGAGACACACGTAGCATAGGAATATGCTCTAACAATTTCCGATCTAAATGGCCAAGTAAATTATAGGTGGGAGTGGTGGAACCTCAAGGGAACAAGGAAATACCAATTTGAAGCTTAAAGGTAACATCTAAGTTCTTTTCTGTTTGTTGTATGCATGTTAGATTGATGGTTACATCCTAGAATGATTAGATGGCCAAACTGGAACTATTGTAGTTGTCAAATAGTCGTTGTAGAATTGACTAAAGTATGGATGGGTAATTTTGACCCGTAAGGGTTAGTTAAATATAGTAGTAGGAACCAAGCATGGACCTTATGGTTAATTGGTTTTGAACCATTGCATACCTACAGGTAAAGTGGAAGCACGTAGGATAGGATCATAAAGGTCCTATCCAAGAATGTAGTTAAATGCAAATCTAGGATGTATGTGATCCTAGTTAATTTGATTTGATGAGCATTGTTGTGGTAGTATATGTGTACATTAGACATGTGGAAGTGATGGCTTACTTATTATGATGCTTTTATTAGTAACTTGGATTGGCCCTATAGAGTATGAAGCTTCTCTAAATGGGCCAATAGGTTGGGAGATTGGTAACTTGATATGTCAATTGTAGACATGTTAGATTGCATGATTTGTATGTCTAAAGGTGTTTGTATGTAAGCTGGAAGTCACTTGAGTTGTTTCCAACCCACATTTGAGACTTAGGAGCCAAGATCTAAAAACGGGGGTTAACACCATAAAATTTGACTAAGTGTGGAAAAGCATTAGAAACTGGAAACTTTCTGTGAAAATGGGTGGATAGTGGTACACGGCAGGATAACTCAGGAGGGTCGCGATACGCGACCGAGTTCATGCCACACGATGTTTGTAAACTAGACCCTTGCGACGTGCAAGGGATTTCCGTCCCATAGATTTTATTGTTGTTTGTTATGTATTATGGAATCATATTGACTTTCTATCACATCACTAATTTGTTACTAGCGTTTGATAGGTAATGAGTAAAGGGAGTTGGGCCGCGAATAAGCTAAAGTTTTTGAAGAACTGAACACTTGAAGTGGATCGTTTAGGGGGATTGTTGTTGACTTAACAAACAAGTTAAATGAATGTTTTAACTCATGGTTGTAAAAGGGTTGTATAGTGAATCCCCTTTTTGATATTATCCATTATGAAAGTATGAAATTGTTATAAAATATCCAAATTTTCTGAGACCAATGTTATAAACATATTCTTAATGTAAGATAAGGGGATGGGCATTACAAGTGGTATCAGAGCCGAGGTTTGAGGGATTCAGGCGTTATGGTAACACTTAAACTCAAACCAAGTGCTTATGATATGAAAAAGGTGTTCGGTTCAAGGCTTAATCGTGTGAACCGGTAAGTAAACTTACTTATTTAATAGTTATAGCTAAATTATAAGTTGTGTTTAGTTACAATGACTATTATTAGTTTATATGCCTAAAGTAAGAAATTTATGAAACTTGAAGAAATCTAGCACAACGCTTAGGGTTATGAACGCTATGATCGAGTGTGTAGATAATTAAAGGCCAAGTTGGGCGGAGTTGTAAAAAAGTAAGTTATTGACAGGGGTGAAACCCTACTTGTGTTAGCAATGTAGGATGAAGTATGCGTATGATAAATATGGTGAATGTTCAATTTGTGACGACAAGTATAATAGTTAAGTTGTCTATTAAATGTGGAAATAAATGTATGTGGATTACTAAACCATTGTAAACTTGCAGTTTTTTATGGTTAATGATGATGATAGAGCAGGGACTCTCTCAAACCCCATGGTGGAAGAAATTCGGAAGCGGGTTTCCGAAGAAGTGGAGAATGCGATGGATGCTAGTATATGGGTCCACACTGGCAAAGTGGGGAACACCTTACTTGAGGTGATTGAGAAGAAGTTTAAAGCATTGAAGAATAGCCTTAAGAATGATGAGGTGATAGCCAAGGATAACGGGAGATGCTCCTATAAAGATTTTATAGCACGTAAGCCCCCGTCATACATGGGTGATGTAAATCCAGTAGTGTAAGGAAATAATTTGTGGCTTGTGTATTAAATCATCACTTGGCGGACTATTTTGAAGGCCTATGTGATAGAATAGGTGAAAATTAGCTGGGTTATGGTTATATTGGGTCATTGGGCCAATTTAAACATGTTTGGGCTCATTTAGAAAGAGTTTAGATGGAGTTTATTGGGCCTGAAATGTCAAATACGGGAATTTGAGTTATTTAGGGTATAGGAGATTAGCTTGGAAAACAAGCTAATCATCTCCTATAAATAGAACCTATTATTTATTAGAATAGGTTGTTGTTTTTGGTGTTGATCTCAATTGGTGTTTTACGAAATTCTCTAAAGAGAATTTCGATTGTGTATTGCAATCAAAGGAGGTTATTCAAGTGTTCTACTTCTTGTGGTTTGTGTTTTATTCTTGTTCTTAATTGCTTATTCATCTTATTTTCAATTAATCTTGAATCACCAATCAAACCGGATTCCGCACGGTCTTGATTGAACTAGATATCGCGTAAGGATCGTTTTGGCACTTACAATTGGTATCAGAGCCAAGAAACGCAAGTTTCGAGGCTCTCGCGATATCCGATTCAAGTTTTTATTAACTGACCGTTTGAGTTTGTGGTGTTTTCGTGTGTCGCAAGGTGGAAGATTATTTGTTTTGCAGGTTTCGAACTGAACAAGAAGAGATTGTGACCAACAGCTCCTGTTTTAGAGACTTTTCGGCCCTGTCAGAGACTTTTCGATCAGTCAAACTGATCGAAAAAACCCTTTTCTGCCACACTTTTCGATCGGTAAAGCCCCCTTGAGGCTTTTCGATCAGGCTATATCAGTCGAAAAGTCCCCTTTTGTGACTTTTCGATCTGCCAAACAGCTTTTCGATCAGCCAAACAGCTTTTCGATCAGCCAAGACAGCTTTTCGATCAGCCAAACAGCTTTTCGATCAGCCAAGACAGCTTTTCGATCAGCCAGACAGCTTTTCGATCAGCCAAGACAGCTTTTCGATCAGCCAGACAGCTTTTCGATCAGCCAAAACAGCTTTTCGATCAGCCAAGCAGCTTTTCGATCAGCCAACCAGCTTTTTGATCAGCCACACTTTTCGATCAAAAAGTCCATTTTTCGATCAAAAAGTCCACTTTTCGATCAAAAAGTACACTTTTCGATCGAAATCTTGTCTTTTCTATCCAAACTTCACCCTTTCGGCTTTATCTTTTCGATCCGGTCAATACTTTCCGGTCCGAACTTGATCTAGACGTTCATCCAAAAAAAAAAAAAAAAAAAAAGGTTCATGGCACACATTCTACCAGGCACCACTACATCCGATGAGATATGTTGTAATCCTAAGTGTCAGGCAATTTTGAATGAATGTAAAGACTGGGAACGTAAGTTTACCAATGAGACCCTAAATCGCGAATTAATTACTAGAGACCTTAGGGAGTCCAAAAGTAAGACCAGAATATTTAGAGAGAAACTTGAGGCCATTCAGGTAGATGTTAAGAGTCTTCAACGTCAGGTGAGTGATAAAAGCACCTATCTTAGGCTTGCTAATGCTAAGGTAGAAGAGCTAACTAAGGAGGTGGAGGAACTAAGAACCAAACTTGACACTTCCCAATCTGCCCTTGAGAAACATCAAGTTATTCAAAAGAAAATGATGGACTCTCATCGTACTTTATTCAAATCAGAGGAGCGACTCGAGCATGTAAAAGAAACATCTGGCCTCGGGGATGGAAATTTTCCTCCCCCATTACAACATGAATACATCAAAGTGCCCCAAACTGCAGAGGAATTGTTGAAGGAGTCCCTAAATGAAGCAACCATGGTATATGGGCCTCAACCAGTGCAGAAAAATGAAAAGACAGCCACTGAAGCAACTCAGTCTAATAACACTACTGAGTGTGCTGGTTCAAGCTCTAGTGAAGTGAACAGAGCTGATGAAGAAAAGTTGACTCCTTATCCAAAGATCGAGACTCCTTATTCGAAAGTGGTGGATGAGGTAAAGCGGGAACGTGTGGTGATGACTACAAGGCCCAATGGTAGGATATTCATGACATCTGGGTCTATGTTTGACCAAGAACCAAATGTTGGTTATGAACTACCATCCTTCTCCTCCAAGTTCAAAGGCTTGGGTCATGATGGCGGTTTATCATCTAACATTAAGAGCATGAGGCCCAAGATCACCATCAAGCCTCCAACTTCTGTTCCTATCAGGATTGAAAGGCCCAAAACTACTATCAAGTCTCCAAACTCATCAGTGGGCTCATGCAGTGGCAACACAACAGTCTCAAAGAAACCAATGGGCCCAAAAGTTCAAATGTCTGGTTCTGCTCAGTTTTCAACAAACCAGAAAAGATTCAACAGAAATGCATCAAGGTCTGAAAGATCTGAGAACTGGAGACTTGGAGTCTCTACGGACATGCAACCGAATCACAATGCCTTTTCAGCAAAGATGCAGACAAAAGCAAATGGAGCTCCACCTCAGCAGCTAAAGACAAACGGTTACACGTCTGACTTCTATCTCAAGAAGCAGACTTGCTTTAATTGTGGCAATCCTGGTCACATTGCCCAAAATTGTCTCTATCGCCCCTATGAGCCATACTATCCACAAAGTCGGAGTGTTTCGTCTCGGGAATCAGTTAAGTCTAAGCCAATGAAGGTGCAACCACCTAAGGCGATGGAGACTGTTTCTCCTAAGATAAAACCCTCTGATCAACATTGGGGCGCTGCCAAAGAGCAGAGAAAATTTTCGAATCAAAAATATGTTTTTCCAAATTTTGAAAATTTTCATAAAAAGGTGAAGAAACCGATTTCAAAACAACACAAAGTTGACAAACCTAAAGTTACTCCTCCAAAGGTAACTAAAACTGTTTTGAAAAGGAAACCTGAAATGAAGAAGGTTGAAATACCTAAAGTCACTACTTCAAAGGTGACTAAAACAACTTTCATTTCACCTGGAATTTGGAAACCAAAATCAAAGGCAGCCACACCCCCAATTCCTGATATCACAAAGGGGATGTTCTTAAAAGAAATTTCTTTCACCGATTCTTCAGGTATACCCAGAACCACAATGGCCTGGGTACTTATGGCTAACTGATCTCTCACCTTGTGCAGGAACAGTCAAGGAGGACTTTCATTAACCTTGTTTGTTTGTGATAGTGATTGTTCCAGGCACAGGATAGGAGGCATCTCTCTACTAGATGACATGAAGATTTCAATGGAGGGTATGTTTCCTTGTGAGAGGTAAAACAAAATCAGCAGAAAAAAGGTAACATTGTCTTAATTGTTTGTTTCTTGGCTAATTTGATGTGAAGTATGGTTATGCATGAAACAAAACCCATTTCTGAAATTTTCCAAAAGATAAACTTTGAAGGTTAGCTTGGCCAGTTTTTAGTACATATTTAGTATTGTGTCAAAAAAAAAAAATGTGTGTGTTGTTATTAAAAAATCAAAAAGCAAGGGGAAGAATAGAAAAGATGAAATTGTTGACCCGTCAAAATTAAATTGTGCTTTTTAATTTTTAATCTTTTGTTTCCTTTAGAAGGTGGGAAGTGAAATAAATTTCCGTTTTGGAGATGGCTGACACGCGTAAGGCAGATGTGAAAGACATGATCCATGGTGATATGCTGGTAGGCTCGGCTCTAAAATCTGAAAAGGTATGTGTTACACACTTAAAGATAACGTATATACAGTTTGTTGGGTAACAGCACTTAGGTTAATTGCATGTTCTATTTGACTGCATGTTCAAGTTCCCGATACACACGCTTGTCTCCAAGAGTGTTGAATCGAATGAGCTCAAAAAGTCGGTGTCCCTTCTGCTTTGCGTGAGCAATGACCTGGGGATGTCTTCTCGTGTATGTCAAGGCTCTCCTCTGCTTTGCGTGAGCAATGACCTGGTTAGTTGTTCATACATACGTGCTTGCTGAGATCACCTAAAATAAAAAAAAAGTTAAAAAAAATATATATATATATACACCCAAAAGATGCCAAAGAGCACATCAAAAGAGACCCTCAAGAGTCCAAAACCCTCTAGCCTGACTTTGTGACTAGGCTTATGTATTTGATGAGGTTACCATTGATTAATAAATGTTTCTGAATTAAAATTCAGTATGAGTCTTTGTATATTATCCCAAAAATCTATTGTGATCTATTCTTTCTCTTCTCAACCAAGTCTCGAGCTCAGTTTCAAACTTCTGGTATCAGGATTGTGAAAATATGTGGTAGGGAATTTATCATGCTTGATAGATTGTGCATATAACATGTACCTAGGATTTGTGTGAAACCCACTTGGCTGTTCATAATTAATGCACCAATAAAAGATAATATAAGTGACAAACAGCCTGAATAAGAAAAGGGTTATGAATTTAAAGTGGATCAGTATATTGGCAATCACCTGGACGTGTTCGAGTAACAGAAGCTGAAAAGGGTTCCTCAGTTCAGATTCATACGGTTTGATCCCAATAGAAACCTTCTTGTTTAGAAATTTGGTATGTTTGTTTTTATTTTTATTTTTCTTTTGTGTTATCTTAAGTTTTTATTGTTTATTTTATTTTTCAACCATGGCCAGGTTAATTTAAAGGTTTTAATAAGTTTTATGGGTTTTATGCAAGAAAGTATCACCCCTCCAGAATCTCAGGGGGAGATAATGTGAAGAGTCCTCGGGTTCAGGGTAAGTACTTTTGGTAAAATAATGCTAACCCGATAACCAGTCATCATGTCTGGTTAGTGTCTGTTTCATGTTGTGCTTGACAGGATAAGTCAGAAAAAGAAAACTCATGGACAAGATGGTCAAGGACTCAGTTGACCGATGCATTGATGCTGTTACTGTTCGTGTTGAAGAACCAGCCGGAAAAAGACTTACCTTATGCTTAGGGGAAGTTTGTTGGTTGTTCAAGAAAAGCTTCCAAAGACTCAAAAGACACTGTTCACGAGTTGAGGGGAAGCTAAATGCCGTCAGTTCAAAGAAATTCAAGAATGTCAAGACAGGGGTTTTCAACATTTTTACCCTCTGAAGTTACATGCTGGTCAAGACAGTTACTGATGATCCAGCAAGGACTCGACATGTTTCAAGAAGGAGCAAGTACTTGAGAATCCTCCTCTCAATACGTGTTTACCATTTGAAGTTCAAGCTGATGCTGATAAAGAGAAAGAGCCATCAAACATCCATATGCTGCCCATTGAAGATTGTTAAAGAAAAGAATCTTCATCAACCCATGCTCAAGCCAAGGAGAAGACTGCAAGTCTGAAGATTGAAAGTAAAAGACATTTAATAGCACAAGCCAAGGGGAAGATTGTAAGGAAATAATTTGTGGCTTGTGTATTAAATCATCACTTGGCGGACTATTTTGAAGGCCTATGTGATAGAATAGGTGAAAATTAGCTGGGTTATGGTTATATTGGGTCATTGGGCCAATTTAAACATGTTTGGGCTCATTTAGAAAGAGTTTAGATGGAGTTTATTGGGCCTGAAATGTCAAATACGGGAATTTGAGTTATTTAGGGTATAGGAGATTAGCTTGGAAAACAAGCTAATCATCTCCTATAAATAGAACCTATTATTTATTAGAATAGGTTGCTGTTTTTGGTGTTGATCTCAATTGGTGTTTTACGAAATTCTCTAAAGAGAATTTCGATTGTGTATTGCAATCAAAGGAGGTTATTCAAGTGTTCTACTTCTTGTGGTTTGTGTTTTATTCTTGTTCTTAATTGCTTATTCATCTTATTTTCAATTAATCTTGAATCACCAATCAAACCGGATTCCGCACGGTCTTGATTGGACTAGATATCGCGTAAGGATCGTTTTGGGACTTACAAGTAGCTTGCCATATGTGGCTAACATATATAGAAGGAGTTTTTTTAAAGAAGTTGGTGTGATCCGGCTAATCAAGTGATGTTGGCAACCGGACAATTCTGGGCGCGAGCAAATGATTGGTGGGATATACTTAAAGTGGGAAGGGGAGTGATGCTATCAAAAGCATGACATGTGAAGAATTTAAGGTGTCACTTATAAAGCATCACTGCCCCCAAGTCAAAGTGGATAAAATCCAGGAGGAGTTGCTACAGTTCCGACAGAAATAGGGGGACTCGATTAGTGACATAACAGGTATCTTCCTGGATAGGCTGAAGTTTTATGACATGTTGATCAAAACGGAGAGAATGAAGATTTATTATTACCACAACATGTTGCATGGAGATTATAGAGAGTTCATATATGCTTCTAAGTATGAAACTCTCGAAGAGTTGATCAATGGTGCCCAAGAACGGGAACTGGAGTTGAAGAAAGAGGTATAAAGGGGACTGGGTCACCTAAGAAAGTGGAGAGCAAGGGGAGTGGTTCCCCAAAATGTCAACATTGTGGTCGTATGCACAAAGGGGAGTGTTTCTTAAAGACCAAACCGTGCTACTACTGTGGAAAACGGGACATAGGATAGCACAATACCCAAGTCCTACTAGTCTATGTTATGGTTGTGGGAAACCCGGTCACAAGAAGAGTGAATGCCCAAACCTGAATCAAGAGGCAGGCCAAAGTGGAACAAGAGTGGAGGTCCCTAAAGCAAAGGGAAGATCTTATTAGATGATAGTGGATGAAGCTAAAGTGGAGCCCGAGGTTGTAACATGTATATTCCTTGTTAACTCAATTCTCGCACATGCGTTATTTGATACGGGTGCGAGTAGGTCATTTGTTTCACATGGCTTTATTCATCACATATCTTTTATTGCTGATAAGTTGCATGTACCTCTAGAAGTAGAAATAACATATAATAGGAGTTTTCTAGTCATTGATGTATGTCGAAACTATAAAATTACCATCGAAGACGAGGAGTATCAGTTGAATCAATACCCATGATGATGGGGGAATTTAAAGTAGTTGTGGGGATGGATTGGCTGTCACGTTATCACGCCAATGTTATATGCAACCATAAGGTGGTTCAAATCGTTTCTTGATATTGCAAGAAAAAGCCTCTCATGTGGTCCATCAGACTCGAGATCAAAGAGAGGTAGTCAACAGAACCAATGTCAACTATTCGGTTTTTGACTTTTTCTGACTGATCTATTTCATCTACAAACGGTGAATCACTGCCTTTGTGGAGAGAAATATTGACGGGCACTAGAGCTTATTCCGGGCGACGGAGGCGGTGATCACTTTGTAGTGTTGTTGGAGGGAGGAAGTGGCAGTGGCACGGGCTGGCGAATGATTGAGGTATGGTGGTTAATTTCAACTTGTATATAATTCTTTTAAAGAGAGAGGCATAATAACCATTCACGCTCATTTAACTAAGTATTTTAACAGATATCCATCTTAGAGACCGTATATGTGAGACAAATATATAACTTAAGAACCATAACCCTAATTTTTAAAGTTTAGAAACGAAATGTAAGATTTTAATAAACCACACATACTACATAGTGTAATTTACTCTAACACCCCCCTAAAACACACTAATACGAGAGCCTGACGTCACACCCTCCGAGCACCACGCGTACGTGATTTACCGGTTTCTCCACTAATTTCTTTCCGGATATAAATATTTATTTTTTACTTTTATTTCTATTTACTATTTTTGCGCCAAAATACAAATTCTGTTTTTTTTTTTCTTTTTCTTTTTCGTACAGGCAGATTACATTTGTCAACATCCATCTTCTTCGTGGGGCGGAGATAAGGAATTAGGGTTTCTGAAAATTCATTCTTTCTCATGAGAAATTCAAATCTGGATGTTTTCGATCCGAAAATGGCGGTAATGAATTCCGACTATCTTCCTGAAGATTGTCGCGGCGGCCCCCGCGACTTTGGTTTCGCCTTCAACGATCGCAATTTCTCCGATCGTGTTCTTCACATCGAGATCGTTCCGGAGCCGCTCGTTTCTACATCTGGTGGAGACGGTTGTTCGAGCCTCGCCGATTGGGCTAGGAATCGGAAACGGCGTAGAGAAGATGTCAAAAAGGAAATCGGTGAGTTTTTCTTCTTGTTGTTATTGATCGTTTTGAAATTAGATGTAACTGCTGCGTATTTCTTCGATTCGTTCTTGTTTTTTGTTGGAAAATTCGATGGAATCAGGTGAGTATTTGGAATCTCCATGTTCTCTAAGTTTCTTACTGATCATTTTGAAATTAGATATGATTGATGCGTAAGGTTTGCAATTAATTTAATAATTGGGCTTGTTAACGAAAAGTTTTCAAAGAACCTAATGAACTAGGTTGTGAATTTATCTTGCTGGCTCTAAGACACATGAGATTTAAGAACTGATATTGAAATGATTGTTTTGTTTGCTGTATATGCCTGATTGTCTGCATAATGGTGGTCATTCGGTGCGAAATTGATAAGGAGTAACATGATTCAATTATTATTATTGAATATAGTTTTAATGAAGAACTGAATTTAGGATGTTGTGTTGGTTAAAGAGTATTTGGAAGCTTGGAGTGACTATTTTAAGAAGGAATTCGGTGTGGATCACATGATCAAGGTGAATATTATGTTACAAATGTTATGTGGGTCGGCAGGTGTAATGCTCGACTGGTTAGAACTTAGAAATAGATGTAGTTATAGGCATAGTAGTCCAAGTCTTAAGGCGCAAAGGGCTTGGTTGTTGCATAGGGCAGAAGGTTAAAAAAAGTGCAATAATAGGAAAAGAATAATATAATAGGCATATAAGCATTTAAATTTAGTACCATTTCGCTCATTTATTAGAAAAATCTAGTAGAATTAGCAACTGGAATCATCCAATTATTACCAGAAGTAACAAGTATTACAAAAAAATGTTGGTCATATAAATAACAACAATCATTTTACGTTGTTGAGATTTGCGCATGATCAGAGGGGCTTTAGGTGCTCAAATATGGTTTAGGAGGTGTGTGCACACTAATACAAGGCTTTAAGATAATCTAATCCTGGACCTAACGAATAGCAGGGGTCAAGGGGGAAGCGTTCTTGTGGCCTGAGGGGCGGCACACCGAAACCTAAATGATTTGCATAACCTGGTATGTGTGAGACAGTTTTCCTGTTTTTGGTCAGAAACGCTCACCTTCGTTGCGCCTAGAGGAAAAACCTTGTCTCGCCTCACTTCCCCTCACTTGAGCATCTAGGCGCACATGCCTCATGCGCTTTTGATTACTATGAATATAAGATTTGCTTGATAAATAGGATTCAAGGCAGTTAAGTGTATCAGTTTCTTTGAGTACCCAGCAAGGTTGTCTCAACTTTCTATCAGTTTTTAGCTCCCCTGTTGGTTTTTATTGACTATTGAATTATTATCGTTTAGTACTGCATTAATGCTCTTAATTTTCACTTGTGTTTACAAATTACAAGTAATTTAATTTGAATAATAAGGTGTCAAGTGTCAACATGTTTAACTGTGTCAGGCTGGGTTCTGTGCTCCATTCACTATTTGTGTTTTTAGAAATTTGAGATGAGATGAGTGAATGTTGGAATTCATTAGTCTAGAAGGTGGCTGATATAGTAAGCAAGAGCTTTGCTTTGTGGCTTAATATTATTTCTTTTACTTGTAGAATAATAGAAAATAAAAGATTTAGATTTTCCTTGTCTGTCTTCAAGTTGTGCTCTATGCATTTGTATACATATTATACATAGTATACATATTATACATTATACATTATGCAATATAAAACAAAAATATGATTTTTTTTTGTGTTTACAGCTGTAGACATTGCTGCTGAGTATCCAGAGGAACAAGTTCTCAATCAATCTGATCAACTTCCTGATGATGATGTAGACACTGAACATCAAGATAAAGAACTTCCAGCAATGATCAAGGAGTCAGTATCAGGTACCACTAACCTACTGTCGGTCCATCATTTATTTTTCTAATTTGATCTTATTTAAGTTTAATATTTCTACAAACATTGCTTACAGCATCAGATGATAATTTTTCAAACTGGACTATGGGGAGTTCAAAACCAGTAGCAGTTAAAATATTACATATCAGCTCTCCGATTTTAGCTGCAAGAAGTCCATTTTTCTACAAGGTGATATCTCAATATTCAAGGTATCTATATTTTCTGAGTTCATGATTTTAGTTAAAAAAAATAATTCTTGATGCAGCTCTTTTCAAATGGAATGAGAGAGTCAGAGGAGCGCCGTGTAAACTTACGAGTCAATGCCTCAGGTTTGTTTTTTTACATTTTTGTTTTGTTTATTGTTCACGAACGTGACTTTGTCTTTGACTTCTGGTTTTGAGCAGAAGAAGCTGCCTTCATGGAGCTCTTGAACTTTATGTACAGCAATAATTTAACAGTTACTACGGCTCCTGCACTGTTGGATGTACTTCTGGCTGCTGACAAGTTTGAGGTTACTTCATTAATGAGATATTGTAGCCATTTATTGAGAAACCTGCCAATGACACCTGAATCTGCAATACTTTATCTTGATCTCCCGACCAGTGAACTAATGGCTGAAGCGATTCGGCCATTAATCGTCGCTGCCAAACAGTTCCTTGTTGTCCGTTACAAAGACATAACCAAGTAAGATTCCATAGCCCTTTAAACGAACTGAACAAACACGGACAGGGCCTGTTAGTGTTTGTTCTTTTAATTTTAGCTGAACAAGCAAACTGACGGAATTTCTTGTTTGTGTTTGTGTTCATTTTTCAGTTTTCGAAATGAACACAAAGGAACACAAACAAACATAAACGGACACACATGCTACTAATTAAAAGTATATAACCGTATCCCAATAGAATTTTAAATGCCATCATTATCACATGATATAATAATAACTACATTTTAAAAGTAAGCAACAATATCCAAGTTAGAGTCTAAATACAATTAGTTGATTCAAATACAAGTTTCAAAAATGAATGTAAGCAGTTATGTAAATGATGGTCCCATTAGTATTACTAATAACTAATAAATAATTAAATGAATATGTGAATGTTACATTACGGAATGAATGTAAATGAACAAACATTTAACCACATAAATTAATGAACTTTCTTGAAAGTAAACTAGCAAGTAGGGCATGTTTTCATGTTTCTTGCCTTCTTGGTTTAGTTAAATGAACAAGAAGTTTTGTTCATATACATTCGTTTATTTCCCATTGAACTATCTAAGAACAGTTTGTTGAACATTCAAACGTTTACAAAGCCTAAGATTCCACAAAAAAAAATGTAAAATGTTTAATTATCAGTGAATAATAGAACATTTTCTGAACAATGTTAGGTTTTATGATGAGGCTCTTAAGTTGTCACTTGCTGGTGTGGAGGCGGTTATATCTAGTGATGATCTTCAGGTAGCATCAGAGGATATTGTTTATGATTTTGTTCTTAAATGGGCCCGGACCCATTACCCCCAAATTGAGGAGCGCCGTCCGATTCTTGGGTCCCACCTTGCTAAGCATATTCGCTTCCCTTACATGACCTGCAGAAAGCTTAAAAAAGTCATGACCTGCCCCGATTTTGACCATGACTTCTCCCAAAAGGTAGTAATGGAAGCGCTTTTTTTCAAAGCTGAGCCCCCACACAAGCAGCGTACATATGTCACTGATGGAAACTTTAATCCAAACCATCGGTTCATAGAGCGGGCCTACAAATACTGGCCCGTTAAGGTGGTTGAATTTGAACAGCCACGCCCACAATGTGTGGTGTACTTGGATTTAAAACAGGAGGATTGTGCAAGCTTGTTTCCGTCAGGCCGGGTTTATTCTCAAGCGTTTCACTTGGGTGGTCAAGGGTTTTTCTTGTCGGCCCATTGTAACATGGACCAACAAAGCGCGTTTAACTTCCATTGTTTCGGGCTCTTTTTGGGTATGCAGGAAAGAGGGCCGGTTTCTATTACGGTTGACTACGAGTTTGCAGCAAGGTCAAAGCCCATGGAAGAGTTTGTTAGCAAATATAAAGGGACTTATATATTTACAGGTGGCAAAGCTGTCGGGTACCGTAATCTGTTTGGAATCCCGTGGACTTCGTTTATTGGAGAAGATAGTGTTTACTTTCTTGATGGTGTTCTTCATCTTAGGGCTGAGCTTACTATTAAGAACTGAGAAACTAACAAGCAACAAGGTTTTCAGCTGCTAAAAAGGTACAAAATTACAAATTGGCTTAACTTAGTGTTAGTTTTAACGGAGACCGGATCGGGAATTGTAAATCGGTATCAGGGATCCTGATGTTATCTTTTTTTTACTTGTTTGGTGTAAATGAAATTGAATCTGGTAAAATGTTTTGATCTTGTTTCACTTCATGAACCCATGTTGATCCAATAGCTGGCACAAATGCAGGTTGGATACAAACTTGGGTTTTACATTTTTGAAAGCTCTATATTCAAATTGTGTGAA
This sequence comes from Deinandra increscens subsp. villosa, assembly GCA_039602395.1. Taxonomy (NCBI): domain Eukaryota; kingdom Viridiplantae; phylum Streptophyta; class Magnoliopsida; order Asterales; family Asteraceae; genus Deinandra; species Deinandra increscens. Next base: position 61,790,407 of record JBCNJP010000008.1, on the reverse strand, counting down.
AATATAAAAGTTTATAGATTGTGATTATTTTATTGTTTGGCATTAGGGTTGTATGTTTTAGAAACAGCCTTAATACACATAATTGGCGGACGGATGGTCTTTGGTCCAAAACGACGGTCCAATACAGTCCAACACGACGGTCCAGTGCGGTCGTAAAAACATTTATTTAACTGTCATGCATATTGAAAAGTCTTTAGATATGCAGTTTTTTATAACAAATATATGTATAAAAATATGCCATAGGAAGTTATGTATATTGATGATTTAAATATAACCCGTAGATACCTTTAATCAAGATTTCTCATATATGTTTGATGTTTATGTGGAAAAAATATGATAAAACAACAAATGTATACAAATCAATGAGAAATGTAACATCATGTAACATCATCATGTGATAGTAATAAATAGTTAACACGAACAATACTTATTGTTTCTCATATATGTTTGATGTTTAGCTGGAAAAGAATATGATACAACAAATTAATGAGAAATGTGACATCATCATGTGGTAGTAATAAATGGTTAACATGAATAATACTTATCAGATGAAAATAATAAAGTTAAGCAGCGTAACACTTTGGTAGCAAAGATATTGGGGACAAATCTTTATCGGGTATGACTCCATATGATTTCGAAAACTTTAATATTTTGATTTGATGGAAAGGAAGATAAAGACTAATTCCCGGTCTTTCTAGTACTATGGATCAAGATCTACTAGTTAGTCCATGTTTTTATAGGTGCTTTAAAATCCGATTCTTGTATTAGTGGCAGGAATATATTTTTTAAATAGAACATGTCTCACTCCAATATGGCTGTAGATCTGTATTTGCTTGAAAATCACTTTGAATATGGAGAAACAAATACAACATATATCTCCACTTGAAGACAAATGTTGTTGAAGAGATATACAAGGATGACGCACAAATAATAAATACTATAAAGAACAAGGACTAAAAAGCCGAACTCCAAAAAATGCATTATGTTATGTATTTTTTTTCTTTCTAAATTTATTGCAAATCTATGCTTTTAAAATGCATTATACACGATTCTAATAACTAAATTGAACATAAGAATTTTGATAACCCGGTGTAGCTTAGCTTCTTGTTCCCATATAGGAACACATATCAAAGATCATTCAACCTAATAGCATATAGGACCCTCTCCTATAGGTCGAGGATTCAAGTTCATTACACAATATAGCGTATAATTGAGAGCGTAGATACGATGGATATGTGAGTTGTCGTTCTAAAAATAAATAACACATAGTTGGGATACACACACATATCACATAGTAGATCTTTATATACATGATTTGTATATCAAATTAAACAATTGGAAACCAAAAGCAAGTTTTCATTTTGAACAATCTGCCTGTTTGTCTACACCTCTAAGATCTCCTTCTTGATGGACTCTATGCTTGTGGCCAACTCTTTCCTGCTTGACTGCAATTCCCATAAATGTAAAATTAGTTATTTTTGAAGTAAATAGTTCGACTCTGATTATAAAAAAAATGATGAAAGGGTGGTTTTGGTGATTAAAACTATAATATTCTAAACATAACCACCTTAACTGTTTTTAGGTGGTTGATGATTGGTGTTTAGTACCGACAACAAAAGAACACATCATAGAATAATCACAAAAAAGAAATAGAAAAGACGGTTGGTAGGGTGTGAATTTCTGATACGATGTGAAAACATTGTACGAATCTGTGAAATTGTATATTCCTTGATCTCCCTAAGTTGTATAGAGGACTATAAATAAAGATTACAAATAGTGATTACCGGAGATAAACCCAATCAATCCTAACTAATTGACAATTACAATCAATTTACAATTATGTACTAAAATAAATGTGTCAATAATATATTGTTTGATATTATTGACTAACATTCCCCCGCAGTTTCAGCCGTAGGAGAGCGGAGGCATAAACTGAATCGGAAGCGTTGAAAAAGATGTTTCGGTAACCCCTTGGTAAAGATGTCGGCATACTGGTAATCAGCAGGGGCGTGAAGAATCTTAACACTGCCAAGACGGACCTTCTCCCGAACAAAGTGTATATCCAGCTCTACGTGTTTGGTTCTTTGATGTTGTATCGGGTTCTCGGCCAGATAGACTGCCGAGATGTTGTCACAGAAAACAATTGTAGCTTGAGTGATGGGGGCGTGAAGTTCTAGCAAAAGATTACGAATCCAACAAATGTCGGCAACGGTGTTAGCGACCCCGCGATATTCGGCCTCGGCGCTTGAGCGAGAGATTGTAGGCTGTCGTTTTGAGAACCATGATATTAAGTTGTCGCCTAAGTACACACAGTAATCGGATGTCGACCGACGAGTGTCGGGGCACCCACCCCAATCCGCGTCAAAGTATGCGGTAAGCTTAGTAGACGGGGAGGGTGTAATAATCAGTCCATGAGATAACGTACCCTTGATGTATCGAAGGATTCGTTTAAGTAGTTGGAAATGTGGTTCGCGGGGGCATGCATGAAGAGACACACCTGTTGAACTGCGTATGAGATGTCTGGTCGAGTGATTGTAAGATATTGTAATGCGCATGCCAAACTTCGGTATAACGAACCATCAGAAAGGAGAGCCCCATGAGTGGCGCTAAGCTTGGATCCAACCTCGACTGGGGTAGTAACGGGTTTACATGTAGACATGTTAGCACGAGATAAGATTTCTGCTGCATACGTCGACTGAGACAAAAATAGGCCATTCTTCTGTTTGTGAACCGCTATGCCGAGAAAATGGTGTAATGAACCGAGGTCACTCATGTTGAATTCCGTAGAGAGGGACTTGATGATGCTGTGAAGGAGAGTGTCACTGGAGGCGGTAAGGATGATATAATCCACATACAAAGTAAGCCATTTGGTCACCTTTGTGGTAGATTAATAATGAAGTGTCACACACGCTGCTTTTAAAGCCACATTTGGAAACATAGTCTACAAAATATTGGTACCAGGCTCGTGGGGCCTGCTTCAAGCCGTAGAGCGATTTATTTAACTTGCACACATATTTTGGGTGTGAGGGGGAAGTGAACCCTAGAGGCTGAAACATGAAGACGGTCTCCTTCAGATTTCCATGCAAGAAAGCATTTTTTACATCCATTTGATGTATCGGCCATGCTTTCAACACAGCTAAGCTTAGGACTGTGCGAATCGTGGTGGGTTTAACCACAGGGCTAAAGGTCTCGTCATAATCAATGCCAACAGTCTGTCTTTTCCCATTAACCACTAGTCAGGCTTTATGTCGTTCCAACGAACCATCAGCATGAAATTTATGCTTGAACAGCCACATGCAGCGGATAATAGGAGCATCTATAGGTCTCGGTATAAGTTCCCACGTATTGTTTGCCAATAGAGCTTCATACTCGTTGGACATGGCAATCTTCCGGTTAGGGTCACTGAGAGCACTAAGGTGGGATTTGGGTAAGGGAGAGATGGACGGACGAGAAGTTTCGGTGTTAAGGGACAGGTGTTGACGAGGTCCTGAGATGCCGGATCGCGAACGTGTGTGCATGGGGTGTGAAAAGGTGGCTGATGGATGAGGTGGTGGTGGCGGGATATGGGGACTCGGGTCAGATTGTGTGTTTGCGGATTTGTTCGGAGAGGAGGTGCTGGCGTTGGATTGTTGTGAGCCGATTGTGGTGGAGATTGGTTGTTGGGGTGAGGTGGGGTGATGGGCCGTGGGAGAGGTTGCCTGATGTGATGAAAATCGGCTAAAAGCATCGGGTTGGTGAGTGTTTTGTTTGCGGGTGTATGTTTGTAGGTTGGGAGGAGGATTTTGTTTATTTAGGTGAGGGGTGTTGTGATCAGTAGGTTCGGTGGTGGGTTGAGTGAATATAAATGGGGATGGGTCTAGAAAAGAATGAATAGGTGGAGTTTGCATGGGATTTGCAAACGGGAATTGAGTTTCGTCAAAAATCACGTGGCGGGAAAAAATTGTTTTCCCGGTTTGAATGTCAGGACATCGGTACCCGCGGTAGTTTGCCGGGTATCCGAGGAATACACACGGGGTGGATCGATAAGTTTATGTGGACGGGTTGACGAAGTGTTCGGGTAGCATAAGCATCCAAACACCCGAAGGAGGTCGTAAGAGGGTTGGCGAAGGTAAAGTAAAGCGGTGGGGGTTTGATATAATTGACTAACAGAATCTAACACAAAGTTCACGTTATGGTTCTAGTGTAAATAAGTGCGGGTCGGTCTCGGGTCAAACCTACATTTACCTAAAGTGTTGGGACTTTATGCCAAATTTAAACGAGTGTACGAACCCTTTATTTATTTTTAATTTTAGAAGTTTGACAGCTAAAATTGATTGGGAATTTTATGTCAAAGTTTAGAAGATAAAAATATATATGAGAAACATGTTTTACTTCACCCTTTCAGTCGGCATAATCTTACCTCAAAGAGAAGATATCTGTAGACAAACCATCCAGAATATCCAACTCCTACCAACTCCATGATATTGGGAAGCTGTTGTATAATCAAGAAAATATCAAGTTAAAATGAAGTCATAGAAAACTACAAATCTCATGTGGTATAATTATATCACATTTCCATCGCTCGCAATGAAGTAGTTCTGGCATGCAAGCTAAAGGGTTTGCCTATTGATTTTTGGTTGTATGAAATTAGAGTGAAACATTCAGTTGTTTATAAACATGACCAAGCAAAAGGAAGACAAAACGTCAATAAGATTAGAGGTGGCAATTCTCTGATACTACTTGAAAAACAACATGAAAATAACCAGGTTTTGAGTTGGCAAATATCACCTCAACCTGAGCACAACCTGTTCGATAAATATGTTAATGAGAATACAACCCGTTTAATAAACAAGTTGATTTTTAAAAAGTTCCTACTTCCTATTTAGATTTTAAAGGAAATATTTAAAAAGCATTATAATCATTTAAAGTTTTATACTTCAAGCTCTAATTTTCCTACTAACTATTCATTTCCATAAGGGCAAATTGGATTTTAATAATCCAAACTATAGCCCATTGGTTGATAATAATCCAAATTATCAGTTTAGCCAATAGTAGTCTCAACTTTCATTTTCATTGTCAAAAGCAATCCCAATAGCATTATCATCATACATTTACACTTGATTTCTGCCTTGTGATGATGACTTTGTACAATATGAGGAAGCATAAAAGCAAAAACAAGCTGAAATCATGTGTAAGTGTATGATTATTATGCTAGGGATTGCAATTGACAGCAAAAATGAAAGTTTGGACAGCTATTGACCAAACGGATAGTTTGGAATATTATCGGCCAATGGGTCATAGTTTGGATTATTAAAATCCAATTTTCCTTTTCATAAGTGATACTACTTTTCCCTATTGAACTCTTCATTTGCAGAAACTTTATTTAGAACTCCAAACTACCCATTCTCCAATCTTTACCATCAGGCTCCACTAGCCTCGAGCTAAATATATAAACCCAAATATATTAACCAGGAATGAGAGATAAGGAATAAAAACAAAGACATCAATCACAAAAAAGCTTCATTTGAGTTGAAGTCATTAGTTGTTTAAATTGTCCCTAAATCGCAATACAAAAACACGACATGATAAGAGTGTTTGACTTAAGGTTGATGTACTTGACACAAATAAATATATGGGTCATGTTCGGGTAACCTGTCCATACCATCAACCTGCCAACTCAAAATCTTTCAACCCACCATAAAATCGGAACTAAAGAAAATGGAAAACTTACAGATTTCTGATGTTATGCAATCCTATAAAATGATAAAATTGGTTCAAGAAAGTAGAAAACCTACCAATGGAACTTTGTTAATGGCACCAATGACAACTGAAGATAACCAAATTGCAACAGCTCCTCCCGCTCCATATATGATAACTGTTGGCTTGTTTTCAACTGCATCCCACTATGTACAACAAGATTGTAAGGGGAAAGCAAGATTTTGCAGCACAAAACATCTACCAGAAAATTAAATTCTATTTTGAAGTATAAAAATTACCTTTTCCTTTAGATCATTGAACAACTCGTTTGTATCGATGGAGGATGATGCGTCTTCTGATGCCTTGACACGGAACAGAGCTGACCTCCTTGACTCTGCAATGTTATCATGAAATCGAACAATGATAAAATTCTTATGGAAGATTTTTATATGAACCCAAAACACAAAAATCTCATGAATGCAATGAAATCTAAAAAGACCATGGGACTTTATTGGAATCTCTTTGATAGTGCAAAAATATTTGAAAATCCTTTCAGGATCAACATTTCCTAAAGTGTAATGTTTCCCTTTCGAATTTTTCACAAGAACAATAACATCTTTTAGAACAAAAAGTCAAGTACACTAGTCAGAAAGTGGAATCAAATTTGATTCAATTTCAATCCATTACCAATAATCAAGTTAACATCAACTAATAACACACAAACTATATACCTTTCTTGTTTTAACTAGGGCAACTTGCAAGTTCAGTTTCCTACTTCAATAATCTTGATTGTCTAAACTAACTCAAATAGAAATCAGTCCATAACATTGAGAATAATCCAGTCAGTTTTGTCAGAATTTCATCAGCATTTAATCATATATAAAAAATATGTCTAGCACACATACACAAACCTCTACTGGGGCAGCTTGCAAGTTAAGTTTCCTACTTTAATTATCTTTATTATCTAGACTAATTCAATTTGAAATCAATTCAGTCAATTTTGTCAGAATTTCATCAGTATTTAATCACATACAACAAAATCTAAACGACCACAAGATCCTAAATCTATTAAAAATCACTTTTACACATCAAATAAAAGACTGTCCACCAACTGTTCGACGAAATGCCTGAGAGAAACAAACAAGACCCATTACCTGAAACCCGCTTGAAAGAGGTCCGAAACGGACGAGGTGGAAGGCTAGGTGAGGCGGAAGTACTGACAGTGAGAGTGGCGGTGGGAAATTGAGGTGAGAAGATGGCATTAGACGCCATTGAAGGGGGGGAAAGTTTTCCGATGATCGTATCTACTCCAATCTCAAATGGTTCTCATCCACACTTGCCTGTATTTATTCTACTCAGAGAAAAATGTAAGTGTTGGCAGTGTGACACGTCGATTCACCGAACCTTTTCTGATCGGCTGATTCCGATTCTTTATCCTCACACCACAACATATGATGGGTTTCTTTGTGTTCAAACTTTTCCTCTTTGAACTTTTAAGTGTATATTTTGCTAACCATTATAAACCAATTTATTAACTTATTAACTTTTCAAAAAATTAATAAGTTAAAAAAAATATATTTAAATAGTGTAAAAGCACTTTTTAAAACAACTTTTGAAGAATGAGGTTTCTTTATTAACCCAAAAGCCAAGAAATCTTGGCTTTTGAAACCCCATTTTGCTTTTTGAAAGAAAAATTACTAATATATCCTTATTTAACCTTGTATTCACCTAACCTTATAACCTCATAATCTCATTTTAGTCATTTTACATATAAAATAAGTAATCTCGCTATAAAAGTTAATCCAACCATTTAAAAAAAAACTTTTTTTAAAAAAGTCATAAGTTAATAAGCACTTTTACACTCAAATAAGGGCATGTTTGGGATTGCTTATAAAAACTGCTTATGGCTTTTGGAGGAGGCAAAAAGACACAAAATACCCCTCCAAAAGCTAATAAGTCATAACATTGTGGCTTTTTGCTGCTTTTGGAGGGGTATTTTTGTCTTTTTGCCTCCTCCAAAAGCTATAAGCAGTTTTTATAAGCACTCCCAAACTTACCAAAAGAACCAGTAAATTATAAATTTTCAAACTTATAGTATACACGTTTTATAAGTTTTGTCTTTTAACTTACTAATAATACTGGATGTTCTTTAAACTTTATAAAGTTTCACTCAGTGTTCTTTGGTCTAACAAACCTTACACCGAGTGTCATTTATATTGTATAAAAGTTACACTGAATGTCCTTTAACGTAACGAACAAAATTGGGCCAAAGAACACTGAGTGAAACTTTAAAAAGTTTAAAAGACATCTAGTGTTATTAGTAAAGATAAATGACAAAACTCGCATGACGTACAAACCTAAAGGACAAAATTTGTAATTCACCCATTTAATATTTTTTTAGTTTGATTAATATAACAAAAAGAAAAATATATTTGATATTATTAAAATAGCAATCTTGGGTTATTAAACTCCTATCTCGGGATTGAAGTAACTCAAAACAAAGGAGGAATATCATCTAAGCAAACCGGGTATGTCACATAAATTTTAAAATAAGTCGGGTTTTGGAATTGTAACCCCGCTCAATACCCTATGAAATTAGGTGTCAAACTCCTAAACAAGGACTCGAGAGGAAAGACGGATCCATCTGAGTTCAGGAAGATTAACGGAAGTCTAGGATATCTGACACATACCCGAACTGTAACAACCCATAAGTTTCCAAGGACTTAAAACGATAATATATGCTTATGTGTTAACTGTGTTACGTAACTGTTTACTTGCAACGTGCCAATTTTATCATAATTACATTCATTTACAATAGGGACATAGCCTTGACGTAGCCTTAATCCATGTTGTAAACAATAATTGAACATGAAGACTCTTTTGCACGGAATGGTCGCTGGAACTTCATTAATAATAAAGCGACTAACCGAATCCATTTATCAAATTTACAAACTATGTGGTAAACGTTAAACATGATCTCATCATCTTGGGATATATTATTATTATCATTTATCATATACGTTCATTTTAATCAGAAACTTTGATCAACCTTTTATCAATCTATGATTTACTTATTTCACATATAGCTTTCATAAACGATTTCATATTAAATAACAATGCGTTTAGACAACGACAACGAAACGAGACTTGTGATCCATTCCTTACGTAAACCTCAATATATTTTACGTCCAAAACATTTTATTAAGCTTTCTTAACGTTCACGACGAACAAACTTTACATGCATGCAATATATATATACATGCAACGTAATATTTTCATGTTATCAACCCTCGAGTATTTTCATTCCAAACCGAGTCATTATTTTTATTATCTTACGTCGTCGTGAATAAATATTTTATAAACATTCAAACTCGATTCGATTTAATTATTTTACCTTTCTTTTCTCCTAGTCGCGACTCGATCCCCCGTCACCCTTCTCATTCTCGTGACCCGGCCTCCACCCGAATCGAACCCGCGACCCCCTTGCTTTCTTTCGGCCGAAACCCAACCAAAACCAACCACCACCTTTCCATTTGAATTACTAGTTAATTGCTTGTACTTGGGTTGACCTCTTTTATGCTTTTTCTATCATCTCCCAACATCATGCAACCCTATGACCTCATAGGGCAAAGTTGTCCCCATCAAAACCAAAACTATTACCCAATGGTTCCTCATTTCCCTCCCATTTGAGTTCATTTTCCCTCTCCTAAAAATCTGCATGTGACCCCTTGAATGCACCCACATAACACAAGTTTAACTCTACCTTTGTCACACCCCGGTCAACGGTTTCGGGTGTGAGCGAGAATGGAATCATAGTCGAGGATACATAGAACAACTTCTAATAAATTAAAACTTCATAAAACATTACTTCATTTCATTTGCAGCGGAAAAGTTAGTGGAAACGATAATGTCTTACAATTTGAATACATAAAGTCTTAAATTAATATTAAAAGCATAACTCAGTTTATTTGGATAGTTGGGACTATGACTCCAAGAACAGGTCCGATAGCATACGTAAGCCCCATTTGCATGTCTTCAGAGAGTTTCGTCAATTACCTAAGAAATCATGAGTTTAAAAGGTCAACATAAAGTTGGTGAAGTTCACAGGTTTAAGACTCACAGTTTAATCATTTAAAACAGTTTTTCAGTATACTTAAATATTACGTTGGTTTACCGTTGTGGTTGCATGATCTCACCTGAACCTTGATTTCAAATACTAACGGTTTACCCACCCAGCATCTCTTGCCCAGAGATGTTAAACAGAGCAGAATAACTGACGTGTACCCCCAGACAATCCGGAGTCAGAACTGGAGCTACCAGTTAGGGTAGGGTTGTCAACCCAAATAGATCTATTCACTAGCTATCGTTTCGTACAGAACTAATTGAAATCAATTAATGGTGGGATTTCGGTTGTACAAACGTTCATAACGATAATGTACCAAGTTGGGCAATCAGTAAGAGAACAAGTAGTCATACGGCTAACAGATAAACCATAATATTAAGTAAAAAGCATTAACAGTTTTCATGATTTCTCCCCCAAAGTATAAAACAGTTAAAGGAAAAAGGGCCCGTGAAACTCACTGAATCAGCAGATAAGCGGTAAATAAGCAGTGAAGGAACGGTAGCACGTAACGTCCTAAATCATTAAATAAACATATGCATAAGGTCTTATGATCATTTGAGTAACAAAAGTCACCCAAGTGATACCGGTCAAGTCTTGACGTTTTAATCCGTTTGTATCTTTGAAAACCCGTTAACTTGTATTTATCAAACAAATACGTTCGGTGATGATTTATATTTATGTTAAATAAATATAACCAAGGATTAGTCATTTTTAACAATTTAACCAAGTCTTGAATATTAAGTTTTAAAAAAATAATGATGTTTATTATTATTTTCACAAGTTCGTATGATTATTTTTAATTAAATAATTACATATTCGATTTGTTAATCTTGCAAGTTATAATTATATTAAATAATTATGATTAACAATTCTTTGGTGAATAAAACATGGTTTATATCTTTTGCAAATAATTACTTGTCAAAAATAATTATTAAACGTTTGCTCTATTTTAAAACGTAAATCTTTTAATGTCTTTATCATTTAATCATTCATGTTTCGAAAGCGTTTAATATTTCATTTGCATGAAATATATAGTTTTATCAAAAGTATTTTCAAAACATTGTAACGACACTTGGATTTATATAAATTTGTCTTTTATAGAAACTTGATTTTTAATTTAAAATCCCCAATAAATGTAAGTCCATTTTTGGTTACTTTGACTTCATAAAAATTCATAGAAACATTTAAAGTCAAAAGCTTGCCTTTGATTTATTTTTATAAAATCCTTATAAAAATATTTAGTTTTCACAAGTGACATTTTTATAGAATAATCCATTTATCTCCAAAGTTTTAGAAAGGTTAAAACTTGTAATAAATCCAAGTATTTATGTCAAATTAATCATTTGACATAAATATTATTCTTACCATTTTTAGTAATAAAATCTATGTTTATTCTTTTTGTCTTGAACTTTTTATAACACATATTTAATGTGTTAATCTTTTCAAATCAAGTAACATTCCTCTTGGTTTAGTCATAGGTTACATATGTAACATTTATTTGTTTTAAATAAGTCCATTAGCATGTTTATTATATTCTTTCATTTTCTAGCATTTTTACAACATAATCATAAGTTCATATCTACTAACACTTTGTGTTAGGACCAATGATTTATATAAATGCAATCACTAACACATTTGTGTTAGGACAAGAAAGTAAATAACAATCACTAACACATTTGTGTTAGGACAAATAAATGTAAATAACAATCACTAACACATTTGTGTTAGGACAAATAAATGTACATAACAATCACTAACACATTTGTGTTAGGGCAAATAAATGTAAATAACAATCACTAACACATTTGTGTTAGGACAAATAAATGTAAATAACAATCACTAACACATTTGTGTTAGGACAATGGATATAAACATGTATAGATTGTTAGTTAACATTTTTAATTTATATGAAGAGGCTTGTATTTTGTTCAAATCAACTAACTTGTGAAACCAAGGTTTCATAATCAAGATTCATGGTGCACACTTGCTACTTTCCTTATGATTTTGCAAATGTGTTTCACCACACTTGATGGCCACCTTTACGCATTCAAAATGCACCATAAAAGTGTTTGATCTTGAGAGAAAGGAGATTAAGAAAAGAGTTTTTGTTAGTTGATGTACAAACACAAGCATTCTTTGGTCATTTGGTTTAGTTGTCAGGACTTGAGGGTTCCATTGGGTGCAAAAATGCAAGGAGAAATGAGTTAGAGAACTCACAAGGAAGAAGAGGGAAAATCGGGTGGTGGTGGTGGGTTTCCGGCGGCCGGCGGCGGCGGTTCTCGGTGGCAGGAGTGGCGGAGGGCGGCGGAGCAGAGGCTGCCGGTCGGCGGCAGTGGTGGGGCCGGCGGTGGTGGTCGACCGGTTCAAGAGAGGGAGAGGGAGAGTGATTGTGATGGTGTTGGGTGTGGGGGAACCAAGAGGAGGTTAGCCTCCTTTTTATAGCCTAATCAAGGTTATTATCCAATGGCTAAACATGTGTTGTCATCCTCTCCTTAATCCCAACTAATCTCAAGTGTAGGTTACTAATTTTTATAAGTTTTATAAAAGGTTTGAAGCTTTTATAAAATATGGAGGTGTTAGGAGGTAAATAAATTCATAACTTTTTAAAATATAGCTCAAGTTTAATTAATCCAATTGAGTGGTGGTTTTTATTTTCATAAACATTGTTAACCCAAGTTTTATAAAATATTAGTGGGTTAAAGAAATGGGATTAATTTTATAAAAAGTTGTGGGCTTAAACAATTTAATTAATTGTTTTACAATTGGGCCGAAGCCCAATCGAAATGGGACAGGGTTATGGGCCGAAGCCCATTACGGTTTAGATGGTGGAACGGGCCGAAGCCCAATCGGAAATTTGGTAGGCGAACGGGCCGAAGCCCATTACGGGTTTGGTTGGGCCGAGGGTAGGCGGGCCGTGAGAAAAGAAAAAGGGATTGGGCCGAAACCCTCGGCCCGCGAGAAAAGAAAAAGGGATTGGGCCGGTTTCGGCCCAATGTGATACGGGCCGCGGGTCGGGTGTCCGGTTTGGGGAATTCACTCGGTTAGTCGAGGTGAACCTTCGGTTACGTTTTCGGGTCGATCCGGGTTGATTTGGGCCTATTGGGCTTACCGGGCCCAATAGGCTAAAAGGTTTGGATGTTTGGCTAAGTCTTGACAACGTAACATTCGTATAACATTTTGAGTTCATAAAACGTTTTAACAGTTTAAATCAGTTTGATAAAATATAAAATGTCAAATTTTATATTTAATTTCTTATTATTAAAGTTCCATTAATAATAACATGAAATGTTCCTATATCACAGTTATCTAATGTCACACCCCGAGAAATGACTGAATGTGGGCATGTGACTGATTTGGCATCATGGTCATGGTTATGAATGATGACGTCTAATGAATATTTAACTTAACCACTTGTCTTCTGAAAACGTGAGTTTCAAACATTTAATTAAACATCTAAAATTGTGGCAGCGGAAATAAAGTAGTGGTTACATGATAAGTTTTCCAAAAGACAAAGTCATGAGATTTATAAACATAACTACCCTAAGGCGTAATGCGTCTAAATCTCCAAAATGAAATGCATGAACACACAGCAGGCAGACCATGATATGACAAGCAGGATCAGAACAGAAAAACATGGAGTTGCAGTCTTTAATCACCTGAGAATTCAAGAATAAAAAGAGTCAACAAAATTGTTGGTGAGTTTCACAGGTTTAATGACACTGAACTGTTTGAAAACATGTTTGAAAATGTTTGGCTTGTCTTGATATTAGTTTGTTGACACTGTTGTTGTAAAGATCAAACATGAACCTTGAATTCAAAACTAACTGTTTACCCACTCCTGATGTTCTTCCCCAAGAACACCGAATGACAAGAATAACAAATGTACCCCTTGACTATAACCATGGAGTCATGACTAGAGCGACCAAGTCAGAGTAGGGTCGTCAACCCAAATAGATCTATTCACAAGCTATCGTTTCGAATGAACTAATTGAATCCAATTAATAGTGGGACTTAGGCATATAACATGAATCAACATGAATACACAGATTGGGGAAATGAAAAGAACATGCAATCAGTACGTCTTACAGTTATCATAATATCAGACAAAATGAAGTTTGAAAGGCATTCATTGAATTCTCCCCCAAGTTAGAAAACAGAAATGAAAAAGGGGCCGTGAAGACTCACTTGTTTGAAGGTGGATGTCAGATATGTTTGGTTGAACTTAGCCTAGCAACGTCTACAAAGTAGTGTTATGACGTATTAGGGCTTGGCTATCTTGAGTTAGTGAATACGTCACTCAATGTTCAAGGTTAAGTCTCGACTGGTTATTACCCGATGACGGTGATGGAAATCCTAGGACTTATTTATTGTCTAATAAATAGTATTGAAGTTGATGGAGTTTATTATTTATTTGAATAAATAAATAATGATTACGTTTGAAAAATAAATATTGAATAATATGGATTATTTTTCATTAAACGTTGAGAAAAATCGTAAATATTTAACTCACTAAATATTTGTAAGGTTTTGGACTTTTCGATTAATGAATATAATCTTTCTTTAGTATGAAGAAATGTTTCCAAAATGTACGAAGTTACACCTTGGTAAAATTAAGTGTAGGTTCGTTCGGCAGTTAACCGGTTTCGCCGGTTTGACTGGTTCGACTCGTTTTGTGACGTTTTAGGTTTTCCTAACACTTAGGATTTGTTAGTAGACTTGTTTTAATGTGTTTTAGGGTTTTGAGTTGCCAAATTAATTAGTGGAAGTTTAACTTGTAAAATCCGACGTTTTCGAGTAACCGAAAGTTATAGTTTTTTGTCCGGTTTGTTTATAAAACATGTTTTTCTCCATTTGAACTTTATAAAATATTTTTATATGTCAAAATAAGCATGTTTCATGTTTTGGACTAGACCCAATTCTAAATCGAAAATAAATTACAATTTTTATCGAAAAGTCGTAGTTACGATGTTTAACCGTTTTGTTTCCAAGTGTTTAACTTCTCGAATTACTTAGTATGTTTAGAAAGCATCTTTGGCATCCCTAATAATACATTACAAGTCCTAAGTGGTCACTACTTGTCAAAAGGTCTTAAACTTAATTTTTCATAAAAATAAATGGTATTTATGTCATAAAAATTCCATGTTTTTATTCTCTTGAAGTTTCATGTTTAAATCCTTGGTAAACACTTTTATGACTCAAAATCACCCTTTAGTAAGTTTTGGTTTTGGTTTGAAGTCAAATTACAAGTGTTTGGAGATTTGGAAAAATATATATATTTTTCTGCATGACAGCAGTTTTATGACACGCAGGAAATGTGTGTCATCTCTGTTCAGTGTTCTTGTTCATATAGTTCACAGATGACAGCAGATTTATGACACGCAGAATGTGTGTCATCTCTGCCCAGTTTCATAAACTTATATTTTTCATGAAATTTCGATTTTTAACACTTTGTATGTCCATTTCTCACCAAGATAAGTGTTCCAAATTATATTTTACATACAATAACCCATATTTTCCAACCTTGGTCATTTAAAGTGATTCTTTTTAACAAAATACAAGTTATTTATATATTTTGTCAAATAATCTTTTTAACACAACTAGTTTCCATCACAAGCACATAACCATACTAACATTCATGTTTGCTAGCAAGTCATACAACAACCAAATCAAGACTTATTCATGAACATGACATGTGACATAAAGAAATGATAGATTTTGAGAAAAATAACCAAAGAAAGTAAGTTTTTCTCACTTAAAGCTTTCCGGATCGGTAATGACGTTAATGGGTTGTTGAACTAGCTTCCAAGTTTAGCTCCAAACCCAACCTTGATCTTGAAATGTGAAAGAAATGGTGATGAAAGTTCAAGGGTTTGTCATGGATTTTTGACAAGAAAAACAAAAGATTAGAAAGATTTGTTTATGAAGAAAATCAAGAAAGAAATGAAGGAATAATGGAGTTCTTGGTGCTAGAAATGATTTACCTTGAACAAGGAAGGTATGTAGAAGCTAGAAAGCAAGGTGGTTGATGGTGAAATGGTGGTGGTGGTGGCGGTTTTTAGTGAGCCGAGAGAAAGAGGAGAGAAAGAGAGAAAGTGGGTTTTGTTTCTTGGAGGTTGTAAGTATAAAGTGAAATGGTTAAGTGTTATAAAAGGGTGTTAAGTGATGGTTAGGTGATGGTGTGTGTGGTTCGGTTACATGTGAACCGAAATGGGGGTGTTTTGGTTGTGTTTGAACCGTAAGCAAGAGGGAAAAAGAGAGGGGAAAAAGATTGGTTTGATCCTAGCCAACTTCTCTTGCAAGTGTGTGTTGGAAATTGAAATGTAGGAGCATGGTGGGGGTGTACATAGGCCGGCCAAGAGAGGGGGATGGGACAAGAGAGATTAGGTTGCTCATGGGGGACAAGCATGTTGGTGTGTAAGAGGTTCAAGTGTTTATCCAATGGTTCTTAGTTTTGTCATGTACTTAGCCCCATGCTTGCTTGATATCATGGTGACACAAGAGACTAGGGAAGTTAGCTTGACTAGTCATTAGAGGAGTTGGTTAGGTGGTTTTGGTTGGGACCGGTTCTAGGGAGAAAGAAAGGAGAAAAAATGAATGTTGATGGTGGGTGTTGAACTCGGGTCCGAAAGAAAGGGAAGGGGGAACGGGCTTCGGCCCAAAAGAAAAGAAAAAGAGGAAACGGGCTCGGCCCGAAGAAAAAGAGAAAAAGAGATTGGGCTTCGGCCCAATTCGAAAAGAGAAAAGGTAACGGGCCGGGCCGGGCCGAGAAAGAAAAGGAAATGGGCCGAAAAGTTTTGGGCCGAGGAAAAGGAAAGAAGGAAAAAGAAATTGGGTCGTAGGCCCATTGGGCCTTCTGGGCCGAACCGGGTCTCGAGTCGGGTCGGGTTGAGTCCGGTTTGGTCCTACGAGTCCAATAAGATTTTGTTTGGGCGCAAACGATATCCGGAACGAAAAATGGATTTTCGATGTGAAACGAGTAATCGAAACAATAAAAATATTGTTTATGGCGGACGTTTACGGATAAATGGTATTTGTCACTTGTCATGATTTGGTGTTTATGTTGTTGTGTACTAATGATGTACTTCAAATTTGAATTAAAATGTTTGCTCGACACGAGCGGTTATGTTGGACGTTCACGAAATTTTGTTTGACGGGTTTAAATAATTTGAAGGGAAATAATTGGTTTGAAATTGAATTAGTTTTAGAAGTAAAACTAAAATATTGTTGGACTGGAATGGTCGTTTGAATAAACGGCGTGTTTGAAATACGTTTGTCAAAACGTAAAAGTTTAGAAAATATAAGATAGTCATTTTATATTTTTGATTTCACAAAAACATGTTTATGAATTTCTTATTATTAAAATTCCATCGTGAATTGTTACGGAATTTTATTTGATTTCCATTACGGGTAATTGTTGTCGGACCTAGATTGTCTACGTTCGCACGTAAAGGCATCTAATTAGCCTAATGCACATAGATTTACAGCTAATTGCACATAATTAATATATTAAAATATACCTGGAAAATACGGGTTGTCACATACTCCCCCGGTTAGAGAAATTTCGTCCCGAAATTTAGTCTTGACCACCAGGGTTGTCAGCATTGGCAAAGAGGTGTGGATATTTCTCACGCATTTGATCTTCTCGTTCCCATGTATATTCCGGACCTCGGCGTGAGTTCCAACGAATTTTTACGATGGGAATGCGACTTCTCTTCAGCCGTTTGATTTCACGATCACAGATTTCAGCAGGAGTCTCAATGAAATGTAAACGATCGTCAATCTCGATTTCATCCAGGGGAATGACTACAGATTCGTCAGACAGGCACTTCTTCAAGTTACTGACGTGGAACACGTCATGAACTCTACTCAGTTCGGGGGGTAACTGAAGACGGTATGCTACTGGTCCAATTTCCTCGATGATTTTAAAAGGACCAATGTAGCGAGGGTTAAGCTTTCCACGTTTACCGAAACGAATAACACCTTTCCAAGGTGCTACTTTAAGCATGACACTATCTCCTTTGAAGAACTTCAATGGTTTGCGTCGATTGTCAGCGTAGCTCTTCTGTCGGTCGCGGGCAGCTCTCAATCGATTGTGAATCTGAGTGATCTTTTCGGAGGTTTCATGTACCAGTTCGGGACCTGTGAGTTGGATGTCACCAACTTCAGTCCAACAAAGTGGTGAACGACATTTCCTTCCGTACAAAGCTTCGAAGGGGGCGGCTTGAATACTAGTATGATAGCTGTTGTTATATGAAAACTCAGCTAGTGGTAGATGTTCGTCCCAACTGTTACCAAAATCAATGATACAAGCACGAAGCATGTCTTCGAGAGTCTGGATAGTTCTTTCACTTTGGCCATCAGTTTGGGGGTGATAGGCTGTACTCATATCAAGGCGAGTACCCAAAGCTTTCTGAAGGGTTTGCCAAAATCGGGCGGTGAAACGGCTATCTCGATCCGAGATGATAGAAATAGGTACTCCATGACGAGATACAATTTCCTTCATGTAAATTTTGGCAAGTTGTTCAGTGGTGTAGGATTCCTGAATGGGCAGGAAGTGAGCAGATTTGGTTAGACGGTCGACAATAACCCAGATGGCATCATTTCTGGCTCGAGTCTTTGGCAACTTGGTAATGAAGTCCATGGAAATTCCTTCCCATTTCCACTCTGGGATTATGG
Organism: Deinandra increscens subsp. villosa; assembly: GCA_039602395.1. NCBI lineage: Eukaryota > Viridiplantae > Streptophyta > Magnoliopsida > Asterales > Asteraceae > Deinandra > Deinandra increscens. The sequence goes on along the minus strand of JBCNJP010000008.1, from coordinate 61,771,932 downwards.
GTTGAACGAGTAAACCGGAAGGTTTTTGATTTTCAGCTTTGACCTTCGCGCAAGTCAAACACTTACCAACGTATGTGGCGACTTCAGCCTTCATGTTAGGCCACCAATACAACTCTTTCAAACCATGGTACATCTTATCTGAACCAGGGTGGATTGAATACCTAGACTTATGAGCTTCGTCTAAGACCAATTTCTTCACTGAACCAAAATTTGGTAACCACAGTCTTTCCATGAAATAATAAGCTTCATCAGACTTCTTGGCTAATTGTTTTTCCATTCCACGTAAGCCTTCATTAGGGATATTTTCATCTTTGAGGGCTTCGACTTGAGCATCACGAACGAGAGAAGTAAGATTGGATTGAATGGTCATTTTAAGAGCACGTACACGAAGAGGTTTCACTCGGTCTTTTCTGCTTAATGCATCGGCAACAACATTAGCTTTACCTGGATGGTAACGGATTTCACAATCATAATCGTTGAGTAACTCAATCCAACGACGTTGTCTCATGTTCAACTCTTTCTGATTAAATATGTGTTGAAGACTTTTATGGTCAGTGTATAGCGTACACTTTGTACCGTAAAGGTAATGTCTCCAAATCTTCAGAGCGAAAACAACGGCTCCAAGCTCAAGATCGTGAGTCGAGTAATTCCTTTCGTGAATCTTCAATTGTCGTGAGGCATAAGCAATGACCTTGTCTCGTTGCATAAGTACACATCCTAGACCTTGGCGGGATGCATCACAGTATACCACGAAATCATTTGTTCCTTCGGGTAGGGACAAAATCGGTGCATTACACAACTTTTGCTTCAACAATTGAAAGGCGGTTTCGGCTTTAGAATCCCAGACAAATTTCTTGTCTTTCTGGGTGAGAGTAGTCAAAGGCTGGGCTATTTTTGAAAAGTTCTCGATAAATCTTCGATAATAGCCAGCGAGTCCTAAGAATTGACGAATTTCAGTTGGAGTAGTAGGTGCACTCCAATCTTTAATTGCTTCAATCTTGGAAGGGTCGACATGAATTCCTTTCTCATTAACTACATGACCCAAGAATTGTACTTCTCGAAGCCAGAAGTCGCACTTTGAGAACTTCGCATACAACTTCTCGTTCTTGAGTAATTCCAAGATAAGCTTTAAGTGTTGTTCATGTTCCTCTTTACTACGGGAGTAGATCAAGATATCGTCTATGAACACGATTACAAACTTGTCTAAGTATGGCTTACACACACGATTCATCAAGTCCATGAATACGGCGGGTGCGTTTGTTAAGCCAAATGGCATCACTAAGAATTCATAGTGACCATAACGGGTTCTAAAAGCAGTCTTGGCAACATCTTCTTCACGAACTCTTAACTGGTGATATCCGGATCGTAGGTCAATCTTTGAATAATAACTTGATCCTTGAAGTTGATCGAATAGGTCGTCGATCCTCGGAAGTGGATAACGATTCTTCACAGTCAATTTGTTTAGTTCGCGATAGTCGATACACATGCGAAATGATCCATCCTTCTTTTTGACGAAAAGAACAGGTGCACCCCAAGGGGAGCAACTGGGTCGAATGAATCCTTTATCCAATAGTTCTTGCAACTGATTGGATAATTCCTGCATTTCAGAAGGGGCGAGACGATAGGGAGAACGGGCTACAGGAGCAGCACCTGGAACAAGATCGATCTGAAATTCTACTTGTCTGGCTGGCGGCAGTCCTGGCAAGTCTTCAGGAAATACTTCAGGGAAATCACGGGCGATTGGGACATCCTTCAGCGTTTTCTCCTTGGATTCCTTACCAACGACATGTGCTAGAATAGAATGATAACCCTTACGAAGGTATCGGCGTGTCTTCATACAAGATATGATATCCAACTTGGTTCCACTCTTTTCACCTTGAATGATTAGAGTTTCGCCATTCTACTAGTGGGATTTTGACTTGCTTAAGATGACAAATGATTTCCGCACGATTCTTCGATAACCAGTCCATGCCAATTACGACATCAAAACTTCCCAATTCGACGGGCAACAAGTCAATGTTAAATGGAGTGGTCGGAAAGGTGTAGGGAACAATCTCGGAAAACCGTGTCAGTTTCGATTAGACTACCATCTGCTAGTTCTACGGTGTACTTAGTGTCTAAGGCACATGGATTGACTTTAAGTAATGGGCAAAAATCGGTAGACACAAAGCTTTTCTCTGCTCCGGTATCAAACAAAACAGAGGCATAATTATTGTTAAGGATGAACGTACCGGTGACAGTATTTGGGTCCTGTCGGGCTTCTCCAGCGTTCATCACGAAGGCTCTTCCACGGGCAGTTCCAACAGCTTGATTCTTCTTTGGACATTGGTTCTTCATGTGTCCAACAGCTCCACAACCATAGCAGGTGCGGGATGGACAGTCTCTGGCAATGTGACCTTTTGCTTTGCAGTTGTTGCAGTAGACATTACTGCAATCCAGGGTATGATGAAGGTTACACTTTGAACACAGAGGTTGATTTCCTGTGTAGCCAGATTTCTTTGGTTCCTGAGTGGAAGCGGTAGCAACAAAAGCTTTGACTGGTTCAGAGGCTTTTTCAGGTTTGTTTCTCAGATCGCTTCTCAGAATTCTTTTTACCGGAATGACCGCGTTTGCGTTTACGGTCAAACTTCTTCCCAGATGAAGAAGACGGTGAACAGACATCAGCAACAGGTTTGGATTGATCAGAAGCCTTCTTAGCAAAGGAAACACCTTGGCGCGTAGCCTGATAGGTCAGACTATGTGCCAAACGAACGGCGGCTTGCAGAGTGGTAGGGTTGGAAGACAACACATTCCCTTGAATGTTGGGTGCTAAACCCCAAATGTAACGCTCGATCTTCTTATATAGTGGTGTCACCATTGAAGAACATAAATGAGCAAGTTCATGGAATCTCTTGGTGTATCCAGCAATATCAGACCCATTCATGGTGAGTCCCCAGAATTCAACTTCTAAACGTTGAAGTTCTTCTCGCGGGCAGTATTCATCTCTCAACAGTTGTTTCAATTCTTCCCAAGGCATAGCGTGTGCTTGGTCAGTTCCGACGGTTTCGGCATGCGAATTCCACCATGAGAGAGCACCATCAATGAATGTGCAAGCAGCAAATTTGACCTTAGAGTGGTCGGGGCAGTTACTGATACGGAAAACAGATTCAGTCTTTTCGAACCAGCGAATAAGACCAACAGCACCTTCGGTACCTTTGAAATTGATAGGTTTACAATTCATGAAGTCCTTATAGGTACATTCACGGGCACCTGAAACGTTAGACAAAACCTTGAAAACAATTCGGGGGAATTTAAATTCTCGGATTTCCAACATTTATCGAAGGTCTTACCACCAGGAGCACCTTCACCATGGCCTCCGGCGGCGCGATTTGCTTCGTTAGCAGCGATGGCATCAGCAATACGTTGGGCGATTAGTGCCTCAACTTGTTCAGCGTTCATTGGTGCGGGTGGAGGTGATTCAGCTCGATTGGTTCGCGGGCGTCCTCGGCGTCCAGACATGTTTTTCTTAATCCACGAATGTAAACAAGAAATATAATTAGACAATATATGACCATATACAGTCTACATATCTATAATGAACAACCATACATGCATAACAACCATAACAACCATACATCCATAAGAAGCTACAATGAAAGTAATACAACCATAGTCAATTAATATTCGAAAACATACATCATGACAAACACTACAATTCTAGTACGAACATACCATAATTGTTTCAAAAGTCGGAGGCGCAGCTCCATTTGCCAAAATACAACATAGTTTTCATACATTAACTAAACATGATACGAATGCATCACTAGGTAGTACCACTAGTACGGGCCTCTGGGAAATGGTGGTAGCGGCGGCATGAAGAACAATCCGGCAACCTGGCTGAGTGAAGCCATGAACGTCTGAAATATCCTCATCGAATCCTCCATAGCCTGCATACGCATCTGGAGCATCTCCACGGTCAACATCATGGTAGTGGTCGAACTGGAAACATCAGTGAGGTTCGCGTGCAGTGAATCCATAGCAAGACCGGTAGCAAAGGCATGATCCTCAATAGAAGTCAGGCGTGTCTCAAGGGTCTGAACGGTATGATAAGACAGCAATGCACGAAGCTCAGCAATGACTCGACGGATGGCATCATCATGCCCAGACAAACGTGACTGAATGGAGAGGAGGTCAGGAAGTGGAACAGGGATACCCTCATAGATGGGTGCAGTACGAGCAGCAGCTGAGGCAGATGACTCTCCTACCTCATGAACAGACGAAACAAACGGTGGCTCAGGGACAGATGAAACAATGGGTGGCTCGGAAACGCACTGCCTCTTAGGGGCAGGCTCATCAATAGGGGCAGTGGGCATAGGGCGAGTGCGAATGACAGATTTCCTAGGTGTATGCTTAAGCCTATGACCACCTGGAGTGAAGCAGTAGAGACGATGAGACGGTGCAGGGGTAGATGAAGGGTCAAGAACTCGTGCAGGAGGATGAGTCATAGAAGGGTCAGGCACAGAAACAATAGGGTCAGGAACAGAGACAATGGGGTCGGGAACCGACATCACTGCGACAGGAGGGTAGAATGTAGCAGGAATAGTCTCCTCAGGGTCGTCCTCGTAGAACTCGTCGTCTGACGTGATAGGATCCCAGTTGTCCTTCGTAGCGTCCGGCTGTGTCGAATAGTCAGGAAGAGGTGCAATCACAGGAGCAGTCTCAGGGAACAGGAGAAGACGGTGTGTACTCTGGCGATCTAGGCACGTAGTCCGGTGAAGACGGAGTGTAGTCTGGCTCTGGCTCGGAGTCAGAAGGTATCACGACGATCTCTTTGTTTGCCATGCTGTGACATTTCCAAGTTATAACAATAATATATTTAATACTATGTAAGGCAATCAACTAAAAGAAACACATAGGTTTGCAAGTTGGCACACATACAAGGCAATGCATGAATGCACACACACACACAAATGAATGATGCAGAGCTTAGGTTATAGACTAGGTGCAGACCGATGCATCCTAATTCACTATAACCATGGCTCTGATACCACGTCTGTCACACCCCGAGAAATGACTGAATGTGGGCATGTGACTGATTTGGCATCATGGTCATGGTTATGAATGATGACGTCTAATGAACATTTAATTTAACCATTTGTCTTCTGAAAACGTAAGTTTCAAACATTTAATTAAACATCTAAAATCGTGGCAGCGGAAATAAAGTAGTGGTTACATGATAAGTTTTCCAAAAGACAAAGTCATGAGATTTATAAACATAACTACCCTAAGGCGTAATGCGTCTAAATCTCCAAAATGAAATGCATGAACACACAGCAGGCAGACCATGATATGACAAGCAGGATCAGAACAGAAAAACATGGAGTTGCAGTCTTTAATCACCTGAGAATTCAAGAATAAAAAGAGTCAACAGAATTGTTGGTGAGTTTCACAGGTTTAATGACACTGAACTGTTTGAAAACATGTTTGAAAATGTTTGGCTTGTCTTGATATTAGTTTGTTGACACTGTTGTTGTAAAGATCGAGCATGAACCTTGAATTCAAAACTAACTGTTTACCCACTCCTGATGTTCTTCCCCAAGAACACCGAATGACAAGAATAACAAATGTACCCCTTGACTATAACCATGGAGTCATGACTGGAGCGACCAAGTCAGAGTAGGGTCGTCAACCCAAATAGATCTATTCACAAGCTATCGTTTCGAATGAACTAATTGAATCCAATTAATAGTGGGACTTAGGCATATAACATGAATCAACATGAATACACAGATTGGGGAAATGAAAAGAACATGCAATCAGTACGTCTTACAGTTATCATAATATCAGACAAAATGAAGTTTGAAAGGCATTCATTGAATTCTCCCCCAAGTTAGAAAACAGAAATGAAAAAGGGGCCGTGAAGACTCACTTGTTTGAAGGTGGATGTCAGATATGTTTGGTTGAACTTAGCCTAGCAACGTCTACAAAGTAGTGTTATGACGTATTAGGGTTTGGCTATCTTGAGTTAGTGAATACGTCACTCAATGTTCAAGGTTAAGTCTCGACTGGTTATTACCCAATGACGGTGATGGAAATCCTAGGACTTATTTATTGTCAAATAAATAGTATTGAAGTTGATGGAGTTTATTATTTATTTGAATAAATAAATAATGATTACGTTTGAAAAATAAATATTGAATAATATGGATTATTTTTCATTAAACGTTGAGAAAAATCGTAAATATTTAACTCACTAAATATTTGTAAGGTTTTGGACTTTTCGATTAATGAATATAATCTTTCTTTAGTATGAAGAAATGTTTCCAAAATGTACGAAGTTACACCTTGGTAAAATTAAGTGTAGGTTCGTTCGGCAGTTAACCGGTTTCGCCGGTTTGACTGGTTCGACTCGTTTTGTGACGTTTTAGGTTTTCCTAACACTTAGGATTTGTTAGTAGACTTGTTTTAATGTGTTTTAGGGTTTTGAGTTGCCAAATTAATTAGTGGAAGTTTAACTTGTAAAATCCGACGTTTTCGAGTAACCGAAAGTTATAGTTTTTGTCCGGTTTGTTTATAAAACATGTTTTTCTCCATTTGAACTTTATAAAATATTTTTATATGTCAAAATAAGCATGTTTCATGTTTTGGACTAGACCCAATTCTAAATCGAAAATAAATTACAATTTTTATCGAAAAGTCGTAGTTACGATGTTTAACCGTTTTGTTTCCAAGTGTTTAACTTCTCGAATTACTTAGTATGTTTAGAAAGCATCTTTGGCATCCCTAATAATACATTACAAGTCCTAAGTGGTCACAACTTGTCAAAAGGTCTTAAACTTAATTTTTCATAAAAATAAATGGTATTTATGTCATAAAAATTCCATGTTTTTATTCTCTTGAAGTTTCATGTTTAAATCCTTGGTAAACACTTTTATGACTCAAAATCACCCTTTAGTAAGTTTTGGTTTTGGTTTGAAGTCAAATTACAAGTGTTTGGAGATTTGGAAAAATATATATATTTTTCTGCATGACAGCAGTTTTATGACACGCAGGAAATGTGTGTCATCTCTGTTCAGTGTTCTTGTTCATATAGTTCACAGATGACAGCAGATTTATGACACGCAGAATGTGTGTCATCTCTGCCCAGTTTCATAAACTTATATTTTTCATGAAATTTCGATTTTTAACACTTTGTATGTCCATTTCTCACCAAGATAAGTGTTCCAAATTATATTTTACATACAATAACCCATATTTTCCAACCTTGGTCATTTAAAGTGATTCTTTTTAACAAAATACAAGTTATTTATATATTTTGTCAAATAATCTTTTTAACACAACTAGTTTCCATCACAAGCACATAACCATACTAACATTCATGTTTGCTAGCAAGTCATACAACAACCAAATCAAGACTTATTCATGAACATGACATGTGACATAAAGAAATGATAGATTTTGAGAAAAATAACCAAAGAAAGTAAGTTTTTCTCACTTAAAGCTTTCCGGATCGGTAATGACGTTAATGGGTTGTTGAACTAGCTTCCAAGTTTAGCTCCAAACCCAACCTTGATCTTGAAATGTGAAAGAAATGGTGATGAAAGTTCAAGGGTTTGTCATGGATTTTGACAAGAAAAACAAAAGATTAGAAAGATTTGTTTATGAAGAAAATCAAGAAAGAAATGAAGGAATAATGGAGTTCTTGGTGCTAGAAATGATTTACCTTGAACAAGGAAGGTATGTAGAAGCTAGAAAGCAAGGTGGTTGATGGTGAAATGGTGGTGGTGGTGGCGGTTTTTAGTGAGCCGAGAGAAAGAGGAGAGAAAGAGAGAAAGTGGGTTTTGTTTCTTGGAGGTTGTAAGTATAAAGTGAAATGGTTAAGTGTTATAAAAGGGTGTTAAGTGATGGTTAGGTGATGGTGTGTGTGGTTCGGTTACATGTGAACCGAAATGGGGGTGTTTTGGTTGTGTTTGAACCGTAAGCAAGAGGGAAAAAGAGAGGGGAAAAAGATTGGTTTGATCCTAGCCAACTTCTCTTGCAAGTGTGTGTTGGAAATTGAAATGTAGGAGCATGGTGGGGGTGTACATAGGCCGGCCAAGAGAGGGGGATGGGACAAGAGAGATTAGGTTGCTCATGGGGGACAAGCATGTTGGTGTGTAAGAGGTTCAAGTGTTTATCCAATGGTTCTTAGTTTTGTCATGTACTTAGCCCCATGCTTGCTTGATATCATGGTGACACAAGAGACTAGGGAAGTTAGCTTGACTAGTCATTAGAGGAGTTGGTTAGGTGGTTTTGGTTGGGACCGGTTCTAGGGAGAAAGAAAGGAGAAAAAATTGAATGTTGATGGTGGGTGTTGAACTCGGGTCCGAAAGAAAGGGAAGGGGGAACGGGCTTCGGCCCAAAAGAAAAGAAAAAGAGGAAACGGGCTCGGCCCGAAGAAAAAGAGAAAAAGAGATTGGGCTTCGGCCCAATTCGAAAAGAGAAAAGGTAACGGGCCGGGCCGGGCCGAGAAAGAAAAGGAAATGGGCCGAAAAGTTTTGGGCCGAGGAAAAGGAAAGAAGGAAAAAGAAATTGGGCCGTAGGCCCATTGGGCCTTCTGGGCCGAACCGGGTCTCGAGTCGGGTCGGGTTGAGTCCGGTTTGGTCCTACGAGTCCAATAAGATTTTGTTTGGGCGCAAACGATATCCGGAACGAAAAATGGATTTTCGATGTGAAACGAGTAATCGAAACAATAAAAATATTGTTTATGGCGGACGTTTACGGATAAATGGTATTTGTCACTTGTCATGATTTGGTGTTTATGTTGTTGTGTACTAATGATGTACTTCAAATTTGAATTAAAATGTTTGCTCGACACGAGCGGTTATGTTGGACGTTCACGAAATTTTGTTTGACGGGTTTAAATAATTTGAAGGGAAATAATTGGTTTGAAATTGAATTAGTTTTAGAAGTAAAACTAAAATATTGTTGGACTGGAATGGTCGTTTGAATAAACGGCGTGTTTGAAATACGTTTGTCAAAACGTAAAAGTTTAGAAAATATAAGATAGTCATTTTATATTTTTGATTTCACAAAAACATGTTTATGAATTTCTTATTATTAAAATTCCATCGTGAATTGTTACGGAATTTTATTTGATTTCCATTACGGGTAATTGTTGTCGGACCTAGATTGTCTACGTTCGCACGTAAAGGCATCTAATTAGCCTAATGCACATAGATTTACAGCTAATTGCACATAATTAATATATTAAAATATACCTGGAAAATACGGGTTGTCACATCTAACGCGAAATTTAAGTCAGTTAATCATTTAACTAAACACGGCTAATTTTGCAGTTTGGAAAACAGAAATCACATAATTATCACATAAATAAAGTCAACAAAAGTCAACGAAGAGAGGTTTGACCTGATTTTTGGACGGGTTGTCACAACCTTGGACCTCCTTGGAGCCCTTGTGAACTGGCCACAAGAGAAGCTCGAACCCGAGCCCTCTTTCCTTCTCTTTTCGGTCCGTAACCCACACACACACACAAACAAACATTTAACTTTTATTTAACCTCCTCCTTTACTAGATTTTTGACACTTTAACACACCCAAACACCCTCATTCTCTCCATCTCTCATCTCTCTCGGATCCCTCTCTCTCTCTCTCGGTTCTCCTTTGAACCGCCACCACCCAAACCAACTTCCAAACACTCCCTTTTCATTTAACCCATCATATTTATTCATCTTAAACAGACCCTAGCTTCATTTAACACTTTCATAACTCAAGAACACTCTCCTTGCTCTCTCTCCTTCACCAAACCCGTAAGTCCTCTCTCTCTCTACTCTCTCTCTAGATTTTCTACTCAAACTCTCATGTTCTTGATGATTCGTGATGCTAGGAAGCAAGAACACTTAAGAACAACCATCATCATCATCATTTTCGGCCATCATTATCCTCTAACAAGGTTCCATCTTCACTTCTCCAACTAAAACCTTGTTCTAGCAAATATTCTTAGTTCCTTTGTATAACCATAACACTCCATTAGCAAGTCTTGACTACATTGTTGTCTAAACATAATTTTGAACCATAAAAGTCTACTAGTTAGTGATTATCTTTATGTTTCACCATAGATCTTGCTATTAGAAACTCATGATAATATTTACTTGCATTATTATGTTCAAGATTTAGTTTGGTTAGACTTTTACACAACTATTTGCTTAGTTTGCATTTTTAGACAATAACTTTGTATTTATTATGTATTATGTGTAGATTTTGTAACTTTGGACCCCTTGATGCCTATGACACGTTTTTAGACTCTTAACATAGTCAAAAGATATAATCTTGGACTTTAGAAAAATTACTAGTGCTTAAACTCACCATAGCAAACTTTTACATACAAAAGTACACTTTAAAAACCCTAGAAAGTGCTTTTCACTATAGATCCATTTAGACCAGAAACTTTAGACTTTTAAACAGTAGTTTGTGATGGTTTAAATGACTTTAGAACATGGCCAAAAGATCCCTTAACAAATTACTTGAATTTGGGCACAAACCGAGACTAAAACCGACACCCAACAGGCCCGGAAACACCATTTTTGTAAGGAAATCCAAATCTGGTCCAAATTAACTCATATGGTTATTTTAATGATGAAAACATGTTTATAAATGCATATGGTGAATTTAGGAACCTAACAGTGTCATTTAACGGGCAAACGGGACCAAAACGGCAAAACCGACACAAAATCCACCAAACCGGCAAACTAATGCAAACCGACACTTAAAATAATTATCTACCTATTTTGGACAGAAAGTAATCATATTTTATTGAACTTGATTGATTTCTAACTTAAACGGATAAATATCGTGTAATCGGTGATTACCGCGAAATCACCCGGTTTTTTACTAACTAGCCAAAATAACCAATTTTCATATAAAACCCCTCATTTTGACTTAATATTTATTTCTATAAATATTCACCATCTTTAAATATTATTTGAGAATTTTTATATATTTTATATAATTAAAAATATATATTTTACATTATTTCCAAATAAACACATAACCGGATACATTCACTTTGACCTTTCAAATCACTTAACCCCAAGGCTACCATGACGTCAAGACTTGACCTACCTAATTGGAGTGACATTAATGTTAACCCAATTACTTATTATTATTGTATGTCTTATAATTATCTAGGCTTGTACTTTCCGTTGATCGTATCACCGACTACCGTTTCTGAATCATGTGAGTTTTTCACGGCCCCTTTTTCCTTTAACTACTTTATCTTTGGGGGAGAATTCATACATACATTTTTCCATGTTAGACAATTAGACCTTGTTATCATAATTGTTTCATGTGCTTTTCCATTGTCCAAACTTGTTATCTCATGTTCATTCATGTTATAACTCAAACCCCACTATTAACTGAATCCGACTAATTATCATTTGCGAACGGTAATGTTTGAATAGATCTATTGGGTTAACTCCCCTGCTCTGGTTGGTAACTCCAATCGTGACTCCGTCTTTTGTCAAAGAGTACAAATTGTTATGTCATATCTATGTGGTACCAATCGGACAATAGGTACCAAGAGTGGGTAAACAGTCAGTTTCGGTATTCAGGGTACATGGTAACATTATCAACTAGTCTTATCAAATACTGTCAATTATTAACATGAACTGATTTCAATTACTATTTTCATTCAACCTTTAACTGCTAGCACTTTAAACCTGTGAAACTCACCAACAATTCTTTGTTGACCGTTTTCTCGTATGAATTCTCAGATACTTAAACTTAATTGCTGTGCATGCATCGGACCTGCTTGCTTGTTTCCTGCCTTTGCATCTTAGGACTTTTCATTTGTTTCTGGAGTATGGTTTAGCTTTTGGAGATTTTCCCGACATAACACCTAACGGTGTCATGTCCTAAAAATCTTTTGAAAACTTATGTGTTGTAAATTTAAAACTATTTACTTTTCTCATTACAATTAATCCACTGCGTAATGATATTGGAAAAACTCCTATTTACTCCAAGATTTTAACAATTTCCAAAACGGCTCTAGTTGTTGAACCATCCAGAGTACGTTCGTTTATTTAATAGATGAACGGACATGAACATAATTTTTTGTTCATTTAGTTAATGAACGCAAATGAACATATGTTTGTTTATTTGTGTTCATTTATGTTCGTTCGTTTATGTATGTCTAATTTATTAATAAATAACTTCTTTATAAATTATAATTACCCCTACACATTTTCTTTCTTTTAGGGTTTCACATTTTCATTAAGTCGATTTGTGTAATCAATTTACTCTTTGTACTCGTCATGTGTTAGAGTTGTTGTTTTTTCATGTATGTTTGTTCGCTTGTATTCGTTTAGATTTGTGTTAGTTTAAGTTTGTGTCCGTTTAAAATTGTGCTTGTTTATGTTCGTTTATGTTCATTATTTGTTCGATTAGTCTTTAATGAACGGACATAAACAAACATTAACATATTCATTTGCTTAATGAATGAACACGTACATAATACTTTTATTTGGCTAATGTTCGTATTCGTTTTGCTTAATGTTAAATTAATGAACACGAACATAACCATTTTCATGTCCATTCGGTTCGTTTACAGGTCTAAAAAGGATGATTGATCTGGGTACTCATTACACAAAAGGAGAAGATGAAATCTTGTATGGTTTCAGTGATAGCAGTTACTCTGTAGACATGGAAAACGGAAAGTAGTATCGTGTTTACTTCGGGAATTCACCCATTACATGGCTATTGCAAAAACATGGTACAGTGACGTTATCATCATGTGAGGTTGAGTTTATTGCAACCACGGTTGCTGCACGTCAAGTGTTTTGGCTTCGTGGATTAATGACAGAGATTACAAATGAAAATGAATGAGTTGTTAATTTAAAAGTTGACAGCTCATCATCAATAGAGCTGATGAAACATCAAGTTTTTCGTGGGAAGAGTAAGCTTATTAATACCCGATATCACTTCATCAGGAAATGCATCGAGTGAAAGAAAATCAAGATTGAGCATGTCAGCGGGAATTTGCAAAGAGCCAATATTCTCACGAAAGCACTGCCTCGGATTAAGTTAAAAAAGATAAGAGATTTCATCGGGACACAAGATTAAGTGGTGATTGAAAGCAAATCTTGTAAACTGTAAGGGCTGAAAGTGTCGGACTCGCAAAGTACCTAGGTTTTTTAGTAAGTTTTACCTAGTTGAATATAATAAGGATTCTTGTTGATTAAGGATGCTTCGAGACCAAGTTTTATAGAATGATAGATAGGGTATCGATATAATTGTTTTAATCACCTCAATAATAACAAATCAAGTTTAGACTCAAATCTTTTATTCAAGTTTATCTCTAATTTCCATTAGATCATGCTTAGTACTCTATGTGTTAGGGTGGGAGTGTGGTTGCTGAGTTGACTTTGTGAATCGGTCGAAACATCACACGACGACGTAAATCGGGTAACAGGTGTGGGGCATAATTTCTGAAAATTTCACTTTTTTAACTTTATTTACCAATCAAAACATTACATATCAGCATCTCTTTCTTAAGTAAACATCACACTCACACTCACTAACCAATGCACATTTATAATGTCAACACACTCACTCAGTCACTCTCGCGTAACGCTTGCGTGACAAATACCTTTTGACTCACACTCACTAATCAATACATGTAGTCTTGAAATTATTAGAGTTCCAAGACTTTCAAAACTTTAAACTTTCTATTTAAAGCTTAGAAATTGTTAGAGTTCCAAGACTCAAAACTTTTGGGTTTTACCTTGAGACCAAATTCGGTTCGATCTTACTAAGTTAGGGAGTCTAGAGTAAATGATAGATTGCGTCATTTCTGTATTACCAAACTTACAGAACGTGTCTCTAAGGCACTAAGGCCACAAACCTAAAAGCTAAAACTTTTGGCGGAACTAGAAAAGTTTTTGAGGGGGTCCACAATTTTTTTACGGAGTCACTAGTTTTAGATGTTTCAGTTTCATATAAACATACATAAAGAAATTTGGTCTATTACTTACTAAATAGTTTTTAATGTAGGCGCGCGTTGCGACACGAAAATTGTGAATAAAGAAAAAAATAACTGATTAAAAAAAACTCTACATGATTTGATAAAAAAAATTTATACCGTAACATTGATAACGATATAATAGTAAAAAAAATAATAGTAAATGGCTAGAAATGAAGATAAGAGAAAAAAATAACGCGTGAAGAAAAATAATATGATAAAATGTTTGTCTATTAAAAAAGTCTATAGTTTTATATATTGTAATATTTCATTTTAAAAGGGGTCTAGATTTAATGTAATTAAAAAGAATAGGTCTATAATGAAAGTAATGAAGTACCATCATTTACTTCTCCTCATTTATAGCACTAAAATTAATAAAGAAAGCTTGGGAAAAAAAATGTTGAGGACAAGATTTGAACTTGCACCCCTTCAAAATCAAACAAGGGTTCTTACCACTAGGCTAGTTGTTTGCTTTGTACGAGGTTGAGGGGGTCCACGGGGACCCCCTGGGCCTAATAAAGGTCTGCCCCCGGCTAAAAGGCCTTCCGGTTGATTAATGATACAACATAATTAGTTTTTAATCTGAAATCAGAGTATATTTTAAGCAAGAATCTTTAAATCATTTAAACAAACGCAGTCTAAATTTTATAATACTTTAAGCAGACATTTCATTTGTTAAATCATTTAAACAAATGACAGTTCTCCCACATCTACATAGCAAACATGTATCAACCTGACATGCATGCTAAAAGTCAAACGCTGAATAAGTTCCTAAGTTTTATAAATAAAAGCTTTACGTACACGAATACTTCATGAATTTAATTTCAACCGCCATACTTTACTCTTTAACTGTTAGTCTTGCGTAATCCAAATTTTGCTCTATACTCCCAACAACACATAGTCGTGGACTGCTATGTTCTCCTGGATCCGTAGGCAACCCTACTATGTTCTCTATGTCATGCAAATAGACATATGCAAGACTCTTTAACAAGGAAGGGGTCAAAGGGTATTTACTTTTAATTCAGTCTAAAGTTCGGGCAACCTTTCGGTTAAAACTATGGATCAAAAGTATTTTGTCCGAATAATCCAGCCAAAACCACTCACTCAAAACTAAAGTTTTTGTTAAGCCTTTTTTATTGAAACACACTATTTCGGTCGAGCATTTCCTATTGATACACAAAGTTTTGGTCGTATTTATGTTTCAACCCATTCGAGGGGTTGGAGGTAACTTTCGACCCATTTAAATGTTTAAAACTGTTAAATAGCAAAAACCACTAAAAACATATTTATTGCATGCATATCAACCCAAAAACCACTAAAAAAACTCTAACTTTTCCTCTCGATTGCTTCAGTCGAAACCCAATCAAATGTTGGTTGACTACTCCCTTCCTAATCATTCAATCATTACGCATTTGGTTAGCAAAATGACATTAGATGATTACCGGGATCGGTTCTTACCCAACGGTTAATTGAACCGATTGGAAATGTTCTTCTCTTCCGCTCCTCTCTCAGTTGCGACCCTCAGACACTAATAAAAAATATATGAGAATGACGGGGGAGAAGGCGACCCATATGGGATATACCCATTTAGGGTAAATAACTTTTTAGCATTATATCCCTTTCGTCATTCTTCTTCCTCTATTTACGCAGATCAAAACTATATATGCATAAAGGTAGATTTGAGGAGTTATAACTTATAAGAGCATTCACATCTCATTCCCCATCATCATACCTCATCTTCATATATTTAGGGAAAACCATAGGCACTCTCAATATTTATGTGCACCATTCATCCCCATATTTATTAGTTCATATTATTGGTAAATGGATGTGAGTGGTAGAGAGAACGTAATAGATAATAGAAGTGGTAGGGAGAGCAAATGTAATAGATAATGAAATAAGGAAGCATTATTTAATTGAATAAAGATATAGGGTTGGGATATTTTGGAACCCACTTTGAGTTGGAGAATCGTTGGAACCCGGTTAAAACGCGGTTAAAAAAATGTTTTTTTCTCTTAATTTTTTTATGGTGGTTCTTTATGTTATAAACTACTCTTAAATGAAAAAAAAAAATCAAAAAACGGGCTACTAGATTTTTTTTAAAAATATATCAAAAATGTCTAGGTTACACATGTAACTTTTGCGTAACTGCAAATATATGCATAAAAGTTACAGATGTAACTTTTTTCGTAACTGAAAATCTACTAGGCGTTTTTTTGATTTTTTTTCATTTAAGGATAATTTATAACATAAAGAACCACCATAAAAAAATTCAGAAAAAAAAAAC
This sequence comes from Deinandra increscens subsp. villosa, assembly GCA_039602395.1. NCBI lineage: Eukaryota > Viridiplantae > Streptophyta > Magnoliopsida > Asterales > Asteraceae > Deinandra > Deinandra increscens. The sequence goes on along the minus strand of JBCNJP010000008.1, from coordinate 61,755,650 downwards.
ATTTTTTTACCGTGTTTTTGACCGGGTTCCAACGATTCTCCAACTCAAGGTGGGTTCCAATTTATCTTTTCCCTAAGGATATATATATATATATATATATATATATATATATATATATATATATATATATGGAGAGGATCATTTGAGAACTAATTGGTTGAGAGAACTTTTGAAAACCATTTTAAGCCACTAGTTGTATTTACATATACCCCTCTCATTAATTGTAGTGGTCCCCAACTGAAATTAGATTCTTAAAAGTTCTCAAAACAAAAAGTTCTTATTTGAACTTAACCCTATATATATATATATATATATATAGGGAGAGGATCATTTGAGAACCAATTTGATTTGAGAACTAAAAAGAACTAATTTGAGCCACATGTTTATTACATGTATCCCCCCTCCCATGAATTGTAGTGGTCCCCCCTGAAATTTGTGGTTGAGATTTAGTTCTTAAAAGTTCTCAAAAATAAAAAGTTCTCATTTGAACCTAACCATATATATATATATATATATATATATATATATATATATATATATATATATATATAGGGGAGGGATATAATGAAAACCTCTCCGAGTTTGGAAAACCGTGAAAACCAAGCTAAAAAATTCGATTTTTGTTCCGATTTTTTTTATAGTGATTCTCTAAGTTAAAAAGACCCCCTTTATGAAAAAAAAATAAAAAAAACGCCTAGTCAAATTTTTTAAAAAAAATATTTTATAACTGAGGTTACATATGTAACAGGGTACTGTTACATATGTAACCTCAGTTATAAAATACTTTTTTAAAAAAATTTGACTAGGCGTTTTTTTTATTTTTTTGCATAAAGGGGGTCTTTTTAACTTAGAGAATCACCATAAAAAAAATCAGAACAAAAATCGAATTTTTTAGCTTGGTTTTCACGGTTTTCCAAACTCGGAGAGGTTTTCATTTTATCCTTCCTCTATATATATATATATATATATATATATATATATATATATATATATATATATATATATAGTGAAAAGTTCATTGTAGACACCCCCATAAGTGTAGACAGGTAGACACCCCTTTTTCACCATTAGATCTCTTGATCTAATGGTTGTGATTAATTTTTTTCTGTTTTTCTTTTTTCTCATTAATTAGAAACTTTCACATGTGAAAAAGAGCTATTTCACATGCGAAAGTGTCTACAATGAACCTGCTGTATTTATGGATCTGATGAATCGGGTGTGCAAGCCGTACCTCGATAAGTTTGTGATAGTTTTCATCGACGATATTTTAATCTACTCCAAGACAAAGGAAGAACACGAGAATCATCTGCGACTTATCTTGGAATTACTCCGCAAGGAACAGCTTTATGCTAAGTTTCGAAGTGCGATTTTTGGATTCGCGAAGTCCAGTTTCTTGGACACATTGTTGATCAGAATGGAATTCATGTCGACCGAGCTAAAGTGGAAGCTATCAAGAATTGGTCTACTCCGAGAGCGCCGACCGAAATCCGACAATTTTTGCGACTTGCCGGATATTACCGAAGATTTATTAAGGGTTTCTCGCAATTGGCTCAACCCTTAACAGCTTTAACGCACAAAGGAGTGCAATATAGATGGGGTGAAAAAGAAGAACGCGCGTTTCAAACTCTTAAGGACATGTTATGTTCAGCTCCGATTCTTGCGTTACCCGAAGGGGTTGACGACTTCGTGGTCTATTGTGATGCATCCATTCAAGGACTCGGTTGTGTGTTGATGCAACGAGACAAAGTGATTGCCTACGGGTCCAGGCAACTGAAGGATACTGAGAAGAATTATACAACGCATGATTTGGAATTGGGAGCCGTTGTATTTGCACTTAAGATTTGGAGACATTACCTCTACGGAACAAAGTGCACGATATTTACCGACCACAAAAGCCTACAGCACATCTTTGAACAGAAGGACCTCAATATGCGCCAACGACGGTGGGTCGAGTTACTGAATGACTATGACTTAGCAATTAAGTATCATCCAGGAAAAGCCAATGTTGTGGCAGATGCATTAAGTCGAAAAGAGTATGAAAAGCCTCGACGAGTACGAGCGCTGCAACTTACCATTCACACGGGATTGCCGGATCGGATCCGCGATGCCCAACAAGAAGCTTTAAAAGAAGGAAACTTCGCAGCTGAAGCACTGCGAGGGGTAGAGGGTAACTCCGAAATTAAGTCCGACGGACTCAGGTATTACAATGACAGAATTTGGGTTCCTTTACTTGGAAATCTCCGTGAGCTCGTGATGGACGAGGCTCACAAGTCAAGGTATTCGGTGCACCCTGGATCGGATAAAATGTACCAAGATTTGAAGAACTTGTATTGGTGGCCGAATATGAAAGCTGACATCGCGCGATATGTGGCTAAGTGTTTAACGTGCTCAAGAGTTAAGATCGAGTACCAAAAGCCTTCTAGGCTATTACAGCAACCAAAGATCCCAGAATGGAAATGGGAGGATATCTCCATGGATTTTGTAACGGGACTACCACATCGATCGAATCGACCGGATGCGATTTGGGTTATCATTGATCGTTTAACCAAGTCTGCACACTTTATCCCAATGAAGGAAAGCGATAATATGGATAAGTTAACAAAGCTGTACATTGACCGAATTGTGGCACGTCATGGAGTGCCTAAGACTATTATCTCCGACCGAGATCCTCGATTTACTTCCCGACTGTGGCAATCTATGCAAGAAGCACTCGGAACCAGACTGGATATGAGTACAGCCTATCACCCGCAGACCGACGGTCAGACGGAACGGACTATTCAGACTTTAGAAGACATGCTCCGAGCTTGCGTTCTCGACTTCGGTAAAGACTGGGAGGCTCACCTTCCGTTGGTGGAGTTCTCCTACAACAACAGTTATCATTCGAGCATTGGTGCAGCACCTTTTGAAGCTCTTTACGGCAGAAAATGCAGATCGCCCGTGTGTTGGGCTGAAACGGGTGAGAAGGGACTCACCGGACCGGAAATCATTCATGATACAACTGAACGGATCATTCAAATCAGAAAGCGGATAGCCGCAGCACGTGACAGACAAAAGAGCTATGCCGACAAGCGTCGTAAACCTTTGAAGTTCGAGGTAGGCGACAAGGTACTATTGAAGGTATCTCCCTGGAAGGGAGTGATACGCTTCGGAAGGCGTGGAAAGTTGAATCCTCGCTATATCGGTCCATTTGAAATCATTGGTGAAGTAGGCCCGGTGGCCTACCGATTACAACTCCCTGCAGAACTCGATGGAGTTCACAACGTGTTTCACGTCTCGAACCTGAAGAAATGTCTGGCTGAAGACACTGAAATAATTCCTTTGGAGGAATTGGAAATTGATGAACATTTGAGATTTATTGAGCAACCGGTAGAAATCATGGGACGCGAGGAGAAAGCCCTCAAACGTAGCAAAATTCCGATCGTCAAGGTTCGATGGAACTCAAAGCGTGGACCTGAATATACTTGGGAACGAGAGGATCAAATGAAGAAAAAGTATCCTCACTTGTTCGAGCAAACGTCCACAGAAACTCAAGGTATGATTTAATTTTGGGGACCAAAATTCTTTAACAGGAGGAGGATGTGGCGACCCTAAAACTTTTGCTTTCTTTCCCCAGCAACGACAAGTAACCACGACAGCTGAGACTGCGAACGCTACAACACAAGAATAATTTTCGGGACGAAAATTCCATTTACAAGGGGATGATGTGACATCCGGGAATTTCAAGGTTTACTTCCATTAGACAATCTCCGTTAGTTACGTTAATAGTGTTAACTTAGTAACTAATGCTTAACTAGGCCGAATACGTCCACGACCTTTGGTTGATCACCGAACCCGTCCATATATGTTTATTTATTGAATTGCCTCTATGAGGAAGTATGTGCAACATGTGTGTTAATTAATTGTGTAATTGTGAGAAATTCATGAACTGTACTTATCTTGCTTAAAATGTAAACTGGTCACTTTTGGGTTTCCAGCGAAACTACCGGGCGAAACTACAGTGTCGCCCGGTTAGCCAACCCTCTGACTAACAGAGCCAGTTTCGCTTGGCCAGCGAAACTGACCAGCGAAACTAGCTCCTGTTATATATTAACATAAAACCCTAGAGATCCCATTTTGCACCATTTACTCAAAACACACACACACACTCTCCTGGAACTTCTGGTCAGCCAAGAATCACCACAAGCCGACGTGATCCCAGCCTCGAGACAACATCCATTCGGATCCTAGATCGAATCGTGAGTCTCCCAAAACCATTTTTTATGTGTTCTTTATGTGTTTTCTTAAAAAGCATGCTTAAACCTCTATGGAATCACCTGATCTCTTGATATGTTGCTTAGGACTGCTAGATCTGTTATAAAGTCTGCAACTTTACGTTTAAAATCCATCCATAATGAAGATTTATGCCATTTTAGTCATTTTAGGTTTAAAATGCATTTTTGGTGATTTGATGATGAAAACCCATGTTTAAGGTGTTAAAGCTTACAGTTTTATGTTAGTAAATGATCATACATGCTAAATATTGAATCACATGAAGTATGGAAGCTCTTAGGTTGATTTTTAGGCTGATTTGTGAGTTTTTCGCGACCAGCGACACTGTGTGTTCTCTGGGCGAAATTATGTAGCGAAATTATGTATATCTTCATCCAGCGACACTATGTAGCGAAACTATAGTGTCGCCGGGTAAACCAACCAGACCTGTCCGAACGAAACTACCGAGCGAAATTCCCTGAACGAAAGTTCAAACCAGTTTCGGGCGAAACTAGGCTAGCGAAACTGTGCCAACAGTTTCGAGCGAAACTAGCCTAGCGAAACTGTGTCATCGGGTATTGCCTAGCGAAAGTGCTGCCGGTGCACACAGCGAAACTGCCTAGCGAAACTGCTAGCGAAACTGAGACCAGAATCCAAACTTGTGCAATTTGCTTGAATGCTATGCTATGACTTACTTGATTATGCTATGATAAGACATACTATGATTTCTGTATTATATGAACCCTTGTTTATGATCAACCATCGGTGTCGTGTGTCGGTATGTCGTGTTATAGTCCAACGTGCTATGTTATGGGCCATAGTGACGATAAGTTAAAGATTAGACAAAAAAAACTAATACTTAAGACCTAAACGTGTTCTAGGTCTTCGTTAAGCAAACAATACTTGGATTAATTAACAAGTGTAGCAGTGCAACCCAAGGTGAGTGTCACTGACCCGTTTACTGTGAGCCCGTTTGGGACACACTGAATAACCTAATGAAAAACAATGCTGACAACTTTATGAGTGCTATGCACTACTTGATGAAACTGAAAACTTAGAGTGCTATGCACCTACTTGATGAACTTGAAGTGTTTTATGGGAAACACTTGTGAATTACTTAAACAACTAATTCAAAAACGAAACTGAAAAATGTTTTCGGGATTCATAAGAACCCCAAAGGAAACCGTTTTAATATGGCTAGTGTAGGTTAAAGTCTAAACCACATGATATCACATGATTTCTAAGGATTGCCTTTTAACTGAAAAAGTCCTCAACTTAATTGTACCATTAATTGTAAAGCGAGGGGATGTTGGGTAGATCTACTGGAGTTTGACAAACTCCGCCTCGTGACACTGGAGGTGCACGGAGGTACAATATCAGCCTATCTGACCGTGATCCCGAGTGGACACGGGGGAGGCAAAGCCGCGATGACATATGTCTGCAAAACAAAATAGCTGGAGGCGCTGCCACTACAATTTTCGGTCAGCTTTGGTACAAACTTCCTTAGTGCATGGAACAACGGATTAGCTACCCGCGATATCGGTTGAGCACTTTAACTATACAAAACTAGTACATACCAGATAACGTAGGTTACGGACAATACTTTTACTAAACCACAATACTATGATTTTGGTTATCACAAGCATTGCTTTTCACAAATAAATTATACATAAGAATACGTTTACACGATTATGATTTATGAGACCGGGCCACTGCATGACAAGCCCACTGTGAACTCACAAACCGTTAGGTTGACACTTGCGTGGTTTAAACTTTTGCAGATCACTAAGGAGTATCCGGAGCGGGTTGGCATGGCACACGAAGACATTTTATTTTTAGTTAAACTTAATTGAGAATTTAAAACACTGATTTTGTAAAGCACGAGGTTAGTGCTAAAGACAATGTTTTCCGCTGCGTACTGTTAAACTGTTTTTATTATTAATGTTTGGACTTTACTTTGATTCGTTTAGTATTTGTAACTAATGGTTGTGGTCCTGGTTTGCTCGCACCCCTTAACGGTATAAACTCCGTTAGTGGTTAAATTGGGGGTGTGACAAAGGAGATATGTCTAGATCTATGAAGAGAGAAATAGAAAGAAGGAAGATGCAAAATTTAAAAGAAATGAAGAGAGAGAGATGATATGCAGATGGTACAAAAGGGGAGATTACTAAAATGCCCTTTTCCACTAAAACATACAGATATAGTAGTTAATTTAATTGAAAAATACCAGAAAAAAATCTTATCCATTAGATCAACAAGATCAACGGCTATGGTGGAGTTTTTCAGGTTTTCACAACTTAACCTAGTTTTCATTATAACATTTCTCTCTCTCTCTCTCTCTATATATATATATATATATATATATATATATATATATTTGGTTTGAGAGTTTGAGAATTTTTGAGAACCATTCTAAGCCACTAGTTTATATATATGGAAATCCCCCCCATGAATTTGAATGCTTCCCCCCTGAAAATTAGTGGCTCAGAATGGTTCTCAAAAGTTCTCAAAAGAAAAAGTTCTCATTTGAACCTAACCATATATATATATATATATATATATATATATATATATATGTGTAATGACGTATACATGATTTTAGAAAATGATATATAAATCTAAAAAATAAGGTTGTGAATGCTCTAAATATCATTTCAAATGAAAATTTAACTAAGGTTCTATTTGGTTCGAAGAAAAGTTTTCGATGCATTTGAAATGTTATAAAGAAATTGGAATTTGAGGGAAATTGAATTAATTCAAGCAAAATTTTGGATTGTGTTTGGTTTGTAAATTGTAAATGAAATTGGAAATTTTTAATGATAAAAAGACGAAACTACCCTCTAACCTAATCCCCTTTCCTTTTTTTTTTGAGTTTTTATCTCTTTCCTTCTTCTTTCTTTTTTTATCTCTTTCCTTGAAATCCATGGTGAAGGAAAACATTCCAGTTCTTTTTCCACTTTTTGTTTAATTTTTGTGTTAGTTTTACATATATGATTTATTTTTATTAAACCTTAAATAAATTAAATTAACTTTTGTATAAATTATAAAATACATATTTTTTATTTATTATAATTTTTTATTTGTTCAATAACATTTACTTTTCCAAAAAAATAGAGAACACGTAACTTTTTTTTGTTTATTACTTTCTCATTTATCTTTATATTAGTCTATATATATCCTATGTCACAAGTTTATTTGTATAAATTATAAAATACATATTTTTTATTTATTATAATTTTTTATTTGTTCAATAACATTTACTTTTCCAAAAAAATAGAGAACACGTAACTTTTTTTTGTTTATTACTTTCTCATTTATCTTTATATTAGTCTATATATATCCTATGTCACAAGTTTATTTGAAGGTGGGAGGGGGGGGGGGGGGGTGGTACGTTGTACATAGATGGGTGGATAGGGCTTATGACAGAGAGGTCATGGGCTTGATCCTCCCGAGAGTTTTCTGGCAGTGATTAGTTTTCATGTGAATTGATAACATAATATACGAGCTTCCTATTAGGACGTGCCAGTTATTGTCACCACTGGTTGGAGTTGAAGATGTCTGGTGGGGATCCTTCAGCCCCCGTCAGTGATTCAAGACACCGTACAAAAAATTCATTACAAATAAGTTAAGTTTAATATTAAAAAATTCTAGTGAACATAAAATTTTATATAATCATTACGAGTTATATAAGTTGTTTATATCCAACTTTAAATATTAATTCATGTAATATTTGTTATACTTTAAATTATACTAAATATAACAAATTATACTGTTATAATATTTGTTTATATAATAAAAACGGTAAAAAAGTAATAAAATAAAACAGAATGAAAAAAAAAAGAGATTAGTTAAAATTGCACAATCCATCTTTCAATTAAGGGACAATAACAAAATGATCATACATAAAAAGTGAACTTTTGTTACACGAAAGTACAAAAACCTTGATAATTTTTTTTTTTAAATAAAACACACGAATTGTAAATTTTACTTGAAAGTACACATTTTATAATTTTACATGTGTAATCTTTTATTTATAATTACCCATACAAAGAAGTTGGATGAATAGCAACAATAATGTGATACAATTTAAGACCTACTACGTGATAGGTCTTGAGTAATTTATAAAGTGTTTTTTTTTTCATAATAGATGTGTGTATACATAATATAATTAACAAAAAAATTAGATGGTATTTTATCTTAATCCTAATAAAGCAATAAAATTTGTGTTACATGTCTTATTTATAAAGGGTCCATACATGTCAAGCTCACAATCAATTACTAATTTAGTAAATCATTAATTAAGATTAATTATCAGTTTTATCAAGATTAAAATTTTATTTTACAATTTTGATAAAATTAATGTAGATTTGATTAATTTACTCAATAATTTTAGTTTTTTTATGAAAGTAATCAACAACTTGTCAAACATAATAAATTTCTTAAATGTATTAAATTATTATTTAATATATCATAATAACTTTATATTAATCATAATTTTCAAATTTCTTGATCATTATTTTTTTCTTTTATATATATCTAATATTATGAATCTATATTTAGTCCTACTTTTAAGAGTTTTAACTCTTTTAGAGACTCAAAACATAAAGATATTTTTTATAATTCCTTTTTCTTCTTTAATTTCTTACTTTTCTTTTTTTATTTTCTTTTAATTCTTTTATTTTTAGTTTTTTTGATACCTTTAGTTTCACAGAGTTGTGTTTACGCATTTAATTTTTTTTACAGTGGTCCATTCAACTTATGAGACATGGATTTATATTGCTTTCGATCAAAACTTGCAACCAAATCCACTACAATACACGACAACATTCACCGTATCTTTTTTATGTTTGCACAAATATAACAAAACATTACAGGTAATACAAAACGAATACCTGCAGCAACATGCGTGTTGCACCATCTAGTTATATTTATATGTATGTATATGTATAAATAAAATTAAAAACAAAACACAAACCAAATGGGCTATGTCCCGGTGATACCCTCATGACTTTTTATATGTAAGGTTGTGGGTTCGAGTCATGTCTAGGGTAATCTATTTATGGTTTAACCCCAGTCGTGAGTTTTCTCATAAATGATGGATGGGTTGGATGTCGTGACATTTGCTGTGAAATAACAAATTTGAACAAATTTTGTTAAATAAAAACAAAAATAAAATACTAGCACATGTGAACAAATTTACAAGTATACTCATAGTTCTTGTGAAACGTTCGAAATGATAGGTGTTAAATAACAAATTTACAAGGAAGAATGATACGAGGAATACATGAAGAACCAAACATCATAAATATTTTTTTTCTTTTTTATTTTTTTAACAGCAAACATCTTGGATATTGATTGTCTGTGTGCGCATTTCTCACAACTCACACTTTCTTTTTTTCTTGTATATGCAGAATTTTTTTTTTCTTTTAAATATAATATATTACAATAACTGGGCGTTTTTCTTACGCTTATTGCAACGGATATAATGTCTTTGAGGATGTGCAGGATGAGCGATCACACATGACATATGTTTTAGAAATGGTATAAGAAAAAAAATTATTGTTTATATATCATATGTTATTTTTTTTTTAGAACGTCCAACTAAGACTATTTATACCAGTTGAGCCAATTCCAGGAAAAACCACCACCTCTAAAGGCCGGGTGGAAAACCTATCAGGCTCAGAGATCGAACTTGTGACCTTTCAGTCCCAAGTCTTCCCCTCATCACCAATACCATTCGGCCAAATGAACATTTATTTTTTGTTTTTAAGTTCGAGTTTCATATTTAAAGTAAATAAATGAGCAATTATGTAAAAAAAATCACTAAGGCTTTTCGTAGTGGGAGGTGGTGATGGCGCTATGGCGCCCCCTATAGCGCCCCACCGTAGTGGGGATAGCGCCCATGGCGCCGGAAAGTGAGAGAGGGGGAGGCGTGATGCTGGTAACGCCCAAGCCCCATTTCTCCTAACATGGCGCCCCGGGGGGTGGGAGAGGGGCGTTATAGGGGCGTTATGGGCTCCATGGCGCCTCCATGGAGCCCCACTACGGATAGCCTAAGTCCACTAAATGATAAGATCCTTGATTTATATATAAATGAAATTATATATAAGGTCATGTTTTTTAAACTCGTACCGGACACCTGAAATCTCAGAGATGCCCCTGTACAACTGATAGATCCCGTGTGTAGAACATGTGCTATTTTTACAACAGTTCATTTACGTTACCTTTTGACCTAATTTAACCATGTTAGCTAATATATATTGTTTAAAACGCAAATACAATACCCAAAGAGACTTTCATCACTATCAGTTTAATTGAATATTAACACTCTCAACTTTCATGATTTTCGTTAACAAATACTGTAATAATCATACATTTACACTTGATATCCGTTTGTTTTTATTATATTCGTTTTGTTCAAAGTCATTAATATGAGCCGGAAATCAAGTTTAGAGTGCTATTGAGCGAGCTTTATTCACTAAATAAGCTTAGACTTAGCCTAATCGAGCATTTTTTAAGTTTAGTTTAATTCAAGATTTAACAAGCCTAAATTAGATTGGTTACAAGTATCTCGACTCATTTAAACCTCTAATTCACGCTTAACCCATCACACTAAAAACAATAGATTTAAAGGCGTGATGAATCACGTATCACTAAAATAGATAGTTTTGTAAAGAAAGACATTTCACGTTTCATCAATAAAAAAAGTGAAACATACAAAATAATCATACAACTCATAACAATCCATGATGAACATGTGAATTATAAACACGAAGAAAGAGTTTTCAATAAATTAGAAAATTACAAATAAAAAGTTCTAAAAATCCTTTTAAAAAGTAATTATTGTAGACCCATATAATATTTAATACCTATTTAAATATTTACTGAGTGCATGCGGTATACTCGGTTTTTTTAGGCGTGATATCCTAGTTGGCACACACTTCACGCCGTTGAAACCATTTCTTCTATGTGTGATTCTTGGGCGCGGAGGATGTGCGCTAATTCCTTCACGCCGTGAAGTGATAAATGTGAAAGTCACCAAACCAACTAAAACTTGCCACATAATCAAATGTTTTAATATATTAAATCTAAACAATTATTCAGGTTAAAATCTTGTTTTTCTGAAATAACTTTTGAATGCTAACTTTCAAAAAAATAAAAATTCAAAGTCTTTTTTATTTTTATTTTCTGAACACAACGTTATAAGTTTGAACGAAAACGGACTAGTTTTTTTTTAAAAGATAATTGAGCTTTTTGACATGTTTTTTAACACCATAGTGAAGACGATCGAGAATTAATCGAGTTTGAGAAGAAGGAGATCAAGAAGAAAATGAGGAGGTGTTAACTTTTTTTCTTAATTTACTATTTTTTAGTATTGTAATGTTTTGTAGATTTTAATAAAAATATTGTATTTCAATTCCAATATTAAAAAAAGTCAAAAAGAAAAAGAAATAACTAATTAAATATTCCACCACACCACACCACATCACATGAAGTATACCCTCATGTATGTGGTAGATGTATGTGGTCCAGTCAGCGCTAACATGGCAACCACACCACACCATACCACATGAGGTATACCTCATGCCCTGAGGACATTCTAGCTAGTAGTGGTATATCTATGATGTAGCCATACATTTAGGATAATTGCTAGTTGCCATTTTTAGCACATTCTTCGTCAAATGATAAAAACGAGTAAAAGACCCGCGCGTTGCCGCGGCGTGTGTTTATTTAATCGAACATGATATTGTTGGTTCATTTGAACTATGTGTCTTGAATGTTTGTGATATTATTATTTCATTTGAAGTTTGTTTTTTTGAATGTTTGAGCGAATTATTATGAGATACTACCATATTACCATATGAAGTTAACACTTATATTAAGTTAACACTTCTAAAGAGTTACAAATAACTCTTTGTTAAGGTTCCTAAATCCTACTTTAGGATGACTACGTGGGGAGCAAAAAAAATCCTTCCATTTAAAATAATGAAAAGATCCAATAACATAAAGACTCAAATAAAGCAGCTCCATCATTTTAAGAACATACCCACAATTGAAAAATTGTTGGAACATCTTTTACAGTATAAACCATAAGATGAGAATACGAATGATTCTATATAGTCTGCCGCTTTTAGTTCCAATGATTCTCTAAAGTCAGCCGCTTCTAGTTCCAATTCCTATTTAATTTTTAGTTCCTCTTCACTGTGAAGACCAACATGACCTACAAAAACAAAAGTAGAGAAGTTAAAAACATATACAAAACTCAAAAGAATAAAGAAAATTATAGAAAAGAAGATGAAAAAAGATCAGAGGGCCACAGCCCTAAAATTACTTTCCAAACCAATTCGTACGGAAGAGTTTTAAATCCAATCATCAAAGCACAGATAAGGAGATCCAGATGATCATAATGGGATAAAGTAAAACCCACCATGTTAGGCTCAGATTAGAAGATAATCACCGCCAATTTTGAACAGCAGCCACCATAATAGCAAACAAATACGAATCTTGAAGCCCAACCGACAACATCCAAACCCATCAAACTGTGGTATAATTTTTCATTAGCAATCCACCAAGAAAAACATAGCGACAACATTTAAGCCAAAAGATTCAATAAATTCGGTAGATACCAGAGAGCGGCCTCTAACTCAGAAAGATATGCACGGATCCTTTACCATGACTGACATCTCGAGGCCAGACACGGTATCTGAATCGTTTTCAAGAGAACAAATCATCATTTTCTTCTGATACACAAAACGGAAACCAAATCAGATCCAACACCATCACAACCAAGAACACAACAAATCATAGACTACCACAGCCACATAGGCTCAAGACCAGGGCAAATGGCTGAGATTCAGGTAACCCATACTATAAAGACACCATTGACGGATCGTCGTCACCATCACTATCACAACCAAAATCAAAAAATGGGAAAAATCATAGACTAATCTCAGATGAAAGCCAAAACATAACTAAAAGTAAACCCCGCCATCAAACCACATACGTATACCGGCGCCGAATCAATGAAAATAGTAGTAATCGGCTGCCAAGACGGGAAAAAAAACCTAAAATAGATCAGAAAACAAATCTAGAAATTAGATGTTAAGGTTTATTTCACGTGAAAGAGAAAACCAGGGCAAAACACATGGGTAGATCCATAAATTTACTCCATCTCAAACAAAGAGAGAGGCAGACAATTAAGGAAGATGACGAAAATTGGTAGAGAAGATATAAAGTTATATGGAGACTGGAGACGCAGAAAATGAGGCGACGTTTTTAAAAACAGAGTAGGGTTTGGGGTTCTTACACGCGTACAGTAGCAACAGACACGCGTAGAAGACTGATGTCACAATCATGACACGTTTTATTTTGGTAGCTGATGGCAAAAACAGGGGGTTCATTACGTGTCAAGCAAAGTGACATGATAAGTGGCGAAGAAAACAGATGTAAAGCACTAAAAAAATGAGAGAGCCAAGGATTAGAACTCATGACCTCCTATTTGAAACCACATCTAACTACCACCGGGGCAGAACTGAAGATCAAGAATTCCTTTGAAAAATTAATATTAAAGCTCATTATACAACCGGAATTTAAAAAAAAAATAAAACAAATGCTACATCCACGTGGCCTCCACAAAATCTTGCCACGTGGACGGAATAGTGGGTCATTAGAGTACACATAAACCAGTAGAATTGATATATAAGGTAATTTCAGTCTTACAGTATGCATATCTAAATTATCAAGGTAGATTAAGTTGTTGTTTTAAATAATAATAATAATAATAATAATAATAATAATAATAATAATAATAATAATAAATAATAATAATAATAAATAATAATAATAATAATAATAAGAGTAAATTGTAATTTTCGTCCCTTTGATTTGCATAAAATTGTCAATTCAGTCCAATAGTTTAAAAAATTACCAATTTCGTCCTTGAGGTTTGAAAAAATTGCCAATTTAGTTTAAAATATTATAAAAATTTGTCAATTTCGTCCCTGTGATTATGCAAAAAATATCAATTCAGTCCAAAAAATTGCTGGTTTTGAACTGAATTGGCAATTTTTTCAAACCACAGGGATGAAATTAGCAATTTTTAAACTATTGGACTTAATTGGTAATTTTGAGCAAACCATAGGGACAAAAATGACAATTTACTCTAATAATAATAATAATAATAATAATAATAATAATAATAATAATAATAAATAATAATAATAATAATAATAATAAATAATAATAATAATAATAGTAATAATGATAATATTAATAATAATAATTAAATTTAATAACACACTGAATAAAATAAAATAATGAAATTGCCCTTAAAAAAAATAAGAAGATAAAAAAGTAAAATACACGTTCACATGAGTTTAAAAACACAAAAGAATCTTAAACCATACGAGGAGGACCCCACGTGCATCTCTTTGGATTCTTTTCATTTCAGCGGTGTGGTTCGGATTGTTTCGAACCTAAATTATTTGATATAAATAAGATAAATAATTTTGTAACGAGTTGCATTAAATTACAAGAGGATAGATATGAATCCATTTTTTAACGGGTCATGTCGAAACTTCACACGTGTCAAAAATGACCCATGTTTCAATGGGGACGAAATAAACGGTTAGTCCACATGACAGTAGTAGGGGCAATATTGTCCATCAATATTGCCCATCAAACCAATCAAAGTCCGGTATGAAAATCACAGGACTTCGATTCTCACGTCGGAGATTTGTTAAATGGATTATTTTCTCACCGTGACACTTTAACGCACTGCTACTTGTGCATATTTGATCCAACTCTCTATTTACGGTATCATTCAGTGTAATTCAGTCTAAAGGCGTTGGTTAATTTAAAGAACAAATAAGAACTTATATCTTGTGAATCGGTCTAGTTGGATTTAATTTCTACATTACGTATACAAAAGTTTCGTATAGTAGAATCGTCTTTTAAATAAACGAGTAAAAGACCCGCGCGTTGCCGCGGGTTGAAACTTTTTGTCAAGATATGCGTAACAAAAATACATACATATATTTCCGATTGCTCGTAGGATTGAGGGTCGTTCTCTTGATAGATAAAATCAACTATCATATGACTCGCGCGTTGCTGCGGGTTAAAACTTTTACTGAACATGGGTGTACATTCAATACGAAGGATAAAATGCATGTGTCTACAATAGATTATTCAGAATGCTGAAAGCCTTAGGTTCAAACTCAATGAATTGAATTTGTGAAAAGACCAAGCAGGAGGAATGAATTATTTTCATTTACAAACCCACCCTTCATTAACATCAAAATACAGCTCTATATAATTGTGTTTGAATCAGGGCATAAAGGCTTAAAGATTCTTAACCCATAAACCATTGTTCGTATTAAAACTATTCACACATAAGGCTAACCTTAAATCACAGTCCACAAACGTATAGAAATCGATCCCCATACCTGCCACGAAAAAAATAAGAACAAATCAATGAATCAAAAAGCAAGAGGCATTTACACAAACACCCGGCATGCAAAAAAATCGTTACACACAAAATTAAGGAATCACTGATGAAGACTAACTAACGATCAGCAGGCATAAAGCAAATACAAACACCAAAAAATAAAATACATAATACAGAACATACATAAAGCAAATGAAAACTAACTAATATCAAAACAACACACAAAAACAGACACACTTTACCATTCAAGGCATTCTTTCTTTGTTTGAATCGCCGCTCCGTCTTTATCACCGGTTTTGTTTCACTTTCCTCATGCTGTTCTTTTCTCTCTCTTAACCATAGCACATCCACGCCGACAATTATACAAAACATCAACATAAAGATGATGAGCTGTTGTTGATTTCAACTCCACATTTTGTTCACTTTCTTTCAAATCCAATTGCACTTTCATAGTTATCCTGGTTTCTCTACTTGTATGCATCTTTAATGTTTTTCATGGAAACTTTAGGACCCACTAATATGGGCTTTTACAATGTAGTCAAAACGTTAAATCAAATTTTTTTTTGTATTTTTATGCTAAGATAAAAGTTTAGAAGAAATTAGCAATGTAATAATCTCATCAAAAAAGCATGTATATCCTGTATTGTATTTGGAGAAATTGTACTTAAAATAGGAAAGAAGTAGACATAAAGTATGTAGCTACACAGAAGCATATAGGTTTTAAAAAATCAGTCCAAAATAGCATCGCAATACATGTGTAAAAATAGAAAAATGTCTCCTTTAAGATATATTTTTTAAAAAGGCTCAGTCGACAACCAATCATCATAGCCATCAAGGCTCAGAGCACATTTAAGGTGTTGTTCAGTTCAATGGTTGCGATAGATAGAAAATCCACACGTCCTTCTATCTATCACCTTCACATTGACACACAGAACAAACCCCAAACAGAAGGTAAGCCAACGGTGTCAATCATCACAGCCTTCGAAAATATTGATATTAGCATCAAAAGAGATCATTTTCCCAAACTGAACGAATACGATCAGGGTCATCTTTAGGGGCAAATAGCATTTCCATCAAGTAAAAGAATACTATCATTGGCATAAAGTGTTAAATGAAAAGGTTCATATCCGATAAATTCATTAGCAGCATACAAAGAACCACCAACAATTTTATCATTGTTTGAACAATGACTTCTGTAAACGAACATAGAACACGCATCACCACCCATTTCAATGAAGATATATATTTAAAAAAGGCTCAGTCGACAACCAATCATCATAGCCATTAAGGCTCAGAGCACATTTAAGGTGTTGTTCAGTTCAATGGTTGCGATAGATAGAAAATCCACACGTCGTTCTATCTATCACCTTCACATTGACACACAGAACAAAACCCAAACAGAAGGTAAGGCAACGGTGTCAATCATCACAGCCTTCGAAAATATTAATATTAGCATCAAAAGAGATCATTTTCCCAAACTGAACGAATACAATCAGGGTCATCTTTAGGGGCAAATAGCATTTCCATCAAGTAAAAGAATACTATCATTGGCATAAAGTGTTAAATGAAAAGGTTCATCATTAGCAGCATACAAAGAACCACCAACAATTTTATCATTGTTTGAACAATGACTTCTGTAAACGAATCATCAGTAGAAATAACCGCAATGGAAGCCAAACAAAAACCTGACCCAACAACTAAAACAAAAAACTAAAAATGACAAC
This sequence comes from Deinandra increscens subsp. villosa, assembly GCA_039602395.1. Lineage (NCBI taxonomy): Eukaryota > Viridiplantae > Streptophyta > Magnoliopsida > Asterales > Asteraceae > Deinandra > Deinandra increscens. The sequence continues at coordinate 61,738,232 of JBCNJP010000008.1, read as the reverse complement.
AATCCGGAATTGTTAGGTAACCAAACCCAAACGTGAAATCGATTCCACAACACAAAACAACAAATTGGCCATTTTGCGACCTCAACCGTTCGAAAACCCATAAACAAAGAGGAAATCGATCCAACAGAACCCAAAGAAAACAGAAAATTAATCCAACAACAATGTCAGAAATCTATTCGATCAGCAACAAACTTTTCAGATCTTAAACCAACCAAGAAAATCATACCTTTTAAATGATCAGATCTACAACATCATAGCTTCAACATGAGCAGAGACTTTCCAGATCTACAAAAGAGACTTTTTAGAACATCGTAGCTTCAACATAACCATAATGCTTCGCTTCAGATCTGGGTTTCAGGAAACCCTAAACCCAAAATCGATCCAACACGAAATCGTCATTTCGTAAGATCATCTCGAAACACAAACCACCAAACGGAGCAACGCCTTAACGGCTGCCGCTACAACGTGAACGGCGGAGCCAGAAGTCATCCAGTCGCATCTACGATCGGCGGGTAAGCCGCCATCGGCGGCCTGCCGACGCCGGAACCGGAGCGACAACGAAGGACAAATTTTGTTTCAGGTAGCTTAAATAGACCCCGAAAACATCGGCGATCCTAGAACACCGCCACCGCCACCGGCTGAAGCACAAATCGAAACTCGAACAACTGCAACGCCGATTTCGAACACTCGGATCTCCAACAGTCGTTGCTCAATGTAACCGGAGCATCGACTTGATAGGTTGGACACCACCGAATTTTTAGAGAGAGAGCCAGATATCGGCGGCGTTTAGAGAGAGAGAGAGACAGTAGTCTTGTATGGCGGTGGTGGGTTTGAAGAAATATGGAGAGGCAGAGAGAAAGGGAAGCGTTTAAGAGAAGCAAAGAGAGAGGGATACGTGGCCTAACCAATGAGAAAATCCCACCGACCCTTGCAACCAATCACAAAAGAGTGAACAGCGCTGTCTAGTGTACAACTAAGCAAAGGCTTTTGATATATAAGGAAATAATAAGTTTAAATC
>JBCNJP010000008.1:61734721-61736714 GCA_039602395.1 Deinandra increscens subsp. villosa | reverse complement strand
TGATTAATATAGTATGAATGCACGTGACATATTCATTTGATGAATATATATGTGGAAATACGTATTTGGATAGTTATACGTGTGGAAAAATGCATGCTAAATAGTTAACAAGAAAATAGAAGGGTAGAAAGTGTAAATTATAGAAATACACAAATACATTATCATATATGACCCGAACCTTCGAGAATGTTAGAAACATGTTTAGGAAGGTCATAAGATGTAAAACGATAGTTACATCGAAAGTTAGAAGCTTAATATGCAAAAGATAAAAGTTAAAGGGCTAAAAGTGTAATTTATTTAAAGTTATGAATACTTACGGATATTATACGTATCTATAACTTTTATAAGTACCCCGAGGCTTATAATATATTATAATAATGTCCTAAAATGATTCGGTACATAAAATGATGTGTATTATAAAGTTTGAGGGGCCAAAAGTGTAAATAATGAAAAATATATATATATAAATATATAAAAATATATACGTATGTATACGTATATCATCGAGAGTATCCCGAGCCTTAGAAACTTTATTTAACATGTTTTATAATAGTTCGGTGCATAAAATAACAGTTTGGTAGCAATTAGGGGGTTAAAATGTAAATAAAAAGCACAGGGACCATTTCTGCCATATTGTGAAAGACGCCAGGCGTAACGCGCCAAACCCTGGCCAAACCCGCGCGATACGCGAGCCGGGTGACGCACAGAATCGTGACAGATCGCGTTTTTTTGACTTGGGGGCTACGTTTGATCCGAATTCGTGTCCTTAACGTGTCGTTTTTGTTGCCTAATCACCCTAAACACGTAGCAGACCCTCCTTCGCACCTAACAACTATAAATACTGGATCCAATCGTTCGATTATGAGCACCAATTCACGAAATCATCTCCCTAAAAACCCTAGAACACGTCCGAACGTTCTTCTGCAAAATTGAAGCAATCGGTGAGGAATTAGAAGGCCATCTTCTGCAGTCCTACGTTTTTAGGTATGCTCTACAATAGCCCCATGTTAATTTCAGTTAATATCATGTCTAGATTAGAGATCTAAAACTATGCAAAAATTAGGGTTCTTGAATATAAATCATCAAATTCGGGTGATCGGGTGGGAATTAGGCTCTGAATTTTTGTAGGTACTCTTAAAATGATGTTATATAAGAAAGCCCTAAGTTTTTTTCAGACTTGGTAAAGGTTTGGTATGGGTTTTGTAAACAGGTCAAAAATTGGGGTTTTCATGTCGTTATTCTGCCCAAATCGAGCAAACGGTTTTGAATTAAGCTTTGCCATTTTAAAGAATATTATAAAATGGTATAATGGATAATACCCTAAGACGGTTTTGAATAAAAATGAGTTTTGACAATAAAATGGGAATTTTATGAAATTAGGGTTTCGAAATAAGGTTATTTAATATAAAATAATCCGGAGGGTTTGGGGACTTGAATTTTGGTATGGTAACATGTTTATATATATAATAAACATATATGGGTTTAAAATGTAGAAATAATAAAGTATTAAAGATACCGAGTTAATCGGATATTTAGAAGTTCGTGCGGACCGGAAGGGTAAGCGCCTGTACTCTGGGGTTTCTGGCAAAAGCGGGGGTGTCGCCATCCCATCTGGGCAATGGCATCCCAACACTGAGCGATCCCGGAGTGAGCGTTTACTTATAGGAATGCGCGTCTTCATATTATCATTAAAAGAAAAGGATAATTGCCTATAAGGGCATTTTGGTCATTTTAACCTATTAAAAGGACAATCTTAATAAAAATATAATATTGAGATAATAAGAGATAGAAATAAACATAGGGAGTGTTTATTGTATGAAAATTTGCGTTAACGCCATACGATACGCAAATTAGGTTAAATCGGGAATCATTGCGGAAGTTTCGTTCGTGTAACGAGTTAAAGACATAAGGTGAGTTCTATGAGCCCACTCTTAAATATTTTAAATGTTTTAAATGTTTTCGGGCTGATATACATACAAATGTTATAAAATGC
>JBCNJP010000008.1:61599721-61729721 GCA_039602395.1 Deinandra increscens subsp. villosa | reverse complement strand
TTTCATTCTTTATTAGTACCCATTTACCATTTTTAGAAATTTTAAAGATTTGGTCATTTGGATGGAAGTTTGGGATCCAAACTTTTAGGGTTTCCTTAGTTCTTGATTAGTAATGTAGGATTCATCTTCATGTATGTTCTTATTCTTCCAAATATTGATTGTTTTTTGTGTGATTAAGTTATCAATCGAAAACAAACATACTCAGTAAAAATCTCATTCAGAATAGAATGTCTAAGTGGGTGGGATGGGTGAGATGACGACAAACCTTACCTCTATCTATTTAACGTGATACTCACAAAAAATTGTTTATTTTGTTCATTAAAGACAGATTCTTGTATGCATTAACTGTTTTTGTTGTTTAGGACATGTGTTCTTAGCTTCATTTATGCTTCATTTTGAAATTTGGATGGATTTGTTCTTGATTTTTGGTATTAAAGAAAAATTCTTGTATGCATTAACAGTTTTTGTTGTTTAGGACCTGTTTTCTTAGCTCCATTTATGCTTCATTTTGAAACTTGGATGGATTTGTTCTTGATTTTTGGTAGGAGATCACCAACAGATTACCAATTGGTACCACTTTCCAATTTTGGAAAGCATTCGATAACATAAGATGAGTGTTAATTTTACTGTGAATCAAGGGTTTTAAAGATTGTTCACAAGATTAAAAAGGGTGTTCTTTTTCTTCACAAGAATGATGATGTGAGTAGCTGTTCACAACTAATGACACTTGTCACCACCTCGCGAATAATGTCGACATCTATCACGCGAAAAACGCAAGATTAGCGTTTATAAAAAGGCATTAAGGGAAGGCCCAAGAGTTCTGTGCAGAGAAAAGAAAAATGGGGCATACTGCAGCCGTTTGCGACTCCAAGATTGCAACTGAAAGAGTAAAAGGCTCGAATGGAGTTGATCAAATCGTGCTTCGGAATTCGCAGGGTGCATCGGCTAAGGTTTGATCATATCATCCTATTTATGAACTTAAATTCCCATTAATTCAAGATCTCAAGATCTTGCCTTTAGTTTCAATTTTCAGCAACAAATCATCCCTGAATTGAATTTAATCTTAGCTTTTAATTATTTTTATTTTCCAGGTCAGCTTGCACGGCGGACAGGTCGTTTCATGGCGGAATGATCGAGGCGAAGAACTACTGTTTGCTAGTAGCAAGGTGCTGATTTCCTCTTTTAATTGTTTTTTTTTCTTCTAATAATGTGTTTGCATGATCTTGATTTATTTCTTACCATATATTCTTAGATTTTTAATTTGATATTCTCTATAAGTAGACCAATTAAGCGTGCGTGACATTGGGGTGCCATTGTGCATCTAAAGTTTTTTTATTATCGTTACTGAAAACTCACGGGACCCACCAATACTCTACTAGCCAATGGGATAAACAGATGATGACCATTATCTTTTGATTACTTTTTTGTCAAAATAATCTAATTTGAAGAAACATGTAGTTTGTTGTTAGAAATACTTGATGATTGTTAGGAAAGACCAATAATGACTATGATCTTTTATCTATCAATAGTCAAAATCATCAAACTTGAAGATGTGTGTGACTAGAAACACTTTGATATGTATTCATTTTTGACGATTTTCAGGCAAATAGTAAGGCCTCGAAAGCAATCCGAGGAGGTATTCCAATATGTTTTCCTCAGGTAAATCCATAAATCTTGTCAAAATCATATGTTTAAAGCTTAGAGAAATGATCACATGTAACTAACTCATTGTACAGTTTGGTAACTGTGGTTCACTTGAACAACACGGGTTTGCAAGAAACAAAATCTGGATCGTCGAGGAAAACCCTCCATCACTTCCTTCCAAAGATTCAAGAGGGAAATCATTCATTGATTTGCTGTTAAAACCAACTGAAGAAGACCTCAAATGTTGGCCTCACAGGTTCTACTTTAGCCTCAATCTTTCTAACAATTTCGATCATTTTTAAGTCCCTTTGATCATATTAATGAACTAAAAAAGTAAAAATCCTTTTGTTATGTTACAATTGGCTCCAGACAGAAAAATTCAAATTTTTATGGACTCGCGTGATATCTTTTTTTTTATTATTCTTTTTATTTTCAGTTTTGAACTTCGTCTTAGAGTCTGCCTTGGAATGGATGGAAACCTGACGTTAATATCCCGAGTCAGGAACACAAACGCGAAGCCTTTTAGTTTCTCATTTGCTTATCACTCATATCTTTCGGTTTCTGACATCAGGTATTATGCACATAGTTGTTAGCTTGAGTCAAACTTTTCAATTTTCACTTTGATTATAATTTGATCTTTGCTAGAAGCAAAGTTGTTACCTTTCTTAGTCAAACTTTTCAATTTTGACTTTGACTATATTTGACTTTCATTGACAGTGAAGTGAGGGTTGAAGGGCTAGAAACGATGGACTACTTGGACAACCTTTGTCAAAAAGAGCGGTTTACAGAACAAGGAGATGCAATCACCTTTGAAGCCGAGGTAAATCTCGAATTTTAAGGATATCCCGTTTGAAATCACCAAGAAAAGATCGAAATTCTTATAACGTTCATATTGGTTATTAATTTTCAGTTTGAGCGTGTGTACATTAGTTCTCCAAATTGTGTTGCCGTACTTGATCATGAGAGGAAGCGTACGTATGTACTAAAAAAGGAAGGTCTACCGGATGTTGGTAAGACGAATCACATTGCTAACCTTCAAGGGGGTGGCGGTTTTTAATCAATAATTTAATACCCCCCTTGAAGGCCACCTGCCCGTTATTATCCATGAGTTTTCTGGTAACGGGTTCTCATAGTTATAAGAAAAGAAAGAAAAAAAGAATCGGATTGGTTATTAGTTTGTGTTTGACTTGAAAAGTCAAATGTGGGATTCTTTGTTAATTTTTATGGTTTCTTGTATGTATGTGTAGTGGTGTGGAATCCATGGGAGAAAAAGTCAAAATCCATGGCGGATTTAGGAGCTCATGAGTACAGGCAGATGGTTTGTGTTGACGGGGCTGCAATTGAGAAACCGGTTACTTTGAAGCCTGGAGAAGAATGGACGGGTCGTTTGGAGATTATCGTTGTGCCTTCGAGTTTCTGTAGTAAGAATCTTGGTTTTTAAAAAGTTTCAATCTTTTTCTGTCAAGATTTGTAAGGATTTTGTTGTTTTAAGCTAAATGGCCAAATGTTTGAGTAGGGATTTTGAATGTTACCCTTGCATAATCCAAAAATAAGGCCATGTGGTGCTTTTCATATATAATAATGTGATACATTTGTTTTACCTCCTAAAACATTTGTTTGTATTTTGTTTGTTTTCTGTATTACCTGATCTTATTAGCAATAAGTTTTCATAATTATACAATATTCTGCTGCATCATCTACAAAAAAATTAAAATAAAAAAAAACAAAAAAAAAATATATAATAATAATGTTAATTATTTGGTTAACACTTAACTCAATCTGTTTTGACCAGCTATAACCTGATTCGATAAATAAAACTCAAGAAACTAAGAAACCATGCTGCAAACAAGGATATGAAGTTAGAAAGCAAGTTGCATTTATATCTTAAGAGAATCTAAATCCGCCTACCAAAAACAAACTAGGTTATAATGTTGCACTATATACGATATAAAGTTCAAAGAAGCTAAAATTTTGTTAACTTCTGAACTATATTTATAAAAAGAGACAGCAATTTCTATTTATTTGTTAAAAAGTTTGGAGCTTGGAACCTCCTGTATAAACTCAGCCCCCATTAAGGCTTTTTCTATTTATTTGTTTAAAATTTTAAGGAAAAAATAAAAAACAGTTCAAGCCATCGAAACCTAACCGTCACACCACTAAAACTGGACTGTAAACACCCCTAGAACGAATAATGATGCTAAATGACGGATTTGCCCTTACCAAGCAGAGGAGTGCTGTTAAGATAACCAGCACTGCATGAAGTAACAAGATCACACATAGGAATACCAGCATCTGCAAGGGCTAATGTTGCAGCATTTACAAAATTGACAGAAAGAATTTTTTTTTTCTCTCACAAATTAACTGTTTTTTGTTAACTGTTAACAGTGATTTGTACCTTGGGGCCATGGAAAAATCCTCACCATGGAGACTTGGACTTGGGTTTCATGGTATTTATTCGGGTATCCACTCCCACTGCATAGAAACATGCAACTACCTCTTAATTAGTTATACCGTTTGTGTATTTATTTATTATTAATAAGTGCAAGTTTAAAGTTAAGAATGACATGTCTATTTTGGAAAGCAAAATCCAGAACATCATTTTTCATTTTCCTCCAATCAAAATGTGTGAAGTTAGATGTGTTTACTTCCGTCTCTTGATTTTGTTCTACAATAAGGTGTAATTTGAGTTGGGTGTCTGTAAACATAAAACATTAGGTAGCCAATATAATGCTAAATTGATCTAGAATGTGTAGTATCCATTGTTGATGATGTTCTTTTTGATTCATGTTGGTCTATTATTAGTTTGAGCAGCTCATAGTTGTTACTACCTTTCGGTTTCTTCTGTTTAGGAAGGTTTTTTTGCACTATGATGTAGTTGGGTTAATTCTACGTGTTTCCAAACTATTTCGACTACGTTACGCTAGCAGCAACGCGCTAATTGAAAAACTTGTATTAATAATTAACCAACCCAAAAGTCATCAGCAGGTAGGAAAAGCTAAGAATATGTGGCGGACCTATCTGACTAGCGAAGCAGAAAGATGGCGGTTTCGCTATCCGACCCTATTTATTCTCATCGCTCATTTCTTACGATGGCGCAACAGCTGTTACGGGAAAACTCATAGCAACGCGCACCAAAGCATCATCTAGTACTATTAACAAGTTACAACCTCTAACGAATAGTACCGCAATCTTATTAGGCCACATGACTCTAATGGTTGGATGGCACGTGACATCATCCTATTGATTTTTTTTTTGTTTTAACATCGTTGTGCAGTCATTTTGTATATTTTCGCTTTCTTCACGTTGCGGTTTAACAGTGCAACTGTTTTGTTTACCGGTGTTATCCTCGCGGTAACACGCAGGTAGCAAAATCTAGTTTACAATACAATTCTAAAAGATGTAGAGCTAAATATTATAAAATATAAAATTACACAAAACATTCTCGATTTATTGTTTGTTGTTTAATCATCCTTTTTTGTTTGTTTATAACCGAACCGGACCAAACCGTGTTGTTCACCCCTGGTTAGGAATGTTGGCATTGTCCTCGCCCGTATCGTTCGGGTACAAACTTGACCAAAGTGCCACTTACAATCAAGTATTATCATTCACATTGCTCGTAACTTATTGCGATCAAGGATAACAAAAAAAAGGTCAAAACGAACCGTAAACACACTAGTGTTACAAAGAAAAAATATAAATTTATTGAAAAAAATATAAAAAAATGCAACTAACAATGAGATCCTAAACATGACAAGAAGATCCTAAGGTAAAAACTAAGAAACAAATGGGAACCCAAAAATTAGAAATCTGAGCTATGCAAATTGGTAAGTAGGGTCAACTAGTCCCAAGTCATTTCCGTCATCGGTTAGGATATGGTCCGGGTCCTGTAACACACGGGAAGCCATTAGCCACAAGTCAAAACTAGATCAGGTTTAGATATTCGGTGTTGTGGTGCATACCTCGACTCCCCATTTGATGTAATCCGGGGACTCACACGCCTTGTATTCATCCACTAAGCTATCGATCAAGTCCTTAGACTCGTCAAATTCCGAAAGATCATTATCCTAGAAACAGTTCAAAGAGTTTCGATTAATAACCGGATTAATACTAAAAAAAACCAACATACCTTTTCATTATGCCTGAAAAAAGTATGTTGGTTTTTATGGTATTAACCATTAGTAGGAATAACTTACAGCAAACATGGGAAAATCCTTGTACTTGTCAAGAAAGGCTTGCCTTTTTCTCAAGAGAGAATATTGGCTCAAACACTTGGCGAATAGATGCCGAATTCCAGTATAACTTGCTAGCATTAGACCACTCACCTAAAAGTTATAAACAAGTTTATACAAATGATAAAACAATCATATTAGTAATAAGATACTTTAATAAATAAATTGCAGGATTTCATCAAGTCTCACCCTGTGGGCAGTTCTAACATATGGAGATTTCCTTGAGAGAGCAACTTGAATGCTAGCAGGACCCCATTCTATGAAGTTAACAAGTTTTCTTTCGCGTATTCTTTGTAAACTTTCATGGACCTAAACAAGCAACCAAAAACATATTGCAATCCATGATATCCAAAATCATTTTTTCCTATAACTGTGAGGACCTGGTCGTGAGCCCCATCAATACCCTGCTCACCAATGGGACCAGATAAAAAGCAGTTACTCACCTTAGTAGGATCAACTTCTCCCTGAATGATGTTTAATATTGATATGTATTTCGCTAGACTAGCTTGTTTTGTTCTAGCATTACATGACACCATCATATTTTTTGTCTGCAAAACAAACCACTCTTTAGGACCCATAAATCAGTTTTCTAACTGTTGTACTTGCCAAAAGGCAAAAGAAACATTGAAGTAAGAACATGCTAGTAGTTTTCACTAGGGCATATTGCATAAAAAGGTCAACTTTGGTCAAACTCATGTTTCCTATAACTAACTTTTTTTTACCTAATAAAAGAACATTTATAGTTTCAACATATTTCATCAATCCATCTAGTGTAATCTTCTAAGGTAAAAAGTTTCCAAAATTTCCAAATTTTTGAAAGCTGGTTACCTTTTTATGCAGCTAGCCAACCAAACTACAATATAAGATTTTATTACAGTTCTTGCCTGAAGAAGTCGTCTCATCACATCCAGTACCGTGGTTTTGCGAATCATATTAGCCTGCCAAGATAATAAAAGATTGCATTTTTAATCATCAATAATGTTCTATATAATCAGGCAAAATGGGCGGGACAGATTCTGTAACGGGTCAGAAAACGGGTCATATCAAACAATGATCAAAAGGCATTATATGCAATAAAAATAAAACATACATAAAACATGAACATGTAGATCCATACCTGGCGATCCACAGTTAATGGTGTATATCCGGTCATAAGAAAATGGCACCTTGGTGTCGGGATTAAAGACGAAAGAAGGCCAACTAAGTCGTTATTCATGTAACCCGGGTACCGCAGAGTGGTTGTGCTAGCTGCCATAACAGTTGAAACTAAAGAATTTGTTTGAGAAACAGTTGGATTCTGTATATGAAGGCGTTCAACTGCAATTCTGTTGAGTGCAGTGTTATCAAGAACCACTACACAGTCAGCGTTTAGAGTTAACCGCTTGAGGGTCAAAAGGGAATTGTAAGGCTGAACCACCACATCACTTGTTTCATTTTGGTTAGGGAAAACACTATATGTTTGTACCAGTTTTTTGCTGTAGTGATCATTCAGAGTCTCGAGGATATATGAACCCATTCCTACATAAATTTGAGAACGAAAAGTTACGCTTGATAATAATATGACAAGACAAGAAACTAACACGAAATTCACAAGTTTGAGTTTAAATGGATTCTAGTCAGTTTCAGGTCGAACCAACAAATATGTTTGGCTAAATGAGTCATGTTTTATATCATAACTTAACATTGATAGGGTATATTATGCCAAGACTTTAAAAGATTAAATAGAAATGAACATTAGATTTTATACTTTAAAATTTAAATACAATTTTTTTTTTGTAGATTTTTAATTTTGGAGTGGATAAAATAAAACTTTGGGTTAGACGGGTCGTGTTCAAGTCAACCATGAAAACTCATCTCGTGTTAAGGTTCATATGTTTGACACACTTTTCGGATTCGTGTCAAAATATAAAAGAAAAATCAGCAAATATACAAGATATTAAACTGTTAAAACCTGAGCCAGTTCCTCCTGCAATTGAATGGCATAAAACAAATCCCTCAAGACTATCACTTCCATCTGCTTCTCGATCGATCATGTCCATTAGATCCTCCTCAAAATGCTTACCCTGCAGAAATCTAATGATAAAGTTGCGTACTCGCTTTTTGCAACAGTTTGACAGATAAAAAAAAAAAAAATTAAAAAAAAAATAAAAAACTTGAATGACCTGATCATATCCATTGGCCCAATTGTTTCCTGCACCACTTCCATCAGGAGAAATAAATATGTTTTCTTGATTATAAAGATCCCTATATTCACTAGTTTGTATTCCATTAATCACTCTAGGCTCCAAATCCATGAGCAAAGCGCGTGGTATGTAGTGCTGATCATCGGCTTGATAGAAGAATACGTCTTTTCTATCGCCTGCACCTCCCTGCAGCATAAAGAACGCTCAAATGAACCAAGTTTGTAGTTTTAATTTTTAGATAATGTCGAACAAACTAACTTCAACCATGTTCGTTATCACGAATCACATGATCCCAATCATTACATGATGCACTTGAACCTGTAACCGATGCTTGTAAAGAGGACAACATTCACATCAGCTTCTTTATATCACACTTTTTTCTTAAATTCTAAAGAAAAAAAAGAAATGTCAATTTTTTCTCCCACTTTAGCATCTTTATATTTAAAACTTATACTTAAATTTATAAGGATAAATATATGGAATTGATAAATATACCAATTCATTACACATATGTGAGTTTTTATTAAGGATAAGGAACGTGATGTATAGTGTTTTTTAAAAGTCTTTAAATTTTATGGATAAATATGTTTTTTTAGTAAATTGTAAAGATAAAGATAAAGACCATATTATGAATGCTAATACAGGAGTTGAGAACAACATAGATTATCAGGGGAGGCGTTGAGCATGTGCAGGAGGTGCGACGGAACATGGCCCATCATTTTAGGGGCCCATATTTTTTTAAATTTTATATATATAATATAGCTATCGAGAACGAAATATTAGAGGATATGAACCATGAAGACTTGATCAATCAATTTGCTATTAAAAATATAACATGAGTATCCAAATAAAACTCACAAACTCACCACCATGACCCATAATCCGGTGACCTGAATTTGAACCCGTCAAGATTAGACCCTACATGATCAGGTTTGCGAATGTTTTGTCTCAAATACCAATAACGTGTTTCGGTCGTATTGGCAACGGGTGAGAAAACTCCAAAACTTGGACAACCAAAAACAAAGCCGTGGGCTCCTCGTGAGCAAAGTATTTACGTGTAAGTATATCTAGAAATCTAGAACAACGACAATATATAGAGATTGTATTCTTTTTCTTATAAACTCGAAGGATCCAATTACAATTCGATAATCAATGGACATGAAATCTATCTATCGTGAAACGTATGTATATTTGTAATTACCTGAGTAGCGTAATCTTCTAGGATTCCGTCTTTGGAGATTCCGTGTTCGAGGCAAACTTGTTTCCAGAATTCCATCCCGATCTGATTCCCACATTGCCCTACTTGTAATGTGATGATTTCACGAGGCATCTTTCTAGCTTTTTTTTTTTATCAGTCGTTAGGATTCCGACGACGGAGACGGCGGCCGAGAGGACGGAGACGGCGAGGAGGAGGAGGAGGAGGGATAGTCGGAGTGATATGTGCGAACTTTTGGTTATGGGAAAACATGAATACCGCTTCTCTAGCACACTTTTGATTAGTCTGTTACCTCTTAAACAAACAGAGAAACAATATTAAATATTAGGTTACGAAAAATCTAACTTTTTGATGTTTTTTTTTTAACTTAAGCAAAATGCATAAAATATTGATCGGCCAAACTAGATAAGTTCAGTTTACTTTTACTAACTAAATATTATGTTTGGATATGATCACAAGTAAATTAGTCAATAATTATAACAAAAGATTTTATTCATTAAAATTAATCTTCAAAATACTAAGTTTATTTTTTTTAAACGCAGATATTTTATTGAAATAAAGAAAAGAAGCGTTACCAAAGAATATTTTATAAATGCTACCAAAGAGTTAGATGAGATCAAAAGAAAAGTTACACGAATCATTTTAAGTTAAATAGTTCAACTTCCCTATGTTTGATTTAATGGAAAGATGGTAGTTTGACTTCCCTTACTACATCTATCGTGCCTTGAATTATCTTTTTAACAGTTCTCCATTCTTCGACTTCCATAGATATCATAGGGTCGTTAGAAAATCCCATGGAGCATGTTCTTGCGTTCGTCCAAGAAAGACCAAGATTGACGAACTTCGATGACATTGACAACGGAGGGCATAAGCTCTTTCTGTGATTTATACCATCCTAGAACCAAGTCCCAAAAGTCGCTGGCGCCCCTTTTAAAACTTATAAGGAGATGGTTCACGGACTCTTCATGATTCCCACATCTTATACACGTCGAATTGATCTTTAAACCCCGCCGAATCAATCTGAACATTGAAGGAATCCCCCCTATACTGGCCTTCCAAGCGAATACATTGACCTTTAATGGAACCCACTTCAACCACGAAATTGCACCAACATAAGTGGGGATAGTAGGGTGAACGATCTCTCGCGTCCTTTTCACATCTATAATAGGTTTCGAGTCTTGTCCCAAAAAGCATTCCCAAACGACTCCTTCTCCACCCACTTATCCATTATTTGAATTAAAAGATCTAACTACATAGAAGCATTAACATGGGATTTCTAGTCAGGGTCGGCTCAAGCTTTTTAGAAGCCCAAAGTGAACTCTAAAATTATACTTTTCTTTGAATTTCATGAATAACCTAATTCATAAATTTTTATTCCAAATATCTTACAATAAACATAAATTGATCAATAAAAACAAGAGCAACTTTTGAGCTACTATATTTCTACACAACCACTATGAAACCCTAAACCATAAGCACAACCATAAAGATAATATCGAGATTCCGATAAAAGTAAACTTAAATAAGCATAACATATTCTCAGTTACATTTTTGTGTCATAATGTCATTGATGAGATGTTAAAATGTACACTTTATTTTATATTAATCACTCTCTTTACACACCAAATTGTGTATAAAATATATTAATTTAAATAGATTTGAGTGTTCAGTGTGTCATAAAGAAAATGAGCTTAAATGGTGCAATTGAATTGAACCCGATTCATGATACGTTAATGACTAAACTTTTATAAAATCAACTTTTATACACACCAGCTTCTAATTACTTTTGGCACATATATAAATTTAAGTTGATGATTTATTTTTAAATATAAGCAAATAAAGAAAAATTATCCATGAATTGTGACTTTGTCTTCACGTGTGTATAGGAAAGGAAAGGGAAATTGGAATTGTGATTTGGCTTGGATTAAATTAAATAGCAGCAGAAGGAAACGGAAGTTGGAGCGAGTCACGTGGGTTCATTTTCAATTATGTGGGCTACAAGCAAGGGAACGTGGGTTGTTTCAAAAAGCCCATTTCAAATATTTAATAGAGAACAATGGGGCTTTACGAGACTACCAATCATGAGAATAAAAGAAGATAATTAACATAAGTTTAAAGAGGGGAGAATTCGATCAGAGGAAAAAGGGACGGCCGAGAGAAAAAGGGCGCAACCCTTTGGCTGCTGTGTACCTGCGCAGAGATCGAAGACAGAAAGTAAAGAGAGTTTGGTTTGTTTTTTTTATTCATCGTTCAATTTTAATATTGTGTTGAGATCTTTAGATTTTAGTTAGTTAACTCTTATGATGAACAATTTGATAGTGAGAGTATTAGATTTCTTCGTCATGATTGTTGACTAATTTTGTTTTAACTGCTTTTGGTGATTGGTTGGTGAAATCGTTCTTTTCTTAACCGTTAGTCATTAATTGTTTCGGAATCCTTGCAACCGTTGAACACCCGCATGCTAATTTGTTTAATCTAACTAGTAACCTAGGGTTTTAGTGGTCCACTGTTTAATGATCTAGCACTTTCTTGCGGCAGGACTAATCAACCCATTAGAGACCTAGGTTATTAGGTCAATTCGGCAATTGGGGAGCATGTCTATGTGTTATTAGTGATTAATTAGGTTTTGCCTAGATCGGTAGCCAACCAGGATCCAAAAGTAGTTAACTTGTCACATAGGTAACTCTTAGCTTTAATAATTTCCTTAGTTGTTAAGTTAATTCACCCCAACAAATCAAAACAGCCAAGAGGCAATTTAGTGTAATTCCTTAGATTTAATTAGTGTAGTTTAGTTTAGGTCAATCTAGGTTAGTGACAGTAATCTAGATTTAGGTAGTTAATTTAGTTAGGTAGTTAAATTCTAAATCACTAGTGACCACTAACTCCCCTGGATTGATACCCTACTTACCCTATCTATAGGTTTAAGTTTAGGATTATTTGTAGCGGTCTCGACATCCGTTATCAAATTGACGCCGTTGCCGGGGAGTACGTGCGCTTATTAGTGATTTTAGTTTTTTTTAGTTAATTTTTGTTTTGTTGTTTTTCTTTAAAAAAGAAAACCCAAAAATATCTTATTTTTTTCTTTGCAATTTTAATTTTGCTTTTCTAGTCATTAAAAAAAAAAACCAAAAATATTTTTTATTTTCTACAATTTTATTTCTTTTTATTAGTTTTGTTTAGTTTTCAAAAAAAAAAATATCATAAAAAGTGTTTGGATTAACAGTCTTTGATTCCATTGCGTTATTTTGTCATCTCGATCAGTACTACGCAGTTGGTTTTGTTGTTTTTGATTGTTTGCAGGTGCTTTGAATATAATCATGGTGAAGGAGGAGAAATGCTATAACTGCGGGAGCTATTATCATAGGATGAAGTTTTGCCCAACATTGCCTGATGGGATCCGGGTTGTAGAGGACTCGGAAGATGAGGATGAGTATGAAGACCCACGAATTTATTCTCAATATCAAAGACCGTCATCATCGCACAATCAGGGATATTCCCAATCCATGAATTTTAATTATTTAAACCATGATGTTTATTCTAATAATAATTATAATTCTAACTTTGAATCATTTGCAGGATATGAAGATGGATATGGGAACAATTACTCAAAATCAGCATACGAGGATCCCCAATATCAGTCACAGCAGAATTACAATCAACCTCCTTGGGGTGTACCACAATTCCCTAAGAACCGAGGAGGGAATCAGATACGGTTTGAACGCGGGGTACCAAGAATTGTGACACCAGCCGAAGTGCAAAGGGAGGAAGAGTATGCACACAGAAGAGAAGTTGCTCAAAGGCAGCATCGAACGGGATATGAACATCCAAATTCAGTCTACTCGCGTTGTAGGGCACGTCCAGTGAAATCTCAAGGATATTATCAGTCAAGTTATCAGGAAGAGTGCAATAAATCTTATCAAGAATACGAGGATCATCAGGCGTTAAATCAAGCGAATTATTCTGAATATTCAACGCAACAACCATGGTCTGGTCCAAATTTTTATCAGAATGAAAGTGTTTTGAAAAATTTAAGAAAATCACATTTGTCCCAAATCGAGAAAGAATTGGCTAAACCTCATCAATCAAGGCAAGACCGCATAAAGTTGTTGGATTACAAGTATGATATTTTGGTGAATGAACAACAAATTATTCCGCAAGGATTTTTGGGTTTTGAGAGGTCTCAAGAAAAGCAAGAGTGGATATCATCACAAATTGGGGATCAAGATGTTGTGATAGATAATGACACACCGGGTTTCACAAATAATGAAGAATCATGTTTCACACCGGTTGAGGTTGATGAGGAGTTAGGAGAAGAGATTGAGCGAGACGAGGTGCTTTCAGAAGCTGGGGTTGTTGAGGAGATAGCAGTAGAGGTTGAAAGTAACGTGGAACAAGCTGAGTGCGAGATTGTTGTTGATGATGTAGTTGTTGAGCGAGAAGGGGTGTTTTTAGAAGTTGAGGTTGTCGAAGAAAAAGAATTAGAGGTAACTGAAGAAGAACCGGTGGAAAAGAGGAAGGTGGAGGAAAATGATGTTGGGCAATTATCAATCAAGAAAAAACTCTGCAGTGATGATTTGGATGTGCCACGTGTGCAAATGCCAGATTGGATGCGACATATCAATTATCGAGCACATGTGGGCAATTCGGCAGGTAAGTGCTCGATTCATGATACATTTTCTTTAATTTTTCAATTTAATATCTTTCACATGGCAAGCATAAAGAAAAAAATAAAAAGGCGTGTGAAATACCGAGCGTTCCTCGGTAATGCAATTGGCAAGTGTGGCCTGAAGAAACTGAAGAGGCGAGTCAAATACCGAGCCTTCACTGGAAATTCGGTAGGAAAATGTTCATTGAGACCACCATAAGCTTCATATGAGGTAACGGTCTGGCTGAAGACCTAAAATTTAGCGCTTTCGGGAGGCAACCCGATAACTTTGTGGGTGTGTTCACTAGAAACCCTCACGAGACTTCACTCGTCCACTCGGGCTACCGAGGGGTTTAAAAGGCTTGTTGCATACGCTAAATGCAATCGTGATTCCTACGAAAGTGAGTTTTAGGATTTATATTATTTGCGTTTATTTTGTTTTTTTAGTGTGTTTGTAGTTTTGCAGTTTTCCTGGTAGAGTTCAAGTGTGGGGAGGAGTTACAGGAGCGCCTACTATTTCAACAAGTTTCAACTACAATCAGGTCGATGTACTCTTTCCATACTCTTGTACTTTTCTCTCGCATGTTTGATTATTTTTAGTCTTCTTTATTTTTGTTGTTTCTTTGTTCACATTGAGGGCAATGTGTATCTCAAGTGTGGGGAGGGGAATAACGCTTTTCGTGTTTTTATTTTTGTGTTCGTGTGTTTATTTTTTTATGTTGTTAAAAGAAAAAAAATAAAAATTTAAAAATTGAAAAAAATGTCTTTGGATTAAACTTGCAAAAACATGGAAAATGATAGAAAAATTGGGAATTGATTTTCAGAAATAAATTAAAGAAAGAAAGGAAAAAGTGGTAAGAAAAGGAGAGAATGGAAAATATATCTAATTTATGATGTGTCGGTAGGCACAACTGATTTAGTAAAGCTTAATTATCCCTTGGTGTTTATTTTTGTATAAATATGTAAATAATTTAGCTTGCTAGTGGGTTCCCATTTTAGGGGTGATAGTGAGATTGAAACTGATGATTAGGAGGAAAAAGACCTTTTTAAATTAGAAACTTATATATCCTCAGAATAACTGGCACGTTATGATCTTTTTGCGAAAGCAAATCCGAGAAATAACGGCGCCCCATTTTTCCATATTTGAGCATATTAGGTAATTAATTGGTTAATGAATTAGAGTGAAGGGACAAAATACTCACGTACGAACTAAGGATAGTATCCCGTGGTAATTGCCTCTGATGATGTTCCGGATCTCGCGGGCAAAACACTCACGTATGATTTCGGGGGTAAGACCTTGTGAAAGAATGCCTCTGATGATGTCCGTTGGTAAGTATAGTTAAAATTAACCATCTATAAAAAAAAATGAATGAAAAAAAAGAGAAAAAAGAAAAAAAAGAAAATGAAAAAAAAATAGAAGCATTAGTAGTCAAATAAATGCTCAAGCAAATCCATTATCCATTCAAATACATCATTCTTGGGATATATGAGTATCTGGTTTAATTGGGGTGGGGAAAATATAAATAATTCATTTTTATTACCCTTTACTTTGACCGAATGTGAGTCGGGATTAGATTGAGCTAGAATTTTCTGAATGTGGGACACATAGGCAAGTTGATACAAATGATTGGTAAATTATATAAACACTTTGGGGGCTCAAAGATCAGTTGGGTTTAGTCGGACAGAAATACCGGCGATTGCAATTAGCATATATAATTACATTTCGGAATGTGGAATGAAAAAGGTTGATAAATTAAAATGTTAAATGATTTTGAGGTTGAATTTCCCAATTATGATTCCATGGCAGTTTTTCCGAGACGGAAAAAGATAAGTGTGGAGATGTGATGAGATGTTAAAATGTACACTTTATTTTATATCACTCACTCTCTTTACACACCAAATTGTGTATAAAATATATTGATTTAAATAGATTTGAGTGTTCAGTGTGTCATAAAGAAAATGAGCTTAAATGGTGCAATTGAATTGAACCCGATTCATGATACGTTAATGACTAAACTTTTATAAAATCAACTTTTATACACACCAGCTTCTAATTACTTTTGGCACAAATATAAATTTAAGTTGATGATTTTTTTTTAAATATAAGCAAATAAAGAAAAATTATCCATGAATTGTGACTTTGTCTTCACGTGTGTATAGGAAAGGAAAGGGAAATTGGAATTGTGATTTGGCTTGGATTAAATTAAATAGCAGCAGAAGGAAACGGAAGTTGGAGCGAGTCACGTGGGTTCATTTTCAATTATGTGGGCTACAAGCAAGGGAACGTGGGTTGTTTCAAAAAACCCATTTCAAATATTTAATAGAGAACAATGGGGCTTTACGAGACTACCAATCATGAGAATAAAAGAAGATAATTAACATAAGTTTAAAGAGGGGAGAATTCGATCAGAGGAAAAAGGGACGGCCGAGAGAAAAAGGGCGCAGCCCTTTGGCTGCTGTGTACCTGCGCAGAGATCGAAGACAGAAAGCAAAGAGAGTTTGGTTTGTTTTTTTTATTCATCGTTCAATTTTAATATTGTGTTGAGATCTTTAGATTTTAGTTAGTTAACTCTTATGATGAACAATTTGATAGTGAGAGTATTAGATTTCTTCGGCATGATTGTTGACTAATTTTGTTTTAACTGCTTTTTGTGATTGGTTGGTGAAATCGTTCTTTTCTTAACCGTTAGTCATTAATTGTTCCGGAATCCTTGCAACCGTTGAACACCCGCATGCTAATTTGTTTAATCTAACTAGTAACCTAGGGTTTTAGTGGTCCACTATTTAATGATCTAGCACTTTCTTGCGGCAGGACTAGTCAACCCATTAGAGACCTAGGTTATTAGGTCAATTCGGCAATTGGGGAGCATGTCTATGTGTTATTAGTGATTAATTAGGTTTTGCCCAGATCGGTAGCCAACCAGGATCCAAAAGTAGTTAACTTGTCACATAGGTAACTCTTAGCTTTAATAATTTCCTTAGTTGTTAAGTTAATTCACCCCAACAAATCAAAACAGCCAAGAGGCAATTTAGTGTAATTCCTTAGATTTAATTAGTTTAGTTTAGTTTAGGTCAATCTAGGTTAGTGACAGTAATCTAGATTTAGGTAGTTAATTTAGTTAGGTAGTTAAATTCTAAATCACTAGTGACCACTAACTCCCCTGGATTGATACCATACTTACCCTATCTATAGGTTTAAGTTTAGGATTATTTGTAGCGGTCTCGACATCCGTTATCAGTCATCATATTAGAACATTAAAATTCATGAATTCGCAACTATAAAAAAGAATTAAAACAAAGTTTTAAATGAGAATACAAATTAAACAATTTGAAAATGAAAAACCAGATATAGATTTGTATTAAAAAAATTTACATAAAATAAATCTTAATAGATTTATAATAAAAAAATATGTAAATGGTTTGAAACAATACCAAAGATAATAAAAGAACAACTATTGTGAAGGGTTTGGAAGTGGTCGCCAGAATGTTTGGGCTCTTATTAGAGAGCAAGGTTCTAGAATTTCTCAAGAAAGTTAGAGGAAATAATAGTAAAAAAACAAAAGAAACGGATTTGACCTGCGCAACAACAATAACGGATTAACAACTTAACCCACTTTATAAACCTTGTTTTACTCACTAACACACAGTATAAATAATTGTTCTTTATCAGAATTTAAAAAATGTGGCCTAAAATTTTGGAGCCCCAAGTCCTTGCTTGGGCCGCTTGGCCCTGTTTCTAGTTACAAAAGAGCTTTAGATGATAAGTTGTGTCTAAATATACTTTATCTGATGTTAATTCCTTATCAAATGCATCAATAAGATTACAATATATACTACTTTAACTTGTTTTATATTTTATAGGATTTTAAGAGATCAAGAGTTAAAACAATGAAGTTGTACCGGAAGACAAGTTTAGTAATGAAAATTAATTTGATCAAATTACTTCATTAAATTTGTGGATTAGAATACTTTTGGTATGAAGTCAACCAGAAACACACGTGATGGTAGATTTTCATGTGAGATTTGGATAATTGCAAATTGCATAGAAAATGGGCCACAACAGCCATACGAGATTTAATCTTGCAGCCCATCAAATCAAGGAACAAAAGGAGAAAAACAATTCACAATCGGGGGACACAGTTTCGTACGGAAGTGTTGTAAACAATCGAAGAATTGAAAAACTATAAGCGAAAGTGAATGCTTGCTAATTTTATTATCAATGAAAGAAAGAGATTACAGAAATCGTCAAGACGAAGAAGATGCTCTAACCTACTCGCTAACAACTATATAATCACCAAACTTAACGGCTAACAAACCAAAATACAAGATTAACAACTACCACCCTTTAGCTTTAGACGAATTGACACTTCTGACCCGAAACAGATTTCCCGTGTAAACGAATTACACATCAGTTCTCGAGGTTTTAACACTTAATTAAAATCTGTCCAAACTTCTTATTTAACTCAATAAGCAAGCATTCAAGTGATTAAGACTTCATCACAACAGGAAGCAAGGGAAGCAAGGGTTTGACGAGCCGCTTGGCTGCTTTGGATTGAACGGTATTTGAGAAGGTTCATCACCAATGTTAGTTGTTGTATTCGACTGAACAAAGGGGAAGTTTTGATGTTTTGTTTTTAATTAATTGTTGAACAAGTTGAATATCTAGTTGATTATTTCGATGAAAGGTTTGATAGTGATAGTATGACAGTATCTAAATTGTTTATTATTATGTTTGGCGAAATTCTATTTATGCTTGGCGAAATTCTATGTGATCATACATGGGTGTAAGGTTCTTTTAATTTCTTAATTGCTATCGGTTAAGTATCTTAGGATTAGTTTAGTGGGTAAATCGGGTCTGGTTTAGTTTATGTAAAACATTCACACGTCACAGCCCTTAATTGTGAATGAATCCGGTAAATCGCACGTTATAACCACTTAAATTACAACTCGTGTTATCACGGGCTAATCCTTCGCACATTCCCCCTTAAGGACGCCCTAGTTATGCAGTTAAGAACAATCAATATTTTGTAAATCTAAACCTTGTGTGTGATCATATTTTGTTTTTCATTATTATTCTCGTTTACAGTTTATATTTGCAAATCAAAAATCAAATTTTGCATGACCCCATCGACAAGTCATCACCAGGACCCCTCTACCTTCTGAATCCTAGCCCCAAAATTGCAACCTTTGTCTTTTTCATAGGAGAACAACTCCAGATTAGGGATGCAAATTTTACCTGCGAAAGCGCATACCCGCGGGTACCTGACCCAAATGGGGTGGGTATTACCCGTCTTAACGGATAATAGGGTGGGGATGGGTATTAGTTTTAAAACCCGAAGCGGGGACGGGTCGGGTACGAGTATGGTACTACCCGTCCCGTTTGAAACCCGAATATATATAATTTACATACGTCCTTTATATATAAGGGCTTGTTTATTTTATATATTTTTTCCAACAAATATTATGTCATAATATTTATATTTGTTTATTTTTTTATTGTGAGGTGGACATTTAAATAAAGAAAAATATTTTGCAAAGTTTGTAAATTATAAAACTTGGATGTTTTTTTTTTTGAAACGACAGTAAAACTTGAATGTTTTTTTATTGTTTTTAATGAACTTGAGAACGTGGTGATCGTCCTTTTTGCTATTATTATTGTGTGATTGTATTATAAAACTTGAATATTTGAATTATTATCGTTATATTTTCCTGACCTTTAAAAAAGTGGATTTTTTTTTCTTAAATGGGTACCCATCGGGTTTCCCCGTATCCGGTGAGTTTTTTACCCGTACCCGTCGGGTATTAGGCGGGGACGGGGATGAGTATGGGGATTAGTTCGGGTACGGGTACGGGTAATGAAGTCCCCGCTATTACCCACTCCCGTTTACATCACTACTCCAGTCTCCAGATACTATAGGAGTCTTTAAGAGATACTATAGGAGTCTTTAAGATAGCCCAAACTCTTCTAGCTGTCAAGCCAAAATTTTAACTTAGACTCTATTACCTATTTTGCATCTAAAACGCTTTTACCCGACCTCTTTAAATCCCCAATAACCTTTATAACATTCCTTCAAGGTCTAGTAATCGATTCATTACAACGAAAGACCACCACTTTCTTGGTGAAAAAAGTGAATAACAAATATTAATTTCAATTCACCCATAAAGTTGTGACAACCCTACTGAATACGTACCCGTTTGATAAAGTTTTAAAATAACGAAAAGTCAAAATAACTCAACAAACGCCCAATGCGAACCATTGGTTTGAAACTAAGGGACTGGGATGGTACGCATGTCTAGGAGGTTGGATGCGCCAACCTGGAATTTGGATCCGCGTGTTTTGATAAATGATATGGGGCGTCTGAACCAATAGGTTCAGACCAGAATGTTTGCATCAGTACAAACGATGTTGTGCTTTATAAAAAAAGATAAATTTTGCCTCTTTTTTGCACTTATCCGGTTTTTTGCTCTGGTCCTTGTGCTCCAAGCCCTCTGAGAAGATAAAGCATCCTTGGAATCCTATGGTTAAAACATTCAAGTCTCACAAGTCATGAAGCAAGGAAAAACATGTCATTCCTAATTGAATTTGATACAAACTCTCAAAGGACTTGTGTTTTAATTCGAATTCCTGACATTACAAAGTATCTAAAGATATCAGAAGAGGCTGGTGAACAACATTGTACAAGACCAAATGTAAGTCTTGATTGCACATTCAAACAAATTTTAACCAATTTTAGGGTTTTTGGTGTTTGAAATGTGTTTCTCAAGAACGGGTCATCACGTGCAAAAGTGTGATGGTGAAGTTGGTAGCTAGAAGATTGTCATTAAGGTTTCACATAATTTAATCATCTTATTAAGGTGTGTGTTACTTCCTTAGACTACCCGTAGTGGGGCGTCACCGGGCGAAAAGGGGCTCCATAACGCCCCCTATAACGCCCACCCCCACTACGATGGGGCGTTATAGGGGCGTTATAGAGGGAGAATGGGCGAGGGGCGTTAGCCCAGTAACACCGAGAAGAGGAGGAGAAATCAGAAAAGAGCCGTTCAACGGCTCTATTTGGGTCCGTTGGAGGGTATTTTTAAATTTTTTATTTTTAATTTCAACCCTCTTTTACCTATAAATACTCCACTTTTTTAAACATTTCACACACCACCCCAACTCCTCTCTACTTCTATTCTTCTACTTCTTTTTATAAAATGTTTCCTAACCAACCCAACAACCAACCTAACCCTCGACCTAATACCGGCGAGAACGAAACCGATCAAAACCTATGGCAAATGTTTATGAACATGCCTTCCCCTCAATTCCCGCAAAGGAACCCCGTCACCCAACCTTTCCCGAACCAATTCACAAACATGTATAACCAAGGTTTTTCCCACTTCTCACAACCACAATTTGGAGCTTATCAACCCCCTCCATTTCAACCACCCCCTATATTTTCTTTAAAATAGTTTGTTTTAACTAACTTTTTATTTGTTTTTTTTAGCAAACAATCAAGATATGAAGGAATTTTGGGACGAGATTCGGTCCAAGTTTTTCGGGTTGATGGGGAAGGGCGAATACCGAAACCCGGATTCGTTGTCGGGAAAATGGAGAGAGATCAACAGAAGATGTCAAGTTTTCTCGAACTATTATGATCGGTGCAAATCTGGTTAGGCGAGTGGTGCGAACGACTACGACATTTACGAGAGAGCGGTGGGCGAATACGAAGCGGAGCGTGGTCGTTTCGGCCTCATGAAGTGTTGGCGGTTTCTCTACCAAAGCGAGAAGTGGAGATCGAAAGCGGATATAACGACACGTCAAACCCGAAAAAGCAAGAAATCCAAGACGTCGTCTTCCGCCGGTCCCGAGTCGTTTGACTTCACCGCTCGAACATTCAATATTAATTTGAATGATTCGGACAATGATGATGAGGATGATGCTCCGACTCCACCCGTGGAAACTACTAGTGGGAGGCCAAGAGGTCGAGATTTCGCAAGGGCTAGCCGTGGAAAGGCTCCGGTCACCGAATATCATGCGGTGGTGGCCGAGAGTATTCAAGATCTTGCACGGTCGAAAAAAAGCAAGTTGAGCAAATCAACGATTATCAACTCGACAAGGATCTCGAGTTCCTCGCCCAACCACCACCTCAAAACGGTGATCCGGTTTACCTCGCCCTCTATAACAAAAAGAGGGAACGAATCAAGGCAAAATACAAAATCAACGAGTAGTTTTTTTTAAGTGGTTGTATGTTTTATTTTAATTAAGTTGTATTTTTTTTAAGTAGTTGTAATTTTTATTTTAATTAAGTAGTGTTTTTTTTTTAAGTTGTAATATTTATTTTTAATGAAAGTAGATTTAAAAAAAAGGTTAAAAATAATAATAATTAAGTAATGATGGTGGGGCTTTATGGGGGCTTTATCCATTACACCATAAAGCCCGCCTTGCCCAGTCATCGTCCACGTGTCACTTAATGCCCCATTTGGGGCTTTATGGGCCTTAACCACTACACATAGCCTTAGTATTGATATTTAGATTTGTGACCGAAACTTTATTCCATGCACAAAAGGATTTTATTTGGAAATTTGGTTACTAGAGTATTCTTGAATAAACTCATTTTTGGTTATTTAAGGTTTTGAAAACATATCACAAAGAAATACTAGTTCAACCAGAAAGTTTCCATAAATTTTTTATTACAAAAAATGTCGTTGCGGACCGTCTCTGTCCAACCAGTGGCTGGATGGTCCGCATGTATGAGAAAATGGAAATTCCGAAGTATTGGTCATTACGGACCTTCTACAGGTATATAAGATTTTGGTTAGTCCGCATATGTAAATCAGGAAAATTGTGCATGCATGGGAAGCGGACCGTCTGTGTGTCCAGAAGATATTATGGACTGTCCGTATCTCTGAAAACCCATTAAAATAAGAATCCGGTCAAGACTCACCGTCTAAATATCCAGGATAAACTCTAGGTGGACCACATATGTTTAACTCAGAAAAGGAGAAAAGTATATAAAGTGGACCGTCTATCTGACTAAATTGATATCCGGACGGTCCGCATGTTTGGAATAACAGTACTGAGTTGCATAGGCTCTTGAGGACCGTCTGACTATCCAGATGTAATGTGGACAGTCTGCATGATGTCTCTTACCAGAATGTATATTTTGTATAAATTTTTGAGTGATAAGCTTTTTTATAGACTTTTGACTGCTTCATGTTTAGAGTTTGCAATTTTATGATCATGAGGTAAAATGACCATCTTATCATTAAGTTAAATGAATGATTAAGAAATGAGTATAATTACGTTGAATAGATTTGTACCTGTATTCTATATCACGTGCTTAGGATTTCTGCTACTTGCTTAAGATGTGCCAGCTCTACCAAGTGAGCATGTTAGAACTTAATTGTATTGTACTATTTTTGTATATTTATTCATTCTTGATGTACCTAGTTGTAACATTATTGTGTTTATAATGGCAAGGTCTCCCACTATTTTTGGTGTGGAGTTAATTCCTTTCATGGTATCAATCGCTGCCTGGTTCCTTCCTCTTCCCTGACCCTCTGCGTTCTTCGATTCCTTTCCCTCCCTTCATCATGTCTGCCTCATCTTCTTCCTCACCTGAATTCACTACTACCGTCTTCCACTCGATCCAGCATAAACTATCTTCCTCCAACTATCTTCTCTGGATCAATCAGATTATTCCTCTCTTTGAGGATCAACGCTTTCTTTCCCATATTGATGGGTCTAATCCACCACCGCCGGCCACTGTTACCACAGATGGTAAAGAGGCGGCCAACCCCTTATACCAGACTTGGAAAGACACCGATCGGAAGGCCGTTATTCTTCTCAACGGCTCTCTCTCCGAAGAGGCTTTTACCGGTCATCGGGTTTTCCACTGCTCGGGACAAGTGGAATGCCCTCGCCACCGCCTTCTTGAATTCCTCGTCTGAGCGTGTTCAAAATCTGCGGGACCAATTCCAATCGATCACCAGGGGTAATCAAACTGTTGCAGAATATGGTCGCCGTTTCAAAAACCTAATCGATCAACTTGCTGTCATCAGGGAAACTGTCCCTGAATCTGATAAGACGCGATGGTTTTATCGCGGGCTTGGACCGGCGTTTGAGACCTTCTCGATCGCCTTACGTGCTGCTCGTCCGAACATCTCTCTGCGTGATCTGCAATCTCAGGCCGAGAGCATCGAATTTTTCTCCAAAGGGGTTCACTCCAACAACCCTACTGCTGTTGCGTTTACTGCCCAGTCTCCTCGCCCTCCGGCCAACTCAAACCGCCCCAATCGCAACAATCAGGGACAACAGCAGTCCGGTGATACTTGTCAATGGTGTGGGAAATATGGCCACAAGGCAAACAACTGTTTCAAGTTGCTCAATCAAACTAAAGCTTCATCGTCTTCATCCGGGTCCAATTCGTCTGTCAACAATGAGGCCCTTTTGGCCCAAGCTTTTTAGGCCAAATGCCATGTTAATTCGTCCAATCCAGATTGGTATGTTGATACCGGGGCTACTGATCATATGGTCGGGTCCTCCGCTCATGTTCCCTCCTCCACTCCGGTAAAGGGTAAGCCTAAAGTCACCTTTGGTAATGGTGCAATTCTTCCCATTTCTCATGTTGCTTCGTCTACTATTCGTAATAAAATTCATTTGAATGACATTCTCGTTGTCCCACACATCACTAAAAATCTTTTGTCTATAAGCAAGTTAACGTTTGACAATAATGTTGATGTTGTGTTCTCATATCCTCACTTTGTTATTCAGAATCGGACAACGAAAGTTCCTCTAGCCCACGGACTATGTGAAAATGGGCTCTATGTTTTGAAGAATAATTGTCATGCCTTGGCCGCCACCACCTCATCCAAGTCATCTTTTGAAATATGGCATAGTCGATTAGGACATGCTTCCTTTGATGTCATTCTATTATTAAATAAATTGGGACTTTTGAATGTCACTTCTTTATTACCCAAACCTATTGTTTGTTCATCATGTGAATTAGCCAAAAGTCATAAATTAACTTTTACTCTTAATGACAAAAGGGCCTCTCACCCTCTCGAACTTGTCCATTGTGACTTGTGGGGTCCTTCTCCGGTCACGTCTCATGATGCGTATCGTTATTATGTTGTGTTTGTGGATGATTATTCCAGGTTCACGTGGTTCTATCCACTTAAAAATAAAACGGACTTTTACGGGGTGCTCCCTTCCTTTATGCGACTTGTTCAAACACAATTGTCTTGCAAAATTAAAACGTTTCAAAGTGATGGGGGTTCCGAATTCCTAAACAATCAAGTCAAAACAATACTTGATGATAATGGGACGTTCCATCGGGTTTCCTGTCCATATACTCCGCAACAAAACGGCCGTGCGGAGCGTAAACATCGTCACATCGTTGAAACAGGACTCGCAATTATGTTTAATGCTAAAGTCCCGACGCATTTTTGGGTTGATGCGTTTAGCAATGCCACTTTTATTATCAACCGACTTCCTTCCAAACTTCTTGATGGAAAGTCACCCTTTGAGCTCCTCTTCACACAAAAACCAAACTACAACAACTTTCGGACGTTTGGTTGTCGGGTATTTCCATACCTTCGAAATTATTCGGATCAGAAATTAGCTCCTCGCTCGTTACCATGTGTTTTCTTGGGGTACTCGACGCAACATAAAGGCTATAAGTGCCTTGACATGGCCTCTGGCCGCCTATATGTCACCCGACATGCTCGGTTTGACGAAACCTCGTTTCCCTTTTCAGGTACCTCACAACATAATGATTATAATACATTACTGATGACCTCTTTTTGTGACAATGCTCAGGTCTCGACGGGTCATACACAACAACCGAATCAGGCTCATCAGCCTCACTGTCATCAGCAGCATACTATTCCCCAAAGCCCAATTATATGTCCACTTTGTGATGACAGTGGCCCAACTCCTCAACCAGCCCAACCTGCTCCCTTATACGATTCTGATACTGGGCCTGGGAGTTCGGACAGTGGGTCGGATCACTCCAATAGCAACAACAGCTCCAGTGATTCATCTCCTAGTTCAAGTGATGTCGATGATGATGACCCCTCCCCTGCTGCTTCCATGCCGCCACCTCCATCTGGACATCCCATGATCACACGAGCAAAGGCCGGTATTTTCAAACCAAAACATGTTGCTGATCTTTCATTCGTCCAGTCGTCTCCGTTGATCACGGCTCTTCATGCTGCTTCTGACCCGATCAGTTACAAAGTTGTTGTTCGTAATCCTCACTGGCTAGCTGCCATGAACAAAGAACTTGCGGCTCTTAATCAGAATGACACGTGGACCCTTGTTCCACGTCCACACTCAACTAATATTGTTGGCTCCAAATGGATTTTTCGCACCAAGTATCGTGCGGACGGCTCGATCGATCGGTACAAAGCCCGGCTTGTGGCTCAAGGGTTTAGTCAAATACCGGGCCAAGATTTTTCACACACTTTCAGTCCGGTTGTCAAAGCTACAACTATCCGGACCGTCCTTGCCTTGGCCATGATTTATGGCTGGAATTTACATCAACTTGATGTAAATAACGCGTTTTTGCATGGAAATTTGAATGAGCAAGTATACATGGAGCAACCCCCTGGTTTCGTCAATCCATCACTTCCTAATCATGTATGTCGGCTCAACAAAGCTCTTTACGACCTTAAGCAAGCACCGCGTGCATGGTTTTTCCGTCTTAGTAGCTTTCTACTTCAACATGGGTTCTCGTGTAGTCGTGCGGATCCATCTCTATTTATATTCAAAAAGGGAGACTGTGTCATGTATTTACTAGTTTATGTTGATGATCTCATTCTTACCGGCAACAAAGAAGACATCATCCGTTCGTTTGTTTCCAAGCTCAATGCCGAATTTGCCATTAAAGATCTTGGAGATCTCAATTACTTTCTTGGCCTTGAGGTTTCTAAGGGTTCTCAAGAATTGTTTTTAAGCCAAACCAAATACGCCAAAGAAGTTCTTCAACGTGCTCGGCTTCTTGATGCTAAACCTATGCCCACGCCGCTCGCTCCCAACATTACACTTGTCACCGATGGTGTTCCGTATCATGATCCAACCCATTATCGTTCACTTGTTGGGGCTCTTCAATATTTGACAATTACAAGACCCGATATTTCGTATGCGGTGAATCAAGTGAGTCAATTCTTACAACGTCCAACGTGTGATCATTACTCCTATGTTAAGCGGATTCTACGATATGTTAAAGGAACTTTATCTTATGGTCTCACATTTCGTAAACATCCCACCACTTCAATCCTTGGATATTCCGATGCCGATTGGGCTCGGTGCATCGAGACACGCCGTTCCACGTATGGGTACTCCATCTTTATTGGCGGTAATTTAGTTTCATGGAGTGCAAAGAAACAATCAACTGTCTCCCGCTCCAGTTGTGAATCCGAATATCGGGCGATGGCGAATACGGCGGCCGAAATAATTTGGCTCACACATCTTCTCAGAGAGTTACACGCTCTCTCTCCGGATCGTCCTACATTGCTATGTGACAATCAAAGTGCCTTGTTCATGTCTCAAAATCCCGTTTCCCAAAAGCGAGCTAAACACATTGATCTTGATTACCATTTTGTTCGGGAACTTGTCTCCTCCGGCAAATTATACACTAAATTCGTTCCAACCAAGCTCCAAGTTGCGGACATATTTACCAAAAGTCTTTCGCGAAATGCTTTCGAGTCTTTCCGTGCCATGCTTAATTTGGGTCCTCCACCGTTTCGCTTGAAGGGGGGTGTTAGAACTTAATTGTATTGTACTATTTTTGTATATTTATTCATTCTTGATGTACCTAGTTGTAACATTAATTATTGTGTTTATAATGGCAAGGTCTCCCACTATTTTTGGTGTGGAGTTAATTCCTTTCAGAGCACGCAACCTAAGCCCTTTTTGTTTACATGTTATGGGCTGAAATACTACGCATGTCTTTCAAAATGATTTTTAAATTTTTGTTATGACTTTGTATGTTAAAAGATAATTACTGGTAGGCGGTTAGCCCGCACCAACCATTAAGCTAAAGTGATTGAATATGCAGGGGACTTACATGCACGTAAATGGATCCATGTTATATTACATGTGGTATGCTTAGTAGTAAATTGAGACTATATGTGAATTTTGTATTTAACTAAGACCTAGGCACTGGCCCGAGGCAATGCTAATTAATGTTTTGGGTAATGTAAAACCCATGGCAGTCCTTGGTTGTAGCACTAGGTGGCATATAGGTTGGGTGCATATGATAAGCACATGAAGCGGGTGCATAAGCGTGAACTACACCCATGAGGATCTGGCGTTTCGTAGACGTATTGGTTGGGTCTATGTAACTGATTATCCATACAGACTTAT
This sequence comes from Deinandra increscens subsp. villosa, assembly GCA_039602395.1. NCBI lineage: Eukaryota > Viridiplantae > Streptophyta > Magnoliopsida > Asterales > Asteraceae > Deinandra > Deinandra increscens. Next base: position 61,701,454 of record JBCNJP010000008.1, on the reverse strand, counting down.
TTATATTACTTATTGTTGTCTGGTTATGTCAGATCGTGACTCACCAGCTTTCTTACTGACGTATTTTAAGTGTGTGTTCAGAGCAATAGTTCAAGGAGAACCGGTCATGGACTTTGTGGTAGAAGTTAATATTATATTTGTTTGAATAATCCTAAGTAGTAAGTGTGAATGGTTGACTTTTAATCAAGAATTTGGTTTAGTTGTATCTCACTCTTGGATCGGGTGGAGGATACCTTAACTTAAGGACTATTGTATTAGTGGCTTAAGTTTGTGTTGTATTTCATTTGGGTTTTAATTTGTGGTGCTTTTTATAAATGTCACAATTAAGTCTTACGTTGAGAGAAGGGAAATATTAGAGACATAAATCGAACAGATGCCCAACCTCCCTTTTTGCCGACTGCATCTTGTTCAACTTCTATCAATTTGATCACATGGATTAGAGCCTGAAACAAGGAAAGAAAGTATGACGGGGCTACCCCTAACACCAACTTTGCAAGCGTTCAAATTGGAAATCAGGATCGATGATACACGAATTGAACAAAGAAATGGAGAGAATTTTATTGAGAAAACAAGAATTACAAGATGAGAATCGCAATCACAAAATAACAAACCTAAAACTTATACTGGAAACGAGCTAACTACTGAAAACAAACATTTTACAATTTACCCCCTGTACTTTCAGCTTCTGGTCAACTACCACCATTTACTTTCTAACGTTCATATTTCAGCTTTCAGAAATGACAATCCAGTCCCTCAAAGTAATATTAAAATTACTAACTCTTAATCTTCTAAGTTAACCAACAATAAATCTAAATCTTCAACATTCTCCCCCCTAATTTTATTATTCTTTGTTCAAAGATCATGATTCAAGTTCAAGTAACAACAAGATCACATTAGCACCATGTGCCATTGACCCAATGGGTTTGCACACACTAGTGTGTTCACTTGTCACTCCTTAAACTAAATCAAGACCTCAAATTTCGATAAACTACTTCTGATAGTCTGCAACTCCCAATTGCAGCCTCATCTCAGCAAATTTAACCCTTGGCAAAGCCTTTGTCAAGATATCAGCTTTTTGCTGATTACTTCCAACAAACAACACCTTAATCTGGCCTCTCTCTATACACTCCCTGATATAATGGAATCTGAGATGAATGTGTTTTGATCTTCCATGAAAAAACAGGATTCTTCATTAGCTCAATAGCTGATTTATTATCTACATAAATCACCACACCTTCCTGCTCTTGACCTGTTAATTCTTTCACCAATCCAGATAGCCAAATAGCCTGGCATGTAGTACTAGTTGCTGCCATGAACTCTGCTTCACAGCTAGAGAGAGCAACTGTCTTCTGTTTTGTGAATACCAAGAAACAGCTGAACTGTTATAATAGAAAATGTTTCCTGCAGTACTTCTCCCATCATCAGTGTCCATCACATGATTGCTGTCACTGTAACCCTGCAGATTTCCCAAATCTCCTTTCTTATAAAACAACCCATACCTGAGTGTTCCTTTGACATATCTAATGAGATGCTTCACAGCCTTCAAATGAGCTTCCCTTGGAACTTGCATAAACCTGCAGACCATCCCAACTGCATAGCATATGTCTGGCCTTGACTGACACAAATACCTCAAGGAGCCCACCAACCTTCTATACTCTGTTACATCCACTACCTCTCCACCCTCATCCTTATGCAATCTCAGTCCTGGCTCCATTGGCACCTTGGTCTCATTGCAACCTTCCAGCCCTGCTAACTTTATCACCTTCTCAGTATAAGTTGATTGGTTTATATAAATGCCTTCATCATCCTGCAAAACTTGAAGTCCAAGATAATAACACAATATGCCTAAATCAGTCATATCAAACCTTTCCTGCATTTGTTTCTTGAAAATTTTCACTTCTGTCTTACTACTTCCTGTTACAATTAAGTCATCAACATACACTCCTATAATCAAGATAGATTTATTCTTATTTCTTGTGTACACTGCTGACTCATGTTGACATCTCCTGAAACCAATCTCCTTGAGTACTTCATCCAACCTGGTGTTCCAAGCCCTTGGTGCTTGTTTTAAGCCATACAAAGCTTTAACAAGCCTATAAGCCTTCTGTTCAGATCCCTTCTTCACAAAACCTTCAGGCTGTTGTACATAGACAGTCTCCTTCAACTCACCATGTAGAAAAGCAGCTTTGACATCAAGATGATAGACATTCCACTTCATCCTTGCAGCATGTGCTAAAATCAATCTAACTGTTTCTATCCTGGCCACAGGTGCAAAAGCCTCTTCAAAATCAACTCCATACTGTTGTACATAGCCTTTAGCAACCAACCTTGCTTTGTATTTGGATATGTTCCCCTGTGCATCTTTCTTAATTTTAAAGATCCACTTTAAGCCAATAGGTTTACAGCCTTTTGGAATATCAGACAATACCCATGTATTGTTTCTTTCTATAGCCTTTAACTCTCCCTTCATAGCTACATTCCAACACTCATGTTTACAAGCTTCATTATAGTTTCCTGGTTCCTCTTCCTGTGCTAACAGTAGCTCCACCATTTCCAGCTGCTCTTGCCTTCCAAGATTAATTCTCCTGTCAACCACATAGTCATCAAGCTTTCCTGGTAGGCTACTCACCCTGCCTGATCTTCTAACTTGTGGCCCTTGACTTGAACTTGAAACTCCTAGATCACTCTGAACCTGTGCTTGAACTTGTGCTTGAACCTGTACTTGACCCTGAGGTAAATCATCACCTTTATCATCACTTTCATCCACACTTACTTGTGTTGATGCTCCTGGAACATCACCAACTTCCCAAGCTTCATGATCTATGCTTTTCTCCTTTCCTTTTCCACTAATTTGATTCCAATCCCATCCTTTCTTTTCGTCAAATCTGATATCCCTGCTTTTGACAATTTTATTCCTAGAAACATCTAGCATTCTGTATGCCTTAGTTCCTACTTGAGTACCTAAATAAACCATGGGATTACTCATGTTTTCTAGTTTCTTAAGACCTGGTTGTACATCCTTTACATGCCCTATGCAACCAAACACTCTCAAATGTTGAACATTTGGTTTCCTACCTTTCCACATTTTGTATGGTGTCTTATTTTCCAAAACCTTTGTAGGAATCCTATTTAACAAATAAACAGCATGCCTAACTCCCTCTGCCCAGTATTTCTCTGGAACCTTCATGGCTTTCATCATACTCCTGGTCATATCTAGAATGGTCCTATTTCTCCTCTCAACTGCTCCATTCTGTTGAGGAGAATAAGGAGCAGTCAATAGTCTTATGATTCCATTTCTATCACAAAATTGATTGAACTCATTAGAAGTGAACTCACCTCCTCTATCAGACCTCAAGCTCTTAATCCTAAAACCAAATTGCCCTTCTACCTCATCTTTAAACTTCAGAGTTTGACTATATGCTTGATCCTTAGCACTCAACATGTATACCCACATGTATCTAGTACAGTCATCCACTAATAGCATAAAGTACCTATTTCCACTATCTGTAGCAGGTGTTATAGGTCCACATAGATCCATTGAAACCATCTCAAATGGCTCCTTGGACCTAAACACAGACTCCTTTGGAAAAGGTTGCCTAACTTGCTTTCCTGCTAAGCAGGCATCACACAAATCTGTAGTGTGTTTGACCTTAGGAATACCGTGTACTAAGTCAGAATGAGCCATATATTCTAGAGTCTTGAAATTGACATGACCCATCCTACCATGCCAAAGCCAAGTGTCATCATCTACACTATTCAGAAAACAAAATTGGTGATCCTACTCTCAGATTGACCTTATATAGCCTATTATATGATTTCTGCACTTTCATAAGCAACACCCCATTCCTTTCATACAACCACAAACTATCCCCTTTCATTTTTACTTCACACCCTCCCTCAGTTATTTGACCAAGACTTATTATGTTACTTTTTAAATGAGGTATGTAGTAAACATTTGTTAGCACTCTTTGTTTCTGATTTCTACTTTTAAGAACAATAGAACCCCTGCCCTCAATGTTTACCATTGACCCATCACCAAAAGTAACACAACCATTAACTAATCTATTTAAATCAGAAAAGTAATGTGCATTACCTGTCATGTGATTTGACGCCCCATTATCCAAGTACCATACTCCTTCTTGATCCTCACTTGGTGTAAAGTTTCCAGGGATTACTGTTGATTCATTCAGGTAGACTACTTCTTTCTTCTGATTTCCTTCTTCTTCCAAGAGAAGAACAGACTCCTCTTCATCACATTGAGTCAAAATTGCCTCTTGTGATTTGCTAGTCACCTTGATGCATTCACTGGCATAGTGACCGTAGTTCTCACATTTAAAACATTTAATGTGAGACTTATCCTTCTTCTGCTTATGTGAGGATGGTTTTGAACCCTTAAAACCACCTGCTTCTTTCCCTTTCTGATTGCCCTTGAACCCATCTTGCCCTGCCTTTGCAGCCTTGTTCTTATCCCATTTAGTCTTACCTTTTGACTCCTTCTGTTTTGCCTTCCATTCGGTATAAGACAGCAGCTATTGTTCTTCTTTCCCTTGAGAACTTTTCTGCTTCATCCCTGTCCTTTCCTCAAAAGCCTTAAGCCTTCCAATAACTTCTTGAAATAAGGCAGTGTCCAAATCCACAAATTGTTCTATTGAAGCAACTACGTGTATAAATCTTTCTGGGACAGAATCTAAAAGTTTTCTAACCAAGACTGATTCCTTTATGATTTCTCCTAGGCTTGCAGAACTTGATGCCAATGCTGATATCCTTCCTGCATAATCATCAATACATTCTGCCTCCTTCATCCTTAGCCCTTTAAACTCAACCTTCAAAGTTTGAAGCCTGGATTTCTTGACCCTTTCAACTCCCACAAATCTTGTTTTAATCGAATTCCAAATATCCTTCGCAGTTTCTAAACTCGCCACTTGAAGTATAAGATCCTCCGGCAATGATTGAAAAATATAGGCAATAGCAGCCCCATTTTTCTGATCATCAACTGCTGCTGCTCCTTCTGCAGGCTCAACCGCACCCCACAATCCATGAACTTGAAAAATGGCCCTCATCTTCACAGCCCATATTGTATAGTTGGTTGATGTTAACATCGGACATTGCAGAGGTATTGTAGTATACTTCTCCCTTACTTGTCGGTTACCTTCACATGTGCCACCGTCGGCCATATTTGGGGATTGAGTTCTTCGCGGAGATGATACTTGTGATCTCCGAGGGGATGAGACCGGCGATCGACGCGACGAAGTTAACAACCGAAAAATATTGAATGTAAACACTCGAGGATCAAAGATCCTCCGTCAATTTTGAGTGAAATTGAAGCTTGAACGAAACCGATCAAATCGGGCATCAAGAACCCTAATAGCTCTGATACCAAATCAAATTGGAAATCAGGATCGATGATACACGAATTGAACAAAGAAATGGAGAGAATTTTATTGAGAAAACAAGAATTACAAGATGAGAATCGCAATCACAAAATAACAAACCTAAAACTTATACTGGAAACGAGCTAACTACCGAAAACAAACATTTTACAATTTACCCCCCCCCCCCCCGTACTTTCAGCTTCTGGTCAACTACCACCATTTACTTTCTAACGTTCATATTTCAGCTTTCAGAAATGACATTCCAGTCCCTCAAAGTAATATTAAAATTACTAACTCTTAATCTTCTAAGTTAACCAACAATTAACTCTAAATCTTCAACAAGCGTAACCTGATCACCAAAATATAAGTTGTTCATCTTCCACTTTGATAGACGCTTAGCCACTTTGTCAATAACTGAACACCACTTTATTAATAACGTTCATATATACTCACACCCATTGGAACACCAAGGTAGGATGTGGAGAAGGATCCCACCAAGCAGTTCAAGTTGCTAGCCAAGTAGCCATGGTGTCGACAAATCGATACTAATGTAAGAATATGGAATACTTGAATGACTGGATGATATTATTGATAATCTATGTTACATTATATATATAGAGAATGAAATAAACCCTAGATACCTAAATAGGCCCATGGCTCATACTAATTAACTCTAATTTAATAATACTCTAATACTCCCCCGCAGTCGTAGCGCAAAAAAATCAGACGCTAAAGACTGGAAAACAATAAAAAAATAAAATAATAAAAATAACTAGAAAAAAAAAACTAGCTTCAACTTCGGTTCTCGACTCCAAATCCCAAAGCGGCTCGAAAAAAATTGAATCCCTGAAAGCATTATTAAGTTTGCTTGGCTTTAGTTTCATTCATAACTTCATCTGGTATTAGGTGTTGGTTCCTGGATAATGAACATGACTGGCTAGATGTAAGTTTGACAACCGGCGACCGTAGTCTTGAGGTGGTGTGTCGAGACTAGCAATTGACGGTCTATTGGATCCGTAAAAAAGAAAAAAGAAAAGAAAAAAAAGGGTGATGACCGTGGTCATATGATGGTCTCTTGGATCCATAGATCGGGAGACGAGATACGTAGATCTAGAAAGACAAAAAAAACTTGAATCAAACCATAGTTTGTGATTGGTGGCTGTTATCAAGCGGCGGTCTTCAAAAAAAACAAAAGAAAGAGATTTGATTGAACCATGATTGTATCGACGTTGTCAAGCGGCGGTCTTCAAAAAAGACAAAAGAAAGAGATTTGATTGAACCATGATTGTATCGACAAAGAACGAAACAACAAACCATAAACCAACATAAGAACCATTTAGAAACCAGAGAAAAAATAGTAAAGAAAACACGGAACCATAGAGGTCATGGAGCAAAAGATCACAAGCTATTTGGATTAATTTGCACGGTTTATATGAATGAAAAAAAATGGAACAAAGATCACGTGCACATTACATGTGGATTAATATTAGTAAAAAATGGAACAAAGATCACGTGCACCATACATGTGCATTAATATTAGTAGACCAATATATGCGACAATAACCTATATACCAATCCACAATCGATAATCCAAAACTGGGTTCAATCAAGAAAAAAAGTATAAAACGGAACCATAAAAAAAGGAATGAAAATTTAAAAAGATCACCGGACAAGGACTCAAATTATAAACCAGAAAGAAAACAAAAAAGAAGATCAATACCAATTTGATTGCGGAAGATGATGACCGAAATCTTGAATCGAGACGAAGCCTTATTAGAAACAAAACGGATGAGAACAAAAAACCATGAAACTAAAATAAAAGCGAAGTTGGGACAGGGTGGCGGCGGCGGCACGCCGCCCTGTCTAGGGTTTAAACTTGGTGGCGACGGCTAGGGTTTGGATCGTTTAAGATACTATGTAAGAATATGGAGTACTTGAATGACTGGATGATATTATTGATAATCTAGGTTACATTATATAGAGAATGAAATAAACTATAGATACCTAAATAGGCCCATGGACTCATACTAATTAACTCTAATTTAATAATACTCTAATAACTAACACTAACACCAAAAAAACATACTCTTTTTTTAAATTAACTTTGAGACCAAACGCGAGATTGAAACACCTTAATATTTGAGCCAAATTTTCCATATTCGACATTGAAGCCTCCCATATGAAAAAAAAAACATCATCTTCATAGAACATGTGCAAGAGAACCAGCCCAGAGTTCGGAATACTTATGCCACGGAAGGTACCAGCAGTACTTGCGCTCAAGGTCACCACATGAAGATTTTCCATAATAATAGCAAAAGGAAACGGGGAGGGGGGGGGGGGGTCGCCTTGATGAAGACCACGTGACACGTCAAACTCCTTAGTTACAGCCTCGTTGATCAACACTGAATTCCTTCCCGAGACTAAACATCCTTTAACCTAATTCCTCCAAACCAAAAGAACTCGCATATGTCCCATAATTAGGTCAAGAAACTCCAAGTTAGTGGAGTCGTAAGCTTTTTCAAAGGCTACTATAAAGAAACATGCCTCTTTTTCGTCTTTTTCAACCAAGTTATAGTTTTGTTCATGATCATTGGCCCATCCAAGATAAAGTGTGATCTTTGATGAACACATATTAAGTGTCGCTAACTACATCCCCGATGAACTGACAAAACAGTCTGCCAAGGTCAAATGACCTTATTAATAAAACCAACAAGGCTAATAGGCCAGAAGTCGTCTAAAACAAGAGGGTCTTCGGTTTTGGAACACGAGACAATAAAGGCAGAATGACAACCATTACTGATCTCATTTGTTAAAGCAAAATTATCCAGAACAAGTTTGAAGTCCATAGAAAAGAATTCCCAATATACATTAAAGAATTTGAAGTTGAAACCATCTGGACGAGGACTTTTATCCCCGTTAAAGTTCCACACGACACGTTTGATTTCCTCCACCAAAAGAGTTTTTCCCAGTTAATTAATATCGTTAACGTGTTCAAATTCACACACACATCATTGTTTGATTAACCCAAAACCTTATAAATTTTAATGTCTTTGGGTATCTTATGGTGCATCGCACACCCCGACAATTACGACTTCGTCTAGACTTGCAACAAATAAAATAAACGAGTTCAATTATTAGACTCAAAGTCAAAGGACTTGAAATGACAATGCAAAAATTGAAATGGTCTTGCTTCATACTCCATTAGTCATCCTAACGGCAGCCGTAGTATACCGCCGTCCTCTCTTATTAACATGTGCTTCAATTAATATTAGTGGTTTTTTTTTTTTTTTTTTTGTTTTTGTTTTTTTTGTATTGTTATACAAATATCTATTATAAGACGTTTAAAATAATATAATATGTGTTAAATAAAATAATTTAAATTTTATAAATGTATAAAAACTAACTTATCTGTTCAACTAGATTTACTATACGAATCAATTACATTGCTATAACGCTATCTAAAAAAACAAAAAAACTGAATAACAATATTAAATTAAAGACAAATGCTTAAAATATTGATCAAGCTTGGTACCTAAAAATTATGTTACACAACCTTACTCATTACACCACCAGCGTATGTGATAAATTAGTTGCGCTTGGAAAATATAGAGAGAAAAAAAGAAAACCCAGAGACAACATGGGTGCATAAAATAGTTGCATTTATGTAACCCTACATAAAGAAAACGGGGAGTACAAAACCTGCGTAAACACGTTAAAATTAGAAACCAAACACTAAAAGTATTGAGCCTGAGATGTAAAAGTTATGATACATGACTGTATTTGTTACATAATCAACTCTTTTACTAGATTCGTTATGATTAAATAAAAAGCATTTTAAAATACGCTTAAATAAAAAACATACTATTATTGCTATCCACTTCAATATGTGTTAGTATATAATAGTTTGTGATCCGCGTCTTGCTGCGGGGATAAGATTGGTACACAAAACAGTTGCATTGCTATAACATCACATAAATAAAAGGAAAGTACAAAGAACAACGTAAGAAAGTTAAAATTAGAAGTCATACGCTCAAAGTATTAATTTTAGAACCTAAAAGTTATGATACACAAATATTTCTATTAGATGGTTAATTTCTGTACTAAATTCGTAGAAAGAAAAAATATACTAGAAATGCAAAGACAAAAAAAAAAACCTTTAATTTTACTTTTAAGGTAGGGGTATGGTCACAAAAGTATCCTTACGGTTAAGAATGAAGATCCAACAGGATCATGCCAACCAACGAGCAATTGTCTCAATGGTATCTGGAGGAGAGTTGAGTTTCTGACTGAGAGGTCAGGGGTTCAATCCTCACAAGGGATTTTCTGGCAGTGGTCAGTTTCCCCCTAAACTGTTTTCCTAGTTGAGTGCAAGACTGATATGAGCTTTGCCATAGGAGACGTGTCAGTCTCTGTCACCCTGGGAGTGGAGATGATCGGGCAGGTGATGTAATGCCCGCGTCAGGGTTCTGAAATCATGAAGCAAAAAAAAAAAATTAGGATCATGGCACATGAGAGAGATAATAAGGAGAGAAAATGAAGACTAATGGTTCATTTTTAGGTGGGTATGGTCATGATTTGAACCCTTAGGCTTCAAAATTTTTTTAATTAAAAATACACATAAATTAAAACATAATATTAAATCACATAAAATTTAATTAATATAACTTATTTAAAAAACACGATACTAAATATAAAACTACGCGTTTAGCTCTTCCTTTGTTAAAGAGACTTCCATGTGTGTCGATATGTACTCCGTAATACCAAATCTGAGCTTAAAATATATCCTGCTATCGCGCAATTTCAATTGGATATTATGATCAAATATCGGCTCGACTGACGCGGATGTGCACCGTTAATATCGCTATGCCCTTGTCTTTGATGGCCATTATGTGCAATATCATACAAGCGTACATTATGTTCTTTAACAACTCTTTTGGCATTGTCGTGGCTAGTAGATACACGTAGAAATTCAACTTTATATAATGTAAAAATAGCATCATACTCGTTAGGAACATTACCGTAAGTGAGTTGACAAATAACAGACGTGCATTTTTGCAAATTGCGTGAAACTTTCCCTCTTCCTTACGTCGTAACGTCCTGAAAACCATGGGAAATGATCTATAATATCAACAACATTTTTTTGTAAAAAATCGTTTAGACATCCGAAACCGATCCCTAAAAATACCCTCATTGTAACGAGGAAGCTCTGAAAAAAATAGTTCCATCAAACGTTCATGACCTCCAACACAGTTACGATAAATACTCTTCTCTATTATTCACTCCTGATAAGGTTAAATGTACTAAAAAATATTTTTAATAAAGATAATCATAGTTTATCAATTGTAAATGTACTTGAATAAAGAAAATTGAATGAAACACGTAACTTTTTCGGTCAGAGAAATACATATTTAAAAGAAAGAAAAATATTTAAAAGTTAAAATTTTAAAAATATTAATTTAAATACAACATTTAATCTCCCATCATAATGTAATAGGCTAATACCACTAGGACTTAGACGTGAGCAAAAAAACCGGTTAGGCAACCGGTTACAAAAAAAAAAACCGGAACCGGTTAGGGGAGTCACCGGTTAGAACGTAACCGGTTCGGTTACTAACCTAACCGCCGGTTAGGGATCAGTTAGGCCATCCGGACGGAGTAACCGGTTAGGAAACCGGTTAGAGCAACCGGTTAGAAAAACCGGTTAGAAACCGGTTACGCACCTGAACGTTGTAAAACGGTCATATAGCCGTTATGGAGCCGTTGGGCTTGTTTTTTTGACCGTTTTTTTTCTTTTTTTTTGCAAGTTTACCCCCATAATCATGTATAAATACTTGGGGTATGTTTTGGTTGATCCTTACACCATTCTCAACTCTTTCTAAACTCTCAATCTCTCAAAAATCTCTCGTAATGGCAACATCAAGTGTCCCAAACACCAACGACTCTAACCCCGAAAACCCCGTTCTTGAAGTTATTCCAACCAACCGAAACCCAAATATTTGGCAACATTTTGATATGTGCAAGATGAAGGCGGGTGGAAAGAAAGCTCGGTGCAAATATTGTGGTAAGTTCATCGGAACCGAAGCGAATTCGACGTTGAAGCTACATGTCGAGTATCCCCATTGTAAGGTTCTTCAAGCAAGACAAAATGCGGCGGGTCAAGAAACGATGTCTAACGAAGGAGGAATCTTTGCAGATGATGTTGAGGCAACTAGGCTTGCAATGGAAAGTTTTGTTATTCAACAAAGTTTGCCTTTCAACCATTTTGACAACAATCGCTTGACGCGCCTCATTCAAAAGAATCTCCAACCGCGCAACACTAATGTAAGTCGTACTACACTTAGACGTGATTGCCTAAAATTGTGGAAAGAGGCGAAAGCCGAATTACAAGAAGGTTTTTCAACTTTAGAAACACGTGTCAATTTAACGAGCGATTGTTGGTCAACTCCCCATGGTTCACCCGAATCTTTTATTTGTGTGACCGCTCATTGGGTAATGCCCGAAACTTGGACCATGATGAAACGAACAATCGCTTTTGAACAACTTGAATTTCCTCACACAGGGTCAAATATTTTTAAAAAATTTGACAAAGTTATCCGGGTTTATGGTTTACAATTCTCTATTTCTTTTGATAACGTGTCCAATAACACGCGTGCTATCGAACAACTAAAATTCAAATATAAACCCGTTTGTGAAGGAAGTTTTTTTCATAGTCGTTGCGTTGCACACATAATCAACTTGTGTGTGCAAGACGGGTTGAGGATTGTTAGCCCAATCATTCTAAATTTTAGAAAAATGTTGTCGGATGTGTTTAGCAAACCAAGTAGGCATAGTGCCTATATAAAATATTGCAAACAAGCGAATGCCATTTGTTTAGGTCCGAATTGGGACGTACCTACGAGATGGAATTCGACTTGTACCATGTTTGAAAAAGCTCTAAAACAAAAAGATAGTTTGCGTTCTTACCACAACGACCTTTGTTCGAGGCACTCAAAACTTGTTGAGTTTTCTATAAATAGTTGGGCTCTTATTGAAGATTTAAAAAAGTTGTTACATGTTTTTAAAGAAGCAACCACAACGTTGTCGGGGGTTTATTATCCAACTAGTCCATTGGTTTTAAACCAAATCTTTTTGATGTGCCAAACCTTGAATGAATATTCGTATAAGCCGGACCCTTTTTCCGAAATGGTTAAACCGATGAAAGCAAAATTTGTCAAATATTTTGAAAATATGCCGGCGGTTATTACTTGTGCCTCCGCCCTACACCCTTGCATCAATTCGAATAATACCGAAGCTTTGATTGAAAACATTTGTTATGCTTTGGATTTGTATACCGAAAACGAGCTCATTGGTGAAGAACTAAAAAGAAAATTTAACAAAGACCTCACAAACTTGTATGATGCATATGTTGCTAAGTATGGTACAACATCAACCATACACGAGTCTATGAGGCAACATCAAGCGGGTGTGGGTGCAAGTAGTAGCTCGGATCGTTACGTAAACCTTTTCAACATGTTTTCAACCAACAATGCTAAAAGGGCAAGGGGTAACACTTCGAGTAGCGAACTCGGAAGGTATATAGGGACCGATTTCCTAGCGGGGATTGGGATGGCCGGTTTCAAAGACCTTGATTTGTTGGCTTGGTGGAAAGGAAAGGAAAAAGAATTTCCCGTGCTTTCCATCATGGCCCGAGATTTACTAAGCGTCCAAGCTTCCACGGTAGCTTCGGAGTCCGCTTTTTCTGTTAGTGGCAGGGTCATATCGGTGAGGAGGACAAGGCTAACTCCGGCATCGGTGGAGATGTCGATTTGCTTGAAAGATTACTTGGATGCGGCGGAGAGGATTCAAAACATTGCTACACTTGAAGGAATTGAAGGAGAGATGGAATATGAAGGCCAATTGTACGATGAGGAGGTTGCGGGTGGATTAACCCCGGGAATGACCGATGATGAAGCCGGTTGGGACTACTACTTGAGGTCCGGTCCATCTAGCTCGGGCTCTTCAAACGAATAAAGTTAAACGACTACGGAACCGGGGAGAAAAAATCGAAGAACAAGTTAAATTTAGTATGTTTTAATATTTTTCCGAATTCGATGTAATGGGTTTAAAAACTCTTTTTTTATGTTTTCAAGTTTGGTGTGCTTTGTTATGTTATGACAATGAATAAAATTTGAACTTTTTAAAAAAAAGTTAGATTTTTCGGTATTTTTAATAAATCACAGAATGTTTTTGAGCTGTGAAAAAGAGAGCTGAAATTGTAACCGAAAAAACCGGTTTTTTTGATAACCAGTTTATAACCGGTCTTCTAACCGGTTCGAACCGGGTTGTAACCGGTTGCTATCGGGCAGAGGCTTCCAAACTGGAAACCGGTTACTAACCTAACCGGTTAGGTCAGTAACCGGTTATTCTTCAAGAACATCCTAACCGGTTTCGGTTAGTAACCGGTTTCGGTTACGATTTTTAACCGGTTTGTGCATGTCTACTAGGACTAGTCTTTGGTATTTTGACACATTTATAATTATACTGCTTTTAAACATGATTTATAAAGCACACTATTTTACATAAATTAAAACAAATGTTGTTGAAAAAATAATAAGATCGTTGACTTGGAGTTCCCAAATGTAGGGTGCGGGATCGAACAGCGTAACGATAAATATAAGTCGCAGGTGATAACGATTGTTGGGGTCGTTACTTCACGGCGGCCGCAAAACGGTCGGTTGATTAGCCACTTATGACGCACGTGCCATGCGACTTATTGGAATATTATTAAAATGGAATGCTTCTCAAAAAGACTAAAACTGGTAAATTTGTTGTATCACAAAATAATAGAATTTATTATTTTCAACATATAGCTTGAACATTTATACTTTTAAGAAAGAATAAATAAATTATTTATTGGAAAATTGGATATTTTTTAACAATTAAGAGCATTCACGGTATGTTTCTTAAGAAATGTGTGAGTGTAAATTTGTATAATTTAATGTTTGGTTGTGAGTGATTGTGAGTAGGAGAGAGAAAAACTTTACAAAATCTGTATATTTGACAAAAAGTTTGATGATTTGCTAAAATTTAAGGATTGAAAGAGAGAGAAAATGTAATGATAAATGTATAAAAAGTATTATTTAATTATGGTTATGAATAGAAAAAAGAGAAAAATTAATAATAAAAGTATAAATTATAAGGATAAAGATAGTAAACCTACTGTGAATGCTCTAAATGATCATGTATGTATTTTATAGATTTGAACCCACAACTTTATAACCAAACTATGACCTTGAATTCTTGAAACATGTAAATTTAATTTTAGTTATCCAAACTATAAGGTGGCGTTTGGTTCACGGAATGTAATGTAATTGGAATTGTATAGTTTTCCTTTTAAAGTTGTGCTTACGTTGGGTAAATAAGGAGTTTGAAATACGATGAATTCCTTTAATCAATGGAATTTAGAAATCCTTCACTTTAACGAAGGAAAGTTACATGACCTCAAATTCCATTGATTAAAGGAATTCATTGTATTTCAAACCCCTTCCTTACCCAACTTAAGCATAATTTTAAAAGGAAAACTTTACAATTCCAATTACATTACATTCCGTGAACCAAACGCCACCTTAATGTTAGCCGATAGTAATCCATAAACCTATTTTTATGCATCTCATTTTTGTTGCGAAGTGTTCCCACGTTAGTTCTTCTTGATCTCGACCCGCCTCTTGATCGTGTCCTTCACGTGAAAGGCAATCTTGGTGGTTTGTCTATGAATAGTAAATGTTTTTTTTAATGGGAAAATGACAAGAATGGACAAGTAGACCATCGTGGGTTTCAAAATAGCCCTCTATTACGGTCGTCATGGACTTCTAAGCACGGTCGTCCGACTGTACATCACAGTCCAATCAATATGCACCACGTTGCATTTTCACGGTCGTCACGACTGTACCCATAGCCCACCACGACTGTACTCTGAAACGGTCGTCCCGACCGTCTGACACCACGGTCGGGGTCGCCACGACCGTATATATATTTTTTTTAAAATCAAAATTAAATTATGTATGGTCGCCCGACCGTGTACATATACGGTCGTTGTCGACGAAGATTAGATAAAACTGATAGAGCTAGCAAGTCGCCTTCATTTTGATCGTAGAATTAACGATTTTCAATTTTAAAAAAAAAATTATAGAGCACGGTTGTGGCGCCTCCGACATTGGTGTCAGACGGTCGCTGCGACTGTTGCAGAGTGAATGTCTGCGTGGCATTTAGGCAGTGGGTTTCCTCTGGGATGGATATGCAACACAGAGAGTTTGGTTACTCGCACGGAATGCGGTTGTAACGTGTCATGGGTAAACATCGTTTACCATGATGAGACCCCCTGGTAATTACCGGATGTTTGCAGATATAAAAGATCTAGTCATGAAAAATAAGGATTTTGTTTATTATATTGAAATGCAATACTTGGTAAATTTGACTTTAAACTTAATTAAAGTAAAAAAAATTAAAAAATTACATATAATAAAATATTTTATATTACATGTATAATATTTAATTAAAATATTATTATGAATAAAGTATTATAAGCATTATATTAAAGTACTAATGTATATTCAATAAAATATATTATTTTAATAAAATATAATATATATGTAATAAAATATTAACCTTATTTAGTATTTTGATAATTACTAACCTTAATATAAAAAAATTATATTTAAATAATTATTTATTGGATAATTACTTATTAAAAGTTTAAACCAAATAAACCCTAATATGGAAATTTAGTATTTAAATAATTATTTATTTAAATTTTGTGGTGATGACAAGTGTCCTTTTTACTAATTAAAGTATGACAAAACTTTTTGTTTATTATATAGTATAGAAGATATAGATAGATAGATATAGATATAGATATAGATATAGATTTTTTATAATTCCTAAAATTTATTGCTTTCTTAAAATTCAAAGATATAGTTATGACGTAGTTTTTATATCTATGTTCTTGTATAAGTTATATTTAAAATCGAACCAAGCTACGTTTTAACGTAAATTTTATTCGAAAGACAACTTGTAATTTTATACTTTTGTGGTTTCCTTTTGTCTTTATTATTATTATTATAGCTTTTTTGTCTTTATTTTTTTTTTGTTATGGTTTTTTTTAATACGAGGGCAATAAGTTTAGTAAAAGAGTTGGTGATGTAATAATACGGTTGTGTAACATAGCCTTTTTATTTTTTATTTCAAATCT
Organism: Deinandra increscens subsp. villosa; assembly: GCA_039602395.1. Classification (NCBI taxonomy): domain Eukaryota; kingdom Viridiplantae; phylum Streptophyta; class Magnoliopsida; order Asterales; family Asteraceae; genus Deinandra; species Deinandra increscens. The sequence continues at coordinate 61,684,855 of JBCNJP010000008.1, read as the reverse complement.
CAACGAATTTAACACATGAGTTTGTTGTGGATCCCAAGCTCCCAACTATCATTCTCATGTCAGTTCCTCTAGAAGGAACTTGCAAGCATTTGGGTTGTTGTGTAGCTTTTTATTTCTATTTTCTTTACATAACGTTATTGCAATGTAACTGTTTTCTGTGTCCGCGTTATTCCCGTAACAAAGTCATTATAAGTATTTTTATTCTTTTTAGATAAATCTTTATGGTTTATATGTTAGTTTCATATCGTTGCCTTTAGGTATCTTATTGTTTATAGTGTTTGTATTTAATCAGACTTTTAATTTTAACGTTTTTACGTTATCTTTTTTCATTTTGTTTTTTTTACGTTCCACTTTAGCAAACAATTGTTTGTATACCCACGTTATCCTCAGGCAACACTGTGGTAGTAAAATTATTAGACTACTAGGTTAGTAACCTGTGTATTACACGTGTTGAATTTGTATTCATAATATTAGATAAATACAAAAAAAAGGTCAAGAGATTTAAAGTTATGACTAACGTATAATCCTTATAAAACATTAATTGATAATTTAAAAGAAAGTGATTATGTTTGACAAATTGTTAATTAGTTTTCCTTAGAAATACTCAAATTGTTGAGTAAAATTTACCAAATCTACATTAATTGTTATTTTTTAAAATAAAAATTTAGTTTGAACGAAATTGCTAATTAGTATTAATTGGAAGTTTAATAAATTGATAATTGATTGTGAGTTTGACATGTCACAGTGCGTGTTATTGAGTGATAATGATAATTTTTTTTAATAATATCTAAATTATTAAGAGAAGATGGAATTGGTGGTATAAAAAATTTATATTAAGTGTTAAACTGAATAATTATTTTACATTTTAAATAAAAAGTTTATACTTTGACAATCCAATAACAATTATGGTTTCGCTATTTATCCTTAAGGGCATATGGTATACCCATAGCCATGTTAAAGTTTAACACCGTCACGTCAGCGATAACTAGACTTTAACACCACATAACACACATGGGGTATACCCCATGTTATATGGTGTTGTGTTAACATTACTTTATTATTTCTTTTTAATTTTGAAATAAATAAATAAAACATTAATCTTAAAATATAGATTAAAAGACAACACTACATATACATGTTTATTTTTTTTTTAAAAACTACAAATGCTTGATAAAATTAAAAAAAAATACATAAACACATAGAATAAATTAGTGTGATCGAACGTAGATATCCTCGATCAAGTCAGCCTTTAGTTGATTATGGATATCTCGATTTTTTATTTCTTGACGGATATCCCGTTTTCGATCCTCATCGATTTTCGCATACGTCATATCAAACTCCTCCTCGTGGAATTGGCAAATTACAGCACCTTGATCCTCGAGGATCATATTGTGTAAAATTATACAACCACGCATAACGTTAGCTATTTTGTTTCGATGCCACATACGTGCGGGGGTGAGCTATGATATGCCATTTTTCCTTCAAATCGCCAAAGTACGTTCAATGTCTTTTTGAGCCACGCTGTGAGCTTTTGTGTAGACCCTGCACCTTTCACTATTGGGAGCCGTAAACATTTTGACAATCGTAGAGTATTGGGGATAAATCCCGTCTCCCAAATAATATTCGCGCTTGTATGTGTTGCCTCGTAGCTTAAACGAGGAATCAGGCTCACGTCCCTCGATGATATCATCCTAAATTGGTGATTGATCCAACACATTGATATCGTTATTCGACCCAGTCACATCAAAATATTGATGCCAAATCCACATGTCATATGAAGCAACGGCTTCAAGCATCATGGTTGGATGCCCATGATCACCATGGATAAACTGACCTCGCCAAGTGTTGGGACAATTCTTCCACTCCCAATGTGTGCAGTCGATGCTACCAAGCATCCCACGAAAACCCCATTTGTTCTCGTGAAATTTATACAACTGTTTAATATCGCTAGCAGTAGATCGTCGTAAATATTTTCTTACGTACAAGTTGTAAAGACCTAATTTTAAAACTATGTATGAGAATCGAACATGGTATTTTAATTTATTTATGAAACAAATGATGTAGGAAAAGTATTTCCTTTACAAACTTTTGAATGCACGACCTAAAAGTTCGATCGGTCATCCTCAGATACTCGTCGAAGGAATCACCCGTAACACCGTAGCCATCACTCGAATTACTGCCGTGCACTTTTGCAATGGAGTGAAACCAATCCTTCCTCTCGCATCGCTCCGTTGCGGGAACCACGGATCCTCTCGCTCTAAATCGTTCATAATTCTTAAAAATAGTGAACGTCGCATACGAAAACGTTGTTCAAACGTTTCTCCTGGGTAGACGCTAGGATTGTTAAAATAATCTCTAAGAAGACTCGTCTGTCCCATTTCACGGTTTCGATTGAGACGAGCTCTTCGGGTAAGTGCTTGTTCCACTCGTTTATTTTAGCCGACGTTGATGATAATGCACCATCATTTGGTAAAACATATTCGCGGCATCATCGGTGGACGAGTCGGATGAATCGTTGAACGAGAGAAAAACCATAATATTTTTTGCAGAGGTTTGAAATAGTATTAGATGAAAAATGGATTTGAGATGTGAAAAATAAGTGTAAAAGTTTGGTTTAAATAGAGAAAAAAAGGTTTTTTTTTTTAAAAAAAAGCCTCCAACGGTCAAATAATCGACCGTTCAACGGTAATCACAACTCAAATAGGGGCGTCGAAGATATGGCGGAAAGAGACGACGACGCTACATGGCGCAGGGGGGGGGGGGGTATTGGCACTGTATAACGCCGAAAAAGTACAACTTGGCGCCTCTTCACACCAGTATACCGCCTGCCCTAATAAAGCTCAAACAATATGGCTGACCGAATAAGGAGGTAAAAAGTGATTGACCGAGTAAGAGGTAAGATTGGGCATGGGTTAGCCATAACTGACCAAGTCAGAGGCGTTTTTAGCGAAATTAAATAGGCTGACCACTTACCAAATCAATAATAGCTCTGACTGGATCCAATAAGTGTTATCAAATACCCCCTTAATTTTTTATAGCCCAAAGGATGTCTGCCTCCTGCCTCCTGTCGTCACCACCTCTATTCGTAAGTGAACCTCCCATTCTTCAATGTCAAAAACCCTTTTTTACTTGTGCTTAGGGGCGAATTTTCCTTTGTGCCAACAGCGACCTCGGTCGCTGCTGATTTTCGTCCAGAAGCACCGATTATACGTGTTTATGAGGAACTTTATATATAGGAAAATTGGAATGAAATAATCCAAGTTATTGGGTATTGGCGGATAATAATCCGAGTTTCAATATTGGCCTACAATAATCCCAATTATTTGGGTCTTGGAATTCATTGGGCCGCCGTTAATTTTTCACTAACTCCGTTAGTTGTGTGCTGACGTGGCACATGCCACGTCAGCAAGTATGATGCCACATAACCTGCCACGTCAGCAAAAATGATGCCACATCACCTGCCACGTCAGCAAGTACTAGCGGAGTTAGTGAAAAATTAACGGCGGCCCAATGAATTCCAAGACCCAAATAATTGGGATTATTGTAGGCCAATATTGGAACTCGGATTATTATCCGCCAATACCCAATAACTTGGATTATTTAATTCCAATTTTCCTTATATATATACTGTGTCGGTCGCCACTAAAAAATTTATATACATTGAGTCGGTCACCACTAAATTCTTTTAATGTATAATGTATTTAGTCGGTCCCAATTCTAAAACTATATAAAATGCACTATATAATTTACTAAAAAGTAAAAGAACTTAATTTAATTGAGAAAAAAGTGTAGGGTAGTTTTGGTAAATACCTTTTTAAAACATAAAATTAATTAAAAAAAATCATTAGCTTCCAAATCCCAAATCCCATCTTACGGGATAAATCAGAAATCCAAGGAAAAGGGCAAACGGAATGGCTACGCACCTACCGATCACCGTACACCGATTACGCCGTCATTTAGCACTCACCAAAATCCGGATTTTGTCCCCAGCGAAGGCTCAAGGCAGCACAGGCTGCACAGCTGCCCTTGCGCAGCGACGAAGTCGAAGGCAAAGAGCGAGAGACAAAGTCGGTCTACGATTCCAGAACCTGAAGGACAAAAGGATTGTCGGCGATTTCGTAGGTGAGCTTGAAAGTACGTGAGCGTACGGATCTTCTACTTAGTCGTGATGAAATCAATGAAATACAAGATGAACACAAAGAGTAAATACAAATGAGCTTTGTATTAACCACTAAGACCACAAAGTACACAGAGTAAATGTATAACACAGAAGCATAGACTGTTACTGAAAACAACACAAGACGCAACTATTTATAAGGCTGAAATATGACTGACCGAACCTCAAGTTCGGCCACACGTTCGGCCATGTCCGAACTCCAGGTTCGGCCTGAGTTCGGACCTCAGCAATCTTGTGTGAATCCGTCTTGTATTCGATACTTCACATGACGATCAAGAACCATGTATCAACAGAGCTTGATTGCTTGAATAATTCTGATTTTTTTTTTGTGAATGATGTATAAATTGCAACTGTGAATGCAAGTATGCAACTATGAATGAAGAATGATGTCTTGAATAACTTGAAGTATAAATTGCAACTGTGATTCTGTGAACGGAGAATGAAGTATAATTCTGATTAGATGAAACTTGAAGAATTTGGATGTCCATACTCCAAACCCAATGATGTGCAAATTGCAATTATGTATTTGGATGATTAGATGAAGTACAGATTATTTATTTAGTAACTTTCTAACCATTTTGTTTATTAGGTATGAAGTAAAACAAAAACTTTGGATGATTTTTAAAAAAACAAAAGGATGAGCAACAAAATAGTATACGTCACAAGGCTTCAACAAGTGAGCCACAAGATCATATAAATCCATCACAATCAAATTCTGAAGGGCCATAACCAGAATCAAATCAAGAAGAAAGCCAAGCTACGTGAGGTCTCAACTGTCTCCGATCTATGCAAGACTCTTGTGGAAACTAAGAAAAATGAGACATACTATTTGATTGATAGAGTTGTTCGATTAATCCTGACACTTCCAGCTTCAACTGCAACAACAGAGACGAGTTTCTCAGCGATGATTTTTTTTTTAAAAAAAATCGCCTTCGCAATAGGACATCAGACGAGTATTTCACGGATAGCTTGATGATTTACGTGAAGAAAGAAATTGCTAACAAGTTTGATTCGGAGGGCATAACTGCTGACAATTTCTATTTTTATTATACTACATACAAATTCAAGTGGCTTTGGATAGTAATTGAACATCATTGAGTCACGTGGCATCATGTGGTAGTGCCACGTTGTAGCTATTTTTTTCTATCCAAATACAACATATAGTTAGCACAGAAGTTGGTTATATGATTGGTAAACTTGTTTAATATAATATTTAGGTCTTAGGCTCAAGGTTTTGATCGTTTCGCTTCTGATTTTACTGTTATCATACTGATTTTTTTTATTTCCATTTTATTTACGTTGTGTAAGACAATACAAATATTTTTTGTACCTGGCACATGAGTTAGTTATGTAATAGGTATAGTCGTGTAATATAACCTTAAATCCTATACTTAATACTTTAAACATATGACATCTAAAACTAATGGCTTTTTACACAGTTGTTTTATACTTTTATTTTCTTTAAATTACGTTATATCAATACATTTATTTTGTATACATGCATTTACCGTATAAAAACACGGCGGCAGCACGTAGTCTAAATCTAGTTATTTAACAACACCTTCATTTGTTTTATTAATATGCCTTTATTGTTAAAGATTAAAATATTGCAGTGCTTTCTTTTACATAAAAAGAGACCAGTGCTGCTACCCTGCTGGCACCCCAATGCCTAAGAAAATAAACTGTTGACTAAAAGGATATTATATTTTAGGAAAATTGGAATTAAATAATCCAAGTTATTGGGTATTGGCGGATAATAATTCGAGTTCCAATATTGGCCTACAATAATCCCAATTATTTGGGTCTTGGAATTCATTGGGCCGCCGTTAATTTTTTACTAACTCCGTTAATATTTGCTGACGTGGCAGGTGATGTGGCATCATTTTTGCTGACGTGGCAAGTGATGTGGCATCATACTTACTGACGTGGCATGTGCCACGTCAGCACACAAATAACGGAGTTAGTGAAAAAGTAACGGCGACCCAATGAATTCCAAGACCCAAATAATTGGGATTATTGTAGGCCGAATATTGAAACTCGAATTATTATCCGCCAATACCCAATAACTTGGATTATTTAATTCCAATTTTTCTATATTTTAGCACAATAAATGAATAAATACACGTATTATATAACTTTTGGACGGAAAATCCTATCTTGATTTTGTGAGTGCCACTAAATTTGTCACGTTCATATATACATACATACATAAAGCCTATATATATCACCCTCCTCCAATAGTATCTTCCATCACTCCTCTACTTCACTTACTCATCTCACCTAAAGGTAACACCACCATCTCTCTTCTCTCTCTCTAAACCCATTTCTTTCTCTCTCTAAAATATTACATATATGTTTAATTTTGTGTTAATTCCTTACCAATTTTGCAGAATCAAGAAAATGGATTGCAAGTTCGATTCCGAAAAAGTGATCGAGCAGTTTGAATCTTTAACTAAAGATGCAAAAAGAGTTCAAACCGAAACATTAAAGAAGATCTTGATCGAAAATGGTGAATCTGAATACCTACAAAAATGGAATCTTGATGGTAGATTTGATCCTCAAACTTACCGTTCTTGTGTTCCTGTTGTTACCCACAAAGATCTTGATCCTTATATTCAAAAAATTGCCGATGGTGCCACTCACCCTGTGCTCACCGGAAAACCGATCACCGCCATTACATTAAGGTAGATAGATATTCCGGTGACCGGAGATTTTGTAAAGGTTTTGGTTTTCTTTGGTAGTTTACTGACTTTTCTTTTTCATGTTTCTATGTTTTTAGCTCTGGAACTACTCAAGGGAAGCCCAAATTTGTCCCGTATAATGACGAATTAACCGAAACAACAATGCAGATTTACCGGACTTCTTTCGCGTTTAGAAACAGGTTTTTTATTCGTGTCTAAAAGATCAATAAAAGTTATAGTTTTTATGTCGGGTTGGTTGGTTGAATTGATGAAAAATGAACACGATCATTGTTTTATATGTGTTTAAGAGATCAATACTATTAACAAAGTTTTTAACATGATTTTTGTAACACGTTTATCTAAACGAGTCAAAAGATTAATGGTTTGAAAATAAGTCACTAAACAAATTATATGTTGATATAATGGATTGGAAATGGGTCTAAAAACTCAATGAACTTTTTACCATTAACTCTTTTAGGAAATTCCCAATTGGAAATGGAAAGGCTTTGAGTTTCATTTTCGGAAGCAAGCAATTCACAACCAAGGGTGGTTTACTCGCTGGAACCGCGACGACAAACGTATATCGGAGCGAACAATTCAAGAAAACGATGCAAGCGATGCAAACCCCGAGTTGTAGCCCCGACGAAGTCATTTTCGCACCTGATTTTCATCAATCTTTATACTGTCATCTCCTATGTGGACTCATATTCCATGAAGAAATCCAGGTCATATCGTCGACATTCGCCCATAGCATCGTCCATTCATTAAGGACATTTGAGTTGGTGTGGGCGGAACTTTGTTCCGACATCAGAACCGGTGTTCTGTCACCCAGGATCACTGTTCAATCGATTAGAACTGCTATGGCCAGAGTTCTGACAGTGAATCCTAATCTTGCCGATGAAATTGAAAGCAAGTGTTTGGGCTTAACCGATTGGAACGGGTTGATCCCTGAGATTTTCCCAAATTGTAAGTACATTTACGCGATTATGACAGGCTCAATGGAGCCGTATTTGAAAAAGCTACGGGTTTATGCTGGCAGCATACGATTGTTGAGTGCAGACTACGGGTCATCGGAAGGGTGGATCGGAGCAAATGTAAACCCTGATTTGCCACCGGAGATGACGTCATTCACCGTTCTTCCCAACATTGGATATTTTGAATTCCTACCGTTGGACTCGGTCGAGCCCGAACTAGTTGGGTTAACCGATGTCATGCTAGGTGAAGAATACGAGGTTGTTGTGACTAATGTTGCAGGTTTGTATCGTTATAGGCTTGGAGACGTGGTTAAGGTTGTTGGGTTCCATAACTCGACCCCGAAACTCCAGTTCGTTTGTAGAAGAAACTTAATGCTCACTATCAACATCGATAAAAACACCGAAAAAGACTTGCAATTAACGGTTGAAACAAGTGCAAAACTTTTAATCAAAGAAAAACTTGAAGTTGTTGACTTCACGAGCCATGTTGACTTGACCACCGAACCGGGGCACTATGTGATTTTTTGGGAAGTTAGTGGAGATGCGAGTGAAGCGGTTTTGAAAGAATGTTGTAATATTTTGGACAAATCGTTTGTTGATGCTGGTTATGTGAGCTCAAGAAAAGTCAAAGCTATCGGCCCTTTAGAGCTCCGTGTTCTAAAAAGAGGAACCTTCCAGAAGATTTTGGATCATTATGTTGGGTTAGGGTCCGCATTAAACCAATTTAAGACGCCACGGTGTGTTGGCCCAACTAATCAAAGAGTGTTACAAATCCTTTGCAACAATGTTGCCAAGAGTTATGTTAGTAGCACTTTTGATTAAGACAGTTTGTGGTGTTCGTTGTGGTTTGGTTTGGTTTGGTTTTGATGCATGCTTCATATAATTTGTTTGTTTGAAATGTGTGTATAAGTAATTTGTTTTGTTTATATGTAATATTTTTCTAGTAATATGTGAACTTTCATATGGTTAAAAGATGGAACAAAATGGCATGAGTTAGATCACGTATTTGATGTAATGTTTTTCTTGTAACATGTAAACTTTTGGCTACCTACCGACTAATTGCGAGTCTTGTTCTATCTTAAAAAAATATCATCTTGTCGTTAAAAAAAGTTACTTTTGTTTGAATTTTATATGAATATAAATTGTAATTTTTATAGGTCCTAGCTATATTCACATGTCATTTTACTAAAAAAAAGGACCCCACGAGTCGTTTGAGGCCAAACTGGTCGTGGGGGATTTTTTTTTAATATTATTTAAATATTACAAAACCACAGCCCCTTGATAAATCGGTTAAAGTTTCCTTCTAAACTGGTGATAATCAGAATTATGATTAGGTAGGTGGCTATTCCTGTTAGTGATCTGAAAAATACCATTCAAAATAAAAATTCACAAATGTTTTTTCTTGGGTTTTGGTAGTATTTACACACATGTTTTTTCTTCGCAGAAAAAAAAAAGAAGAAAGAAAAGACGATGACGGATCATTTTCGGCGGCAGCAAAACCGTCGGTTGATTGGGGGGGGGGGGGGGCGGTATGGAGAGGCCAGTTCCAAAGGGAGCCGGGTGGCTCCATGTGGCTCACCATACCGCCTTGCGCGGTTCTTCTTCCTGGCTTCCTTTTGGCGGTTCCATCGGGCTTCCACAAGGTTCCATCGGGCTTCCACAAGCCAGCCAAAGCCGGCCCAATATATCCGTTGCAATCGACCGTTGGTAGCCAACGGCTACCCCCTTTTTTTATTTTTTTTTCTTTAACATTTTAAACATACACTATATATACCCATTCATTTTTTTATAAAACACACCTCTTTCTCTCTACAAACATTTTCTTCATCTTCCTTTACCCTACAAAAATGAGTCTTTACGATGAAGAAGACTTTTTTCCTCAACCCTGGATTTGTATTTTTTTTTTAATAAAGGTTGTAATTTTTTTATTTTTAATGAATGTTGTTTAAGTTTATTAGTGTTTAATATTGTTAAATTTTAGTTGTGGATTAAATTAAAAAAAAAACGGAATGAATGTGGCTTCACCAAGCCACACCACAACCATACCATGTGGTGTGGCTTCACTTGGCTCCAAATTGAAGGAATTTGACATGGCCGAATATTATTGGTTGGTGAACATGACTTCACCAAGCCATGCTACCACCATACCTCATCCCTTTATCGTACGCATGACGCACGTGCTAGCCGTCAAAATCATTTAAAAAGTCAAAATCCAACACGTCAAAAATGAATTTCTAGTCAATTTGTGTTAGAATTTAATTCGTTTACTTTGCATTGTATTCAATTCTTGATCAAATGAACTTCCCGCCGTTATGGAGGAAGTGGATTCAAGGTATCCTAAAGGCGTCTAGATACTCGGTGCTTATTAATTGTGTGCCAACGGAGGAGTTTGATATTTGGAGTTTGGGCTTAACCGATTGGAACGGGTTGATCCCTGAGATTTTCCCAAATTGTAAGTACATTTACGCGATTATGACAGGGTCAATGGAGCCGTATTTGAAAAAACTACGGGTTTATGCTGGCGGCATACGGTTGTTGAGTGCAGATTACGGGTCATCGGAAGGGTGGATCGGAGCAAATGTAAACCCTAATTTGCCACCGGAGATGACGTCATTCACCGTTCTTCCCAACATTGGATATTTTGAATTCCTACCGTTGGACTCGGTCGAGCCCGAACTAGTTGGGTTAACCGATGTCATGCTAGGTGAAGAATACGAGGTTGTTGTGACTAATGTAGCAGGTTTGTATCGTTATAGGCTTGGAGATGTGGTTAAGGTTGTCGGGTTCCATAACTCGACCCCGAAACTCCAGTTTGTTTGTAGAAGAAACTTAATGCTCACTATCAACATCGATAAAAACACCGAAAAAGACTTGCAATTAGCGGTTGAAACAAGTGCAAAACTTTTAATCAAAGAAAAACTCGAAGTTGTTGACTTCACGAGCCATGTTGACTTGACCACCGAACCGGGGCACTATGTGATTTTTTGGGAAGTTAGTGGAGATGCGAGTGAAGCGGTTTTGAAAGAATGTTGTAATATTTTGGACAAATCGTTTGTTGATGCTGGTTATGTGAGCTCAAGAAAAGTCAAAGCTATCGGCCCTTTAGAGCTCCGTGTTCTAAAAAGAGGAACCTTCCAGAAGATTTTGGATCATTATGTCGGGTTAGGGTCCGCATTAAACCAATTTAAGACGCCACGGTGTGTTGGCCCAACTAATCAAAGAGTGTTACAAATTCTTTGCAACAATGTTGCCAAGAGTCATGTTAGTAGCACTTTTGATTAAGATAGTTTGTGGTGTTCGTTTTGGTTTGGTTTGGTTTTGATGCATGCTTCATATAATTTGTTTGTTTGAAATGTGTGTATAAGTACTTTTTTGTTTGTTTATATGTAATATATTTGTTGTAATATGTGAACTTTCATATGGTTAAAAGATGGAACAAAATCGCATGAGTTAGATTGGTCAAACTGGGTTGAGTCTGCCACGTATTTGATGTGATGTTTTTCTTGTAATATGTAAACTTTTGGCTAGCTACCGACTAGTCGCGAGTCTTGTTCTATCTTAATAAAATATCATCTTGTTGTTAAAAAATGTTACTTTTTATTTGAAATTTATATGAATATAAATTATCATTTTTATAGGCCCTAGCTATATTCACAGGTCATTTTGCTAAAAAAAAAAAAATGGGACCCCCATGGGTCGTTTGAGGCCAAACTGGCCCGGGGGGGGGGGGGGGAGGGGACGGAGGAGGCGTTTGGGGCCACTGGTCGTGCGGATCTTTTTATTTTTGTAACTTTATTTAAATAATACAAAATCACAGCCCCCCCCCCCCTCTCCCCCTGAATTTTAAGGGGTCGATTTGGCTCAAACAACCAAATTATTAAAAAAAATATATATATCCCCACGACCAGTTTGGCCCCAAACACCCCCCCCCCCCCCCCCCACACGACCAGTTTGGCCCCAAATGGCCCGTGGGAGTCATGTTTTTTTTATAGCAAAAATGATTGTTTATTTATAACCACTATTTTTATATAGCTTATGTTGATGTAGACTTGATACACTTTATAAACATGATTGTAAAATCATATTTCATATCTGGTTTCGACTCAAGTAAAATCGCATTTCATATATGATGTCACATATGTTAGTTACTTCATATCATGCGTGTCGGATTCATTACAGGTATTGTAGAACGGACACATATATTACAGTGCTATGTGACTAAATTTTAGTTGTACAATGGGGTTTACCCCAACGACACCGGGAAACACGATTGAGCTGGGCTGGACACGACACGGGTTCAATCCCTAGGGTGTGGGGGGGGGGGTCACTTTCACTTATCTAGCTAGGTCCAGAGTATCAAGTCTTGATAAATCGATTAAAGTTTCCTCCTAAACTGGTGATAATCAGAATTATGATTAGGTAGGTGGCTATCCCTAGAAATTCACAAATGTTTTTTCTTGGTAGAAAAAAAAAATAGAAGAAAGAAAAGACGATGTCGGATCATTTCCGGCGGCAGCAAAACCGTAGGTTGATTATCGTACGCATGACGCACGTGCTAGCCGTCAAAATCATTTACAAAGTCAAAATCCAACATGTCAAAAATGAATTTCAAGTCAATTTGTGTTTTTTTTGGAACGACGAGCTAAATTAAACAAGCGAAAACCACTAGCAAGACGCTAGAGGCCGCAAGGAAACAAACAAAACATTACAAAGCAAAGGAGGACCAAACACACCAAGCTATAGATTGGTCAAGACAACGATTAGCAAACCATAAATGACTCCAACTTTTAATCTAAAGAAGCACCCTGTTGATCGAAGGAGGCCTATGATTGAAGATCGCCATGTTCCTCTCCATCCAAATGTTCCATATGCCCGTGAGGAAAATAACTTCTAACGCCTTGCATTTCCGATGCGATAACCCGGTGTCTTTGTGGAGCTTAATGATGTCTTCCACAGAAAAAACGACCACATGGGGGATCCTACACCATTTAGCCACGAGTCGCCATACAGTGTCCGTGAATCGGCACCCCGTAAAAATGTGCAACACCGATTCAGGATCCTCTCCACACAAGACACAAACATCACAGTGAATCGGGATGTTTCTCCGGGAGAGGCAGTCTCTAGTAGGGAGACGATCCAGTAAAGCACGCCAAACCACAAGGTTAACCTTGATCGGGACTCCCTTGGACCAAGTCAATTTGTGTTAGAATTTAATTCATTTACTTTGCATTGATTCAATTCTTGATCAAATGAACTTCCCGCCGTTATGGAGGAAGTGGATTCAAGGTATCCTAAAGGCGTCTAGATACTCGGTGCTTATTAATGGTGTGCCAACGGAGGAGTTTGATATTTGGAGAGGGGTGCGGCAGGGTAATCCGTTGTCGCCTTTCTTTTCCATCATTGCGTTGGAAGCATTACACTAGATGTTGGTGAAAGCGAAAAATGTTGGAATCTTTCATGGTCTTCGTCTTCCCCGTGATGGCCCCTCGATTTCCCATTGTTTTTTCGCCGATGATGCTCTAATTTTGGGACATTGGTCCTCGGCTAACTTCATAAATCTCCGGCGGCTTTTAGGTTGTTTTTTTTAGTCTCAGGATTGCATGTTAACCTCAGTAAGTGTGGGTTGACGGGTTGCAACGTGGTGGAGCAGGAAATTGCGAGCAAAGCAGAGTTCATGGGATGCCAAATTTGCGAGCTTCTGTTTGATTATCTTGGGCTTGAGGTTGGTGCCAACATGAATCACACAAAACATTGGAGTAAAGTCATTGAAATTCCACAAACGTCTTTCGAGTTGGAAGATTAATAGTCTTTCAATGGGAGGGCGCCTAGTCCTCATTAAGTCGGTTTTTGTTGGGATAATCATGCAATACACAATCGATTGACAGAGATTTTGACATAACTAGAACATCGATTTTGACACAATACGTACATACATGCGTTCTGTGTTTTCATACACGTCGATGGGTATATAAACCCTACGATCAACGTAACTGATTTATCAGTTATAGACTTTTGTTTTTGACATACAGACCCCTAGACTATATACAATGACATACTGACTCCAAACTTTAATTTTGACATATTTACATAACTGACCCAAACTAAGTTTAGTTTAACTTTCAATACTCCCCCTTAAACTAAACATAACTTAAGTGAGATCTTCAACTTTCTTGATTTTTCTTCACAGCAGTGTTGGTTCGTCATCTTCCCATACGAGATGAGCCTCTTGATCTTTGTCTTTCTCCTCATCCTTCCATTTGGTACATTCCTTTACAAAATGACCAAATAGACCACATTCATAGCATCAGAACTTGCTCTTGTCTTGATTTCCATGGTCAATGCCTTTTCCACGTCCTCTTCCGAAGCTTTTTCCTCGTCCTCTTCCACGATCATTATCACCACGTCCTTTTCCATGATGCCAGTTATTTAAATTGCTTGAACTTGCTATCTGGAGTTTATCTTGATCATTCTTTTCTGGTTCATCTAGATCTTTGACGCGTTCTTCAAATGCTATTAGTCTTCCAACTGCTTCTTCAAATGGCTTTTCATCTACTTTCGTACATTGCTCGATGGTTGCTACTATTGGTAGAACCTTCCTTGGGACCGAACAGAGCAATTTCCTTACGATTATGTTATCTTCAAGGGTGACACTAAGACTTTTGAACTTGGCCTTTATACCACCCAACTTTCCTGAAAAGTCACTTACAGTTTCACTTGGTTTCATTCTTAAGTTCTCTAGTTCGCTCCTTAGTGTTTGTAACCGTGCTTTCTGAACTAGATCTGCACCAATGTATCTGACTTTAACAGAATCCCATACTTCCTTCGCAGTTTGATATTGAGAAACTTGCATTATGATATCCGGTGGTAGTGTCTGGAATATCATTGCCTTTGTTGTATGCATCTTCATTTCATCCATTGCGAGGCTTCCTTCTTTCGACTCAATTGTTTCCCAAAGGCCACAAGCCTTCAAGATAGTTTCCATCAACACCGCCCATGTTGTGTAGTTTGCATCGGTCAACTTTAGGCATTGAAGTGAGATATTCCCTTGTTCACGGACTTGTGACGAAGTGCCTTCTTCTTTGTTCGTCATACTTTCTTGCCTTCTTTTATCTTTCTTGCTTTGACTTTCTTTCACCTTTCTTTCTTTTTTCTTTCCTATTTTTCACTTTCATGCTTGCTTGCGTTCTGACTTTCCTTCTTATGTGTTCATTCTTGCTTTGAAACTTCCCGATATTCTTGCTTTATTTCTTTCTAGCGCGTGGTTACTTGTTTCCTTGCGTTGGTGTACTTGCTTTCTTTCTTGTACGTGCTTACTTGCTTGCACGAACTTTCTTGCCTTTTGAGTGTGCTTACGTTCTTGCACACGCTTTCTTGCTTGCTTTCTTGCTATCTTGCTAATGGATTCAAATTTTGAACCCCCTTTCTAACTTGTTATTTGAATCGCGAATGGTTCGATTTTACTTGCTATGAACCAATACGGATTCGGTTTCTTACTTGCTATATGAATCAAAATGATTTGATTTCTTTCTTGCTAACTTGCTATTTCAACCAAAATGGTTTGGTTTCTTTCTTGCTATTTGAACCGCGAATGATTTGATCTTGCTTGCTATATAAATCAAAAATGGGTTCGAATTCTTGCTTTCTATATGAACCACTATGATGTGATTCTGACTTGCTTTCTTTCGATTTGAATCACGAGTGGTTCAATCTTACTTGCTATATGAACTTGACGGATTCGATACTTGCTATCTTTCTAAAGTGGCAAAATTTATTTCTTTGTGTCGGAATCAATTTACTATTCTTTGTTTTGGGTGTAAAATCATAAAATGATTTTAAAAAAATCTCAAATCGAGAAAACAAATTGGGATTTAAAAAGTCTAAACAAATCAGATTTGAAGATGTACAAAATCATTTATATGTGTTTGTGATTACGTATCAACAAATTTAGGAAACAAAAATAATGGCCATTGAAATAAATCTAAAACCTTGAAAAAAATCTGACCTTTACGTGTGTAATTTCGAATTTGATTCCAACACAGCCACTAATGATTCTGGGGTTTTATGCGTCTAAGAAAGCGATTTTCCGGATGCTTCAATTTGAAAACAGAGTTCGATTGATTCAATTTTATGATCTGCGATTCTTTCTTTCCTTCCTTTCGATCGCTAACAGTGCATAGACTACGCCACCGTTCTTCGTTATTCTTTTCCTTTCGAATGGCGATTGCCTTCCTTTCTTTCAATTTCGGGATTGCACAAGGGCAAACTGAAGAAACCGTTCTTCCTTCTTTCCTGATCGATTAGCCTTGCTCTGATGCCAAATGTTGGGATAATCATGCAATACACAATCGAATGATAGAGATTTTGACACAACTAGAACATCGATTTTGACACAATACGTACATACATGCGTCTGTGTTTTCATACATGTCGATGGGTATATAAACCCTACGATCTGTTGGAATTTATGCGTAAAACGATTATGACAATCGTTATACAAACATAAGCATTTCACAAGAATAGAAAATAAATGAAAGTCTAACCGAACCGACGATCAAGATACGGAAGTATGATCACGAACAGCAACTCTATCAGTCCCTGCAAAACCTGAAGAACACAGAAACAAAACGAAAGGAACCGGGCTTGTGTTTGACACAATTCCCTTAAACAGATTCGACGTCTGTTCCCAGGGTACACCGGTTCAAAACTGTGTGTACAGCCGGACGAGATACTTGTTGGGTTACGACAGTGGCATTCGGGTATCGGTAATAGAAATTTTTTTTTTTTTTTTTTAGAAATAATTATTTACAATAAATAATTATTAAACGATTACCGAATAAATAGTAAATTAAATTTGGATAATTAAATTAACAATTAATTTAATAGGCAGCGGAAAACGTTTTAATTTACTAACGCGAAAACCAGATAATTAGCGTAAACCTAAAACAACAGGATTCGACAATCACCAAACGCGCAAACACCAAAAACGCGTTTTAATCAAAACGCGACAATTAATATAATCAAACAATTGAATCTAAACTATAACGAGTTTAGATATACCTGAGCGGTGATTCAAACAAACGCTTGAGACACCGGAAGTCAACGGGTGACGCTAGGGTTTCACAGAAGTGATTCGTCTGACGAATCTGACTTTCCTCGCGGACACGGATTTACTACGCGGTGAATCAAGCACCGAGAAAATCTCGTATGTCGGATCAGGCGCGAATTAGGGTTTCGCGGACGACGGCGGAACACGCGTGAGACACGGTTCGCGACTAGGGTTGTCGGCGGTGGAACCGGCGACGGCGAGGAGGGCCGGCGGCTGACAAGGCGGCGGCGAGGTGCGACGGAGGCCGCGGCGGTGAGCGGCGGTGGGCTGCGGTCGGGCTGCAGGCGGCGGCGGCTCGGCTTCGGCGGGCTGCTGCTGCGGCGGCTTGATCGCGGCGGGCGACGGCGACCCGGTGGCTGCGGCGGCGGCGATGGAGGATGGCGGACGGCGGCGGCTTTGTGAGCGGCAGTCGGCAGCGGTGAAACGACAGGGCGGCGACGGTGATCTAGGATTAGGGTTCTTGCCAACAAGTCGTCGGAGAACGAGGAGGCGGCGGCGGCGGGGTGGCCGTCGGCGTCGGAGTCGCGAGAGGGTGGAGGGGAGGCCGAAATTTTCACTAACTGGATTAGGGTTTTGCCTCCCTTAATTAGTTATATTTATAACTGATTTAATTTCCTTTTAGCCCCTCGATTTTACCTAATCCTTAATCGAACCATTTAATTTCTGAAATTAACATTTAAACCTTTAAATGTTTGTCGCTTGCCGAGTATTAGTCAAACTAATAATCTGTCTATTCTCGTCCATGACGTTAGTAACGATATTTAACGTGTTTGTCGCTTAATTAATCTTTATGATTAATATTGATTTAAGTAATTAATTATGTATCAATTAAACTATTTAATAAACACATAATTAATCTTTCTGCGAATTTGCCGGTTATATAGGTAAGCGGTCTTTAATACCCGTTGCCTCCGGTGTAACTCTTACGGGTCTTAACCGGGTCGGGTACTTGATTTAGTCGGATCTGGACATCTAAATCCAACAGTCTCCCACTTGGACTGATCGCGACTATTAATCAAGTTACAGTCAGAGGTGCTCTAGCTACACGTGGCTGTCCCAACCAGTCATGACACTTCAAGTCAAAACAACCAAGGCATATCATTAAACTTGTGATATAGTTTAGACTTATGGTATTTGTAAAGTCATCAGATCCTTTCTGTATGTGACATCAATCGAACCAGAGACATGGATCTTTTCATTCTCTTTGTGTTCGATTATTGTATTCCTCGTTTTACTGTTCGAAGTGGTCCAATCAAACACACAGTAAGTTTGGGTAAGGCCTTACACTTTACACTTGGAACTAACGAGAGGGCCCATGATGTCGACCTGTTGCATTGAAAAATGCAAGAGTACAGAATCCCATGTTGACTACATACAGCTCCCACTAAGCTTCAGATCCATTCCCAAAAGTAACCGTTATGGCTGGCAGTTACGCGACAGCGTTAAGCTACAATCAAAGAATGTTCTTTGGCAAACGGGAGGTCGCTCATGTGTCTCAGGTCTAAGGATACGGTTGAGTATACCATTAATCAGATTTGTCTTATGCTAAGATCCATGAAGACATTCTGATACGAGTTACGTCCCGACGTCATTCTCCAACGAGGCCTTGTGAGTCTGGATGTCAACACCTTGAGTCCAGAGTCAGAATAGTCTTTCTTCAGGCGTTGCTCCCGCAATGTCTGATCGACTACGGACTTTTAGAATATTAACGAAATATTCATGGATGATAAAACATATAAAATTCGAACGCGTTACGCAGAATTCAGACTCTCGTCTAACAACTTAGAGGAGGCCGAATGATATGGTGCAAACGACAGTGTTCGACATCCAACACTAGAATCGAATATCGAAGTGATGCAGAATTCGTGTACTAAGTAGTAGACTAATTTCGCTGATCTAGCCCGATCGCGGAAATTGTGGATTCGCTATCAAATGCTCGTATTTCGATTTAGAATTGCCAATATCTGTTGTTTCTTGAGATTCAACGTTTATCTTGAACATAGAATCTTCTTAAGTGAATCGAACTTGTGATAATGGAGTGCCCTTGGCAAGCACACGTATGACTGTGTTATCACGTGAGCATGTTAATCGACTATTTATAGAGTCGAATTAACCCTTTGAATGTTTTATAGCATTCTTAGTTCAGATTCAATTAAGTTGGCTATTTATGTTCAACTAATATAATTCGTACTCAGCTGATGAACATATATTCCCTCATCAGTGTTCAGCAGTGATGATGTGATTTTCCATCTATGGCGTAACATCTTACGGCAACATTCCATGCAATATTCAAGTATTGGATTCATGTCTACATCATATTTAGTACGATTTGAACTGTTTCAAGAGATCGATCGCGTGTGGTTGCTCAGTCATATCACGATCAATACTTAACATTATCTTGAAACTTATAATCGATTGAGGTGTCATTTAAAGTTTCAACCCAGTAAATTTAAATGATCTTTGGATCGGCACTTGATCGTTATTCCAGTAAGGATCTATGGCGATGCTCCCACTTGCTTGAGGCAGATTGACATTCCTATCTTCATCTTTCTTTCAAACCGTGTGGATACTGATTTTACGCAGAAATGCGATAATCAATTTCCGTTCTCAAGAACGAAAAAGCTCGACTCCGTAATTTGAGGTACGGAATTCGAATGCTTAATATCCAGATGTTATGACTTATTCATAAGTTCAAAAACGATTGTCAAAGTCTTTTCAGAGTTTGATAGCATGGAGATGCGTTCGTCTTTGATTGTTTGAAAGTTTCTCGTGATATTCGAGATGATGATATATTCTATCGGACCCTGGGGTCCGATACTAGAGGATGTTTCCTTATTCAGGTAAGGTTAAACATGCCAACTCTAATTGGAATGTCAATATGTTCCGCTTAACAACAATCCATAGTTGGCGAAACATTGTTTATCCGGCTTGTCTCGTTTAAATGCGAGAGTTGCTTTACATATTCCAGTGACTTATCTAAGTCACTCTTCTTTAGATATTTAATGATCTAGCTTTGGACATGTAATTGCTAAATTCCATCTTCGCAAGATACCGGTCTTGGGATTGGAAGTTAGTTATGCAAGTGTTGTGTGAAAGGGGTGTCATGGTTACATGAAGTCAAGGGCAAGCCATTAGTCTTGTGTGTTACAGTTTCATACTGAAAATGTTGGATCGACGTATATGACACTTAGTGTTCGTCGGATTAAAACACACGTGAGTACAACTATTGTAGTCTAAGACTTCCAAGATGTGTCTAGGTATATACATTTAATGGTAATGTGCACCAGAATTGGTGTGACCATACTACAATGTTGTAATCATCAGGTGATTACTCTTGCAGTTGTTTAGCTGGTGATTCGAACTTATATGATCAGACGTCTACTTGAAGCAGAGGATTGACATGTTCGTACGATTGTGGATCGAAGTGGCGATCTTTAATCGGTTCGACTTGATTTAATATTATCGACGCTGGGTGGTTTAAAATCACAGGACTTTAAGAACCACAATTGCGTCGTGCGTTGTCACGTAACTATTACGATATACGCTTAAGACAAAATAGCTTTAATGGGATGTGATAACCAAAAATTATCACGTCGCATTTGAGCCAGTCTTCATCAAATCAAGTGCACCAGGTTGGAATATATGTTGTTATGGGATTTTGAATTTAATCTAACAAAAGGTTGAATCAAATTCAAAGTAGATTAAAACTAAACTCGAATGTTTCGAAAATCAGCCATTGTCAAAACATGTCATAATCAAAATCCAGAGAAAGCAATTTGTTCATCCTGGATAACAGCCAGGGAAAACCAAACAAAATCAGTTGTTTTAAAATCACCAAGAATTGTTTTAAATCAAAACTTAGGACGCGAACTTTATTTGGGTGCGACAATCGCAGGGTAGTTCAGCGTCGTCTTGGCTTGCTTCCTTTTAAGCTTCATGCACCTACAAAATGTAAAGTATGTCAAACATATATTTTGTAGGAATAAGTGAAGCATCATACAACATAAACTCATGTGTATACCTGAGGAATTACCCGGCTGGGCTTTTCCACTTTTCACCTTGGCAAGATACTCAGGGCAGTTTCTTTTCCAGTGCCCCATCTTGTGGCACTCAAAGCACTCGCGCTGTTCAGCCGGTGGTGCTTTGGTTGCCTTAGGCTTGCCTTTCTGCGAGATTCCAGACCCTCTGGTTGCAACTGCCTTGCCTCGCTTCTTGTTACCACGTCTGCCCTTCTTTACCTCAGGCTTCTTGACGCCTCCTGATCGGACTGTGAGTACATCGGGTGCCTTACCGTTAACAAAATTAACTTCAGCGGTTTTAAGCATACCGTGAAGTTCAGTCACTGACTTTACCATGCTATGCATGTTAAAGTTCACCCGGAAAGGAGTGAAGGCACTGGACAGTGAGTGAAGAATTAGGTCAGTCGCCATTTCGGCGGGTATGACGTAATTCAGCTTTGCTAAACGGTCGATGTAACTCTTCATCTTCAGGACATGAGGGCTGACAGGAGCGCCTTCGGCCATGCGACAACTAATAAGTGTCACAACGGTGTCATAGCGTTCCTGTCGGGCCTGAGTTTCAAACATGCCCCTCAGATCACCGATCATCTGAAAAGCCGTCCTGTCAACCATGTTTTTCTGAATCTCAGATTCCATGGTGGCTAACATAAGACATGCGACATTCTTGGCATTTGTACGCAATGTGTTATGGGCGTTTCGCGCCGCTTGCGTGTCAGCTTCAGGTTCCTCAGGAACCTCAGCATCTAACACGATCTCCATGTTAGCCATTTTCAGGACGATTCTCAGATTCCTTTCCCAATCAAGGAAGTTGGCGCCATTAAGTTTCTCCTTCTCAAGGAGAGACTTGAGATGGAAAATCTCTTGGTTCGCACGGTTAGCCATCTGAAACAACAGGCAAATGTTTTAGTGTTTCGATGTTTGATTCGTATTCAAGGATGGCAAGCTAATCTTGAATAGGAATTGGGAATTCAGTTAGTTAGACAATTTCTCCAGACAGCGTAAAGTGCTTTCAAAATTCCTAAGTAGCCGAACGGACAACGATTGTCACTTGTGAGTCTACTATCACAACTCCCGTCATGGGGCTTTCGCGAACGGATCAACGAAATACGTTTAGCCCCATCTATGCTCATTTTGTCTACAAGCCGACCAGAGGTACGGTGTTGAAATACTCCAATACCAAAGGTGCATGTAAAGAAAATAGTAGTTGTCCTAAGCAGTCAGTGTGAGCGTACGGTGTTGAAATACTCCAATACGCTCACCTTGGAAGATACCCTAAACACCACGTGCGGTGTTGAAATACTCCAACACGGATGCATCGGTAAATATGTTCCAAGTTAGACGCGACTTAGGATGGCATAGACTACCGGTTTTAGGCTTACCAGATAGGATAATTAGGTCATATTTTAATATTAAATGTGACGACTGATTTTATGAATCCTATCTCACTCGAGACGATCAATTGAATAACCTAAGTATTAATGATCTACGTGTCGCGAGACGATAACCAATTTCCTTTTGAAGTTCGATTACTTTATCGAAAAATCCGAATTTAATGTCGAATTAAATTGGTTAATAAATTTTTTATGAAGTCGTAATAAAATTAGGACTTTTATTTAATCGGTTGAAAAATTAGTTTCATATTGACAAAACTAAGTTTGGGTCTTAAGTTGGCGTGTTAATCTAATTAAGACAAGCAACGAAAAACAAGCAAACACACATGTACATATTCGGCTATGCAGGGCATTCGATATTGTCAGAGCCTATGACAATATCAAATAGGGCAAGGGACATAAAGGTAAATCAACCACGTGAATAGAAAACTCCCTGATTGACTTAGTTGCTCCCACTTGCTTCAACAAGCTCCTGCGAGTCACCCAGAAAACGTCGGTCTTGTTTTGACTACTAGCCATTTTCGAAAATCCCATAAAGGGATAATACCAAATGGGTCTTGTATCAAGCTCGTCTCGTTCGTCCAGGCGAATGTGAGCGATTACAAATTTAAAATAAAACTATTTTATTTTAACTAATTACAACTTTGAACCCAGTAAAAGTGGGCCAAACCAAAACAAAACTACATGGGCCTAATGGGCCAAACCATAACGCATTCAAAACAAATGAGGTCGGGCCGAATATGTACGAAAGATAATTCAACCAATTATATTGAATCGGATTATGTTTAGTGGAACCATGTCGACTAAATATATTTAAAGGGCGATTCAGTCAATTTCGCGACTTTCGAGTTCAGAACCCCAGTTCGCGAAAGTATGCCGGTTTAAAATAGACCGGCCTGGGTTTGCGTGTGGTGATCAAGGCTCTGATACCACTGTTGGGTTACGACAGTGGCATTCGGGTCTCGGTAATAGCAATTTTTTTTATTTTTATTTTTTTTTAGAAATAATTATTTACAATAAATAATTATTAAACGATTACCGAATAAATAGTAAATTAAATTTGGATAATTAAATTAACAATTAATTTAATAGGCAGCGGAAAACGTTTTAATTTACTAACGCGAAAACCAGATAATTAGCGTAAACCTAAAACAACAGGATTCGACAATCACCAAACGCGCAAACACCAAAAACGCGTTTTAATCAAAACGCGACAATTAATATAATCAAACAATTGAATCTAAACTATAACGAGTTTAGATATACCTGAGCGGTGATTCAAACAAACGCTTGAGACACCGGAAGTCAACGGGTGACGCTAGGGTTTCACAGAAGTGATTCGTCTGACGAATCTGACTTTCCTCGCGGACACGGATTTACTACGCGGTGAATCAAGCACCGAGAAAATCTCGTATGTCGGATCAGGCGCGAATTAGGGTTTCGCGGACGACGGCGGAACACGCGTGAGACACGGTTCGCGACTAGGGTTGTCGGCGGTGGAACCGGCGACGGCGAGGAGGGCCGGCGGCTGACAAGGCGGCGGCGAGGTGCGACGGAGGCCGCGGCGGTGAGCGGCGGTGGGCTGCGGTCGGGCTGCAGGCGGCGGCGGCTCGGCTTCGGCGGGCTGCTGCTGCGGCGGCTTGATCGCGGCGGGCGGCGGCGACCCGGTGGCTGCGGCGGCGGCGATGGAGGATGGCGGACGGCGGCGGCTTTATGAGCGGCAGTCGGCAGCGGTGAAACGACAGGGCGGCGACGGTGATCTAGGATTAGGGTTCTTGCCAACAAGTCGTCGGAGAACGAGGAGGCGGCGGCGGCGGGGTGGCCGTCGGCGTCGGAGTCGCGAGAGGGTGGAGGGGAGGCCGAAATTTTCACTAACTGGATTAGGGTTTTGCCTCCCTTAATCAGTTATATTTATAACTGATTTAATTTCCTTTTAGCCCCTCGATTTTACCTAATCCTTAATCGAACCATTTAATTTCTGAAATTAACATTTAAACCTTTAAATGTTTGTCGCTTGCCGAGTATTAGTCAAACTAATAATCTGTCTATTCTCGTCCATGACGTTAGTAACGATATTTAACGTTTTTGTCGCTTAATTAATCTTTATGATTAATATTGATTTAAGTAATTAATTATGTATCAATTAAACTATTTAATAAACACATAATTAATCTTTCTGCGAATTTGCCGGTTATATAGGTAAGCGGTCTTTAATACCCGTTGCCTCCGGTGTAACTCTTACGGGTCTTAACCGGGTCGGGTACTTGATTTAGTCGGATCTGGACATCTAAATCCAACAATACTTGCCTGAAAAAACGGTCAGAATGAAGCTGTAGACGGAGATCAGCAGCAAGACGTTGGAATGTAATTTTTCTGTATATTCTTTATGCCCACAACTCGTGTACTTATACACGAAAAATAGACACACGAAAGGTCATTCATTAACTACTACGAGTTAATCCGGAATGAATGTTCCATTTATGTCCATTAAAAGATCAGGTTGGAAAGCCAAAGGTCATTTCTAGAATCTGCTAAAACTTGGTTTGAAAATTAGCAAAAAACGTGTTGTCGCCGGACACACGTTTCGGAGCTGCATTCGTGTCCGCAGGTCGCGCGGGCACGAGTTCAGAATTTCGACCCGATTAGCCATTTTTCGCACCCCCCCTGCGCGAGGGTATGAGCTAGAGTAAAACATGACATAAGTGATATCTAGAGCTTTGAGATTTATTCTTATAAACCAATTCACCTTTTGTTCCCACACCAATGTGGGATAGCTCAAATCACATTTTTCCAACCTTGAACAAAAATGCTTTTGAGATAAACTTCTCATTCACACACATTTTCCAACACGATCGACATAACTAATTTATCAGTTATAGACTTTTGTTTTTGACATATAGACCCCTAGACTTTATACAATGACATACTGACTTCAAACTTTAATTTTGACATATTTACATAACTGACCCAAACTAAGTTTAGTTTAACTTTTAGTTTTAAATGCTTTACCATCATACTACTTTTCCTTATATCGTGCCCCCCAAAAGGTTCTCGAGACCTTAGAAAGAATCCGGTGTAATTTTCTGTGGGGTGGCTGTGAAAACAAGAAGAGAATTCACTGGGTTAGTCGGAAAAATATTCTTAAACCTTGTGAGGTGGGTGGGCTTGGTCTAGAGCCTTTGGAGTTCACAAATATTAGCCTTCTTGCTAAGTGGATTTGGCGTTATAAAACTGAACCGGATCGGCTTTGGCGTAAAGTGATTGAGTCCATTCATGGTAATAGAAGCTCGTCTGATCTCGTTCCGGTGAATAGATATGTTAGTGGTATTTGGAAATCCGTGGTTAGGAGTATGGGAGATTTGGAGAAATTAGGTATTAACTTTCAGTATTTTCTTTTTATGGAAAATGGGATTGTTAGATGGAAGGAGGAAAAAAGATGGCTATTTCACTGTTAAATCACTTAGGAAGATTCTGGGTGCTTTCTCAAACAATGAGGAGGATTTTGGCTTTTGTTGGAGTAAGAAGGTTCCTCTCAAAGTTAATTTGGTGGTTTGGAGGGCCATGCTTGGTAGGCTCCCCACTCAAGATGCCCTTCGAAAACGCAACATTTTTGTGGGTCAACCGAGTTGTGTGTTGTGCCATCTATGCGCCGAGACGACGGAGCATGTCTTCACTTCCTGTTCATTCATCGACACCGTTTGGCAGCTTGTTGCGGAATGGGTTAAAATTCCGCCGGTGTATTTCTTCTCGGTTAAAGACTTGGCTAATTTTCATTCGGGGTTCCCGGCTTCTCGCCCCAAATCTGTGGCTCTCAATACGGTCTTCTTAACTGGATGCTGGTGTATATGGAACGAGAGAAATAAGGTGATTTTTGAGCAACATACTCCTTCCATGCAGAGGGTGTTGTTAGAAATAAAGAATTGGAGTTACTTGTGGTATGTGAATCGTTGTAATCGCCAGTCTATCTCATGGATTGATTGGTGCTCTTTTTCTATGCAATGTTTTCTTTTTGGCGCCCCTAGCGTCTTGCTAGGGGTCGTTGCCCGTCTTAATGAATGCCGTTCAAAAAAAATTTCATTTATTTTGCAAAAGCTATTTAGATTTTATAAAAATAACTTACATAATTTATACATGTTTTTTTTAACGGCTCAATTTATTAAAAAACAAGGAATAGGTCTAGCAAGGAGCTAGAACCTGCCGAATACAAAACATTTCATGGGAAAGAAAATCCAGTCGTTCTAAGAAACAGACCGGAGCTTACAACGATTAGAAAACCATATTATTGAAAATCATATTGTTCATTTCCTCCCCAAAATACCAACATCCTGTAAGGAAGATAGGACTAATTGTCGCCGCTTTCCATGAAGGCACATATGAAGCGCAATGTAAAGAGACGACATCCTTTAGAGAGAACAAATAAACCGGAGGAAGACGACACCATTGCGCCACAATAAGCCATACCGAATTTGCAAACTGAAATCCCGTGAAAATGTGTTCGCTGGATTCGTCCACGTCTCCATAAAGCGCACATAAAGTCGACGAGACAGAGATGTTTCTTCGAGCCAAGCAATCCCTAGTCGGAAGTCGTGACCACAACGCTCGCCAAGCTAACAAGTTGACTTTGAAAGGGACACTATTGCACCACCGGAAATCGAATGGAGCATTCCCAGCCATCAACGATGAAACTTTGAGTTTTAACGATTTCACGGAAAAACGCCCATCACTTTCCTCAGTCCACTTCCGTACATCCCCATCTCTAACCATAATGTCCTGCAAAGACACACCCCACTTCTCTATCTCCGACAAAGCCTTCGCAATCGATTTCCAGATACCCCCCACCTGTTGACTTTTAGCCAGATTTGTAATTCTTCAGAAAGTATAGGGGGCAAAATGTAAACTTTGTAGTTAGTTTGTTATGTCCGTTAGTTTTTAACTTTCCGTAATAGCCGTTAAAGGCTTGGTGTAGCTGTATATATACTCGTTCATTATCATCAATAAGAGAGATCAGATTCTTCTTTCAAATTCATTCTTGAATCTTTGTTGATGAAATTCATAAGTTGAGTTTCTCCTTGATTTGGTATCAGAGCCAAGTAAGGCTCTTGATTTCGATTAGTTCATCCCCGGCCTAATCGAAAGGGGATCAGAAATCCTCTTTCCGATTCGCAGTCACAATTCATCGGTTCTTAACCTCCCCAAGAAGACCTTCACCACAAAGACCTCGATCTCCGGCGATGGGTGACGCAGCAGGTGGTGGAAGGACGACGATTAGAGAGAATTACACCACAATTCCCCTACAGTGCCCACTGTCAACCCAATTGAATTACTCCATATGGGCCGTGAAGATGAAGACGATCTTCAACGTCCATGGACTTTGGGAAATGATACAGCCAGCGGAAGGAGCTGTAGTAGATCCAAAGAAGAACAGCTCGGCAATTGCATACCTGTTTTAATCACTACCGGAAGATTTGGTGATTCATGTAGCCAATTTGGAAACGGCGAAGGGAATCTGGAATTCTGTGCAAATCAGGTATGTAGGGGAGGACAGGGTTAAGAAGGCACATTTACAAACGCTAAAATCTGAGTATAACTCTTTAAGAATGAAAGAATCAGAATCCATAGATGAGTTTGCTGCTAAATTGAGTTCATTAGCGACTAGATCTGCTGACCTAGGGTCAAAAATTGATGACTCTACTCTGGTAAAGAAGCTATTAGAGTGTGTACCATAGAAATTCATTCAAATTGTGGCCTCAATTGAACAATTCGTGGATCTTGATTCCATGTTGTTTCAAGAAGCTGCTGGTCGATTAAAGGCTTTTGAAGAGAGAATTGGGTCAAAGCAGAAGTCTCAAGGAGTAAAGGATCAAGAATTATTACTAACATACTCAGAATGGAAAGCAAGACATAAGGAGTCAAAACACAAAGGAAAGAAATGGGACAAGCAGTCCAATGGGTCAAGGACTGGTGATAAAGGTCATAAAGGATCAGGCAGGTCAAAGGAATGGTCCAAGCTAGGAAGTTCATCTAAAAATCCAAAGAAGAGAGTGGATAAGAGCAAAATTAAGTGTTTCAAGTGTGATAAACTTGGACACTATGCCAGTGAATGCAGCAAGATTAGTGTGAAGGAATCAAAGTCCAACCTCACCCAACTTGAAGATGAACCAACCCTCCTTATGATAACAAGCACAGAGAATAACAAAGAGGTTGTCCATCTTGATGAGACTAAGATTCAGCCCTCAAGGTTCAGATCTGAAGAAGGAGATCAAGATCAAACATGGTACTTGGACAATGGAGCCTCAAATCACATGTCAGGTATAGCTTCTCATTTCAATGATTTAAATGCTAATATATCTAGTTTTGTATCATTTAGGGATGCGTCCAAAGTGAAGATTGAGGGCAATAGGTCTATAGTTTTAGAAAGTGCTCATACTCATAAACAAAGGATCTTGACTAATGTGTACTGAATCCCTCAATTAAGAAGTAATATCATGAGCCTGGGACAACTTACTGAAAATGGTTGTGAGATTAAGATGAAAAATGATTATCTGTGGCTATTTGATAGGTATGGTTCTTTGGTTATGAAGGTTGGGAGGTCTTCAAATAGGTTGTATAAGGTAGTCCTTAAGACTAACTCTCCTATGTGTTTTAAATCTAGTATGGATGATTCTGCTAGGTTGTGGCATGGCAGACTTGGCCATGTTAATTTTAAGACTCTAGAAGAAATGACTAGAAAGGGAATGGCTAGTGGAATACCCAAGATTTCACATAATCCACAATTGTGTGAATCCTTGTTTAATAGGCAAACAGTCAAGGCAATCTTTCCCTTCAGGAACATCATATAAGGCTAAAATCCCTTTAGAATTGGTGTCTATGGACTTGTGTGGACCAATAGCACCCACCACTAAGTCTGGAAATAGGTACTTCTTGCTCATAGTGGATGAATGTTCTAAGTACATGTGGTTCTATCTGTTGAGGACAAAAGATAAAGCTTTTGAGTTGTTTAAGGGTTTTAAGACAGGAATAGAGAGGAAATTAGGACTTAAACTCAAGGCTCTTAGGTATGACAGGGGGGGGGGGTGAATTTACTTCACAGGAAGTTAATGAATATTGCTTAGAAAATGGGATAGCTAGGCTCTTAATAGCCCCATATTCCCCTCAACAGAATGGGGTGGTTGAGAGAAGAAATATGACCATTTTAAATATGACAAGAAGTATAATGAAGGGAAAAACTATACCAAAGGACCTATGGGCTGAGGGTGTTAGACATTTAGTCTATGTCCTAAACATGCTTCCAACTAAGTCTTTGAATGACACAACACCATATTAGGTCATTAGTGGAAAGAAACCAGATTTAGGCTACCTAAGAGTGTTTGGATCTATAGGTTATGTCAAAATCATCCAAACTGGTCTTAAGAAACATGATGATAGAAGTAAAGCCATGGTGTACTTAGGTGTTGAGGAAGGTTCAAAAGCCAATAGGATGTATGATGTGATTGAAGGAAAAATTGTAGTTAGCAGGGATGTAGTTTTTGATGAAGCTAGAAGTTGGAATTGGGAGAAAAGGATGGTTAGGGATGAGAGTAGTGATCAAGTTAGTAGTGAACCAAGGATTAGTGAATGGGAAGGATTCCAGGAACAGGTTACTATTGATCAGGATACTCAGGACTCTCAATCTCAAGGAAGTAGTGATTATGAACCTGAAAATTCATATAATGAAGGTGAGGACCTAGATGAGAATATTCAGGACCGGTCACTTGAACCAATTGATCCTATTGAGCCTTTAGAACCTGCTAGGATGTCTTCTAGAGTTCCAACTATCCCTGAAAAGCTAAAGGATTTTGTCTTGGACAATAGGATAAGAAAAATGACACACAGGCAGGAGGAGTTAGAACTGGTAGAGCTGCTCCTTGCTCAAGAGGAGGAGCCAGTGTGTTTTAGGGATGCTTTTAAGCATGAGGATTGGAAGAAAGCTATGAAGGAAGAAATAACTGCCATAGAAAAGAATGATACTTGGGAATTGACTGATTTACCCAAAGGATGTAAATCCATAGGCTTAAAATGGGTTTATAAGGTTAAGACAAATGAAAATGGTAAAGTTACCAAGTACAAGGCTAGATTAGTAGCTAAGGGATATGTCCAACAATTAGGCATTGATTGTGAGGAAGTTTTTTCTCCTGTAGCAAGGATAGAAACCATTAGGCTATTATTGGCTTATGCTGCTAAATCCAGTTAGAAAGTATACCAGTTAGATGTTAAAGCTGCATTTTTAAATGGAGATTTAAAAGAGGTTGTATATGTTGAGCAACCTGAGGAGTATATTAGGAAAGGACATGAGCTGAAGGTCTATAGGCTTAAGAAGGCATTATATGGTCTTAAGCAGGCTCCTAGAGCCTGGAATGCTAAACTTCATAGTGTCTTAAAGGAATTAGGACTTGTTAGATGTATGCATGGACAGGCTGTATACTAAAGGAGAAAAGGGAAGTCATGTCTTATTTTGTGTGTTTATGTTGATGACCTATTGTTAACAGGAAATGACTTAGGATACATCAATTAGTTCAAAAAGGAAATGATGGATGACTGATTTAGGATTATTAAGTTACAATCTTGGCATTGAGGTAAATCAGAATAGTAAAGGGATATTTGTTAAGCAAAGTGCTTATGCTGCTAAGATTGTAAGGTTAGCTGGTTTAGAGGAGTGTAATGAGGTCAAAGTCCCTATAGAACATGGTCTTAGATTGTTTAAGAATGAAGGAGGTGAGTTAGTAGATGCTACAAACTATAGGAAACTTGTGGGATCACTAAGGTACCTAACTCAATCAAGACCAGATATCTGTTTTTCTGTTGGCTATGTGAGCAGGTATATGCAAGATCCAAGAGAGGCACACTTGAAGGCTGTAAAGCAGATAATCAAGTATGTTAAAGGAACTCTGGATTTTGGGTTGAGCTATGGTCTGGATACATGAATGGGACTGGAAGGGTTCAGTGATAGCAGTCATCAAATGGAAAGTGAAGACTGCAGGAGCACATCTGGTAACATCTTCGTCTACAACAATGCTGGAGTGTCTTGGTACTCATCTAAGAAAAGGACAATGGCATTGTCTTCATGTGAGGCAGAGTTTATGGCTGCCACATCAGCAACCTGTCAGGGTATATGGTTGAAAGGTTTACTTGGTGAGATAACTGGACAGGAACAGCCAAAAACTGTGTTGTATGCGGACAATAAATCAACCATTGCTCTTATGAAAAACCTGGTCTTCCATGGTAGGTCTAAGCACATTAATCTTAGATATCACTTTATTAGAGAAAGTATAGAAGATGGGAAGATTGCTGTTGAATTTGTGAGGAGTGAAGGGAAGAAAGCTGATGGCTTGACTAAGTCTTTAGCTAGAGGAAAGTTTGAAGATTTAAGAAGAATGATTGGCATGAGTAAATTCAAGTAATTCTTGAATTTCTGAAATTTTAGCTCTTTTTTCTTGTTCTATTGATGTGAGAATTAAACACATTAGTATATGTACGTCCACGGACCTCTACTATACAATGTTAATGTTTGATTATCACTTTCTTAGAATTAGGGGGGAGTTTGTTGACTTTTAGCCAGATTTGTAATTCTTCAGAAAGTATAGGGGGCATAATGTAAACTTTGTAATTAGTTTGTTATGTCCGTTAGTTTTTAACTTTCAGTTAATAGCCGTTGAAGGCTTCGTGTAGCTGTATATATACTCGTTCATTATCATCAATAAGAGAGATCAGATTCTTCTTTCAAATTCATTCTTGAATCTTTGTTTGATGAAATTCATAAGTTGAATTTCTCCTTGACCACCTGCTGTCGAAAAGGAATAAGAGGTTGTCCAGAGTTGCTCGAGTGTAAGCATGCAACAGTCCTTCGCCATAAACGGTTTTCTTTGATACGATAACGCCAAAGCCACTTGGCTATTAAGCACAAGTTTGAGAGCTGTAGGGAGACCAATCCCAGACACCCCCACCCAAGGCTTTTGGGCATGAGGATTTTGTCGTGAACCACCCAATGGACCTTTTTTTTGGAATCATCACCACCCCCAAAGGAAGTCGAAACGGAGTTTTTCAAGGGTACGATTAATATTTTGTTTCAAAGCAGTAATAAAGAAGTTTATTTACATTACTCTTAAGTCTTAATATTGGAGGCGTGATACATAATGTTATATGGTTTATTTTCTTTTAAACGATTAATATACATCAATTACTACTACTCTTAATTATATGAATATTTAGGTTTATGCCTTGATCTCCATTAAATATACTTTTTATCTCTTATAACTCGAATACAATCGAGATGACGGTATGTGGGATAATTAGTAAAATGCAATGCAAATATTCAGCTCACTTTGGATTTGTAAATTTTTATATGTGACTAGATATGTCACTTGTTATAATTTGTTGAGCCGAAAAAAGTTTTCTGACTTTTCTTTCGTAGGAAAACCGTTCGTAATTTAATTTAAAATAAAAACTTTTAAGATTTCGTACGATTACAACAAAAAGAAAACTAATCTATTACAATACAATCAATGAAAATTTACCTATTCTAATACGATTACAACAGAAAGGAAAGGAAAATACAATACAAAGAATTGAAGAAATACAATACAAGGAAATGAAGTTTGCTACAATGAAATGAATAATCTTATAAAACAAACGACGAGCAGAAAATAATAATCAAAGAATTGAATTGAGAGAATAGTTGTAAAATTTAATGAAACAGTGGAAGGTTTAATATGATAAAAAGAATATAGAGATTTGAAGAAAATATTAATTAAGATTATGAAAACCTTTTAAATTGGCGAAGGATTCGGGTCAAAAGCCGGGACCCTTAAAAAAATTCCGGGTCTACCGAAGATCCGTTTTGTTTCCCAGGGTACAACCGCCAAAGGCGAATTGTACGGCCGAGATAACTCTAAGCCCGAAATTACCTTATGAACACTTGAAGATCTTGATGAAGATTTGAAGGAGTTCTTGAGAGAGAGGAGTAAAAGAGAATATTAGAATTCTGTGTGAATTCTCTGGTGTAACGAGCCTCAACCCATGAGGCTCTATTTATAGTGGAGGTGAGCTCTTGAAACATAAAATGAATTAAATTCGTAGTCAAACTTCATCTTAAACGTCTTTAATATGAATTCAGTTTTAATTGACTTGAATATTCTGTTTCAACTTAGAATTAAAGTGGTTCAAAAAAAACTAAAGCAAAAATACGTAACAGCCCATTTACTGGACTGTTTCAGAGTTTTTCCGGTTGAACTGGGGTTACGGTTCAACCACTACGTTTTTCAGTTCCGCTTGAACTTCAACCGGCACATATCCGGTTGATCCCCATTCCGCTTCAACCGGAACTCATCCGGTTCAACTCTCCGCTCGAACCTGGTGCCTGAACTTCAACCAGAACCCATCCGGTTGAACTTAAAAACAATAAGGCGGCTCTCAAGCGGATCGCGGCGATGCGAAGTGCAAAGTGCGCCATCAAAGCACCCATACGCCCACACCACGCGCGCGCGTTTGCGAGTGCGAGTGCGAGTTAGGGGTGCTTCGTACCCCTCAGAGTCCAAGGGATGTGTCCTACTAGATGAAACAATAGTAGGTGAAATTTTCACCTTATTAACCACTTCAAGATTCATCCCACAACCAATGTGGGATGAGTTCCATTACAAGATTCATCCCTCAACTTTGAGCGTCGATATCTCATTCATACGAGCTCGGTTTTGGACGTGGTTTAGTGCGTTGGAAATCCCTCACAACGTACTATACAAACGCAGAAAATACAGTATCAACAACCTATGTTATCTGTATTTTATTTGTGTCCAAAGTTTGTGAAAAACTCATTTTAACACTTAGTGTAAAAACTAATTTTTTTCACTAATTTTCTCCCAAAATTCCAACATCTTTTTGTTTTATTAAATGTGAAAGTCTAATCTGAATCATAAAACTACAAAGAAAAAGTTGACTCTCTAAAGGACCAAGTCATAGTTAGGAAGATACATTATAATTTCAAGATAGACTTCGAGAATGCTTACGACTCGCTCGATTGGGAGTTCCTTTTGTCGATTCTCCATCAGATGAAGTTCCTGGATAGATGGTGTATGTTGGTTAGGGGTTGTCTCCGATCCTCTGGGGCTTCGGTGTTAGTTAATGGCTCGCTGACCTTGAAGTTCCAATACATAGGGGGCTTAGACAGGGGGATCCCCTATCCCCTTTCTTGTTTGTGATCACTAGGGAAGCGTTTTCGTGGATGATGGATAAAGCGTGCAAAGTGGGCATTTTTAGTGGTCTTTCTGTGCCGAATGGGGGATTGGTGGTGTCGAATCTATTGTTTGCAGATGATGTGTTGATCATTGGTTCGTGGTCGAGGGCTAATGTGGCGAATTTGTCCAGGTTATTGAGGACTTTTTTCTTGGTTTCGAGGTTGAGGTTTAACCGTAGTAAGTGTTCCTTATTCGGAACTAACTGTAGTGAATCGAAAGTGTAAGATTTTGCTTCTGTTTTGCGTTGTAAAGGGGACTGGTTTCCATTCAAGCACTTGGGGCTGCCTATTGGGTGCAATATGAATCGGATAGCGAGTTGAAAACCAATTATAGACATTTTATTGGATCCGTTGTCCGGGTGGTAGGCTGATCGTCTTTCTATGGGAGGTCGTTTGGTGTTGCTTAAGGCTGTCCTAGACAGCTTACCTATGTATTTCTTCTCCCTCTTTAAAGCCCCATGAAAGTTTTAAAGAAATTGGAGAGTATTCGTCTGAACTTTCTATGGGGAGGCAGTCCTATTACGAAGAAAATTTATTCAATTAGTAAGGAGGTGGTCTCGTTGCCGATTGATAAAGGTGGTTTGGGTCTCACCCCTTTGGAGTTAAAGAACTTGGCTTTCATGGCTAAGTGGTTATGGAGACACAAAACGGAACTGGGTTCGCTTTGGAAGAAAGTCATCGATGGGTTCCATGGTCCCTTGTCTACTCTGGTTCCCCTGTAAGAAAGGGGTTGTTGGAGTTTGGGCTTCGATTGTTCGGGTGCAGGGGATGCTTTTGAAGAAGGGCATAAACGTTGGGGACCTGTTGTATTTGATGGAAATGGCTAGTGTGGGGAGATGATTCGTATCATTTGTCTGTTAAGGGCCTGACTTCGTTGTTGATTAATTCGATTGCTCAGGTGGATGTTAGGTCGGTTCGTTGGTGCTCGTTTGTGCCACCCAAAGTTATTTTGTTGTTTTGGAGAATGATGTTGGAGCGGTTGCCAACTAAGACGGGGCTGATCCGGAGGGGGGTCCACCTGCTGTCGTCTTCATGTTCGTTGTGCAACGAAGGGGATGAGACTGAAGACCATTTGTTTATCGGATGTGGCCTGGTCTCCTACATTTGGACGCTCATTGCCCAGTAGTGTAACCTGGCCGATGGGTTCTTCTTCGGTGTCAAGGATCTGCTCGTTGAGGTGCCTTTTGGTTCGTCGGGGAAGATCAAGATTTTTCTCTTGGATGTGATTTTCAGGGCCACGGTTTGGTGTATTTGGAGGTGTAGGAATGATCTTGTTTTCAACGAGAAGAGGGCTAAGTTGGATGAGGTCTTCTCCGAGATCAAATCCACTAGTTTTTTTTTTGGATCAATTGTAGGGCCAAAGGATGAAAAGTGGGTTGGGATGAACGGTGTTTTTTCCGTTTTTTATATAAGTTTGTTGTTTGGGGCCGAGTTTAGCTCCTTGCTACCCGGTGTTCCCGGTTTTTTATGAAGTCGCAGTTAAAAAAAATTAAAAAATTAATATTTCTTGCATTTATTTTAAGAATATATATAGATTAGCTGCCAACATGGGAAAGACTTGAGACTAAAATGTCATAAATTGATTTCTATGCTTAATATGTTTTACTATCCGGGTGCTCGTGGATGTGAGATTTCCCTAAAATGAGCTCAACAACTTCTACCGGCTCGGTCTCCTGTAAAGAGCTTCGTTTGAGCAGTGAGCTCCTTGCGAGGATCATGACTTTATTTGTTGGTCGTTAAATTTTTTTATAAGAATATACATATAACTTAGCCTGCGGAAGGCAAATTTAGTTTTCGAAATAAACTAATTATTATCATTGTTTGGATGTTTTGTAGAGATAATAACAATATTAAAACTATAAGAGTAAATTAAGTTACTGGTCCCTGTCGTTTGTTCAAATTTCACGTTCCTTCTCTGAACTTCGTAAATTAGAGCTATGGTCCTTAAGTTATCACATTTATTTCACCTACAGTCTCTGAGCCACAGATCCGTTAAAAAACTCAGTTAAGTTAATGTATATTGACTAAATTACCCTTTTAATTAATGTTAAATAGAAAAACACATATAAGCATTTCATTTCCAAAAAACCTAATCCGCATTAATCGACCAGTCCACCACTAACACCAAACTTGCTCAAGACCACCAAATTTCATGGCAGCTACCGTACTTCACCACCACCGGTGGATCTAAACTCACCATTTTCTCGGCCTCCGGCGACACCCCCATTGCCACCGTTGGTTCCCTCCACCGGCCCATGAGTTTGGATTTTCTTCTAACCCTAATGATGATGATTTATATGTCACCGCACTCCGCCTATGAATTCCCACAATCATAATATAATGATTGATGATCCGAGAGATCTACAGGCTATTCGTTCGATGATCTGAGGTTGAAAAAACTAATTTGAAACGAATATGGCAAATCCTGTGGTGATAAGTGAGAGAGACGAGGTAGAGAAGGAATTTAAGTGATGTTTTTTTTTCTTCTTTTTATTCGTTTTGTTTTTTTATACAATGGAATTTTGGTCTTTTTGTTAAAAACTAACAGGAAATTTGGATGTGCTAAGGCATCGTGGGATAAATTGAAAATCACAAGGATAGAATTAATTTAATTAAAAGTTTTGAACTAAAATCGTTATTTCGACTAAAACACATGTACTAAAACCAAAGTTTACTCTCAGATCTAAAGATTAGATCTAATATTAACCTCTAATTAATTGTTGAAATAAAATTGTAGGAGAAATAAATTGGTGGGAGGATTTTCACTCATGATCACACTTTTGTTGATTTTTCATCAAATTCTCCCACTTTTAAAATGTTTTAAGCTTTTATATATGACATTTTTAACAGCTAAATCATCACATCTATCTTTTACAGGATTTGAATCCACACTCTTTTTTAACGGCATTTTGGAACTACCCCAAATCTATAATACCCAAGTGAGTCTTTCTGAGACGAGATTGCAACCATAAATACTAGATTTGACATTATAGGCTTGACTCACTTAGGATCACCATCAAGGAGGAAACCCACCACTTGGAAAAACCTCTTTACTCCGGTTTTGAACTTGAGAC
Source organism: Deinandra increscens subsp. villosa (assembly GCA_039602395.1). Taxonomy (NCBI): domain Eukaryota; kingdom Viridiplantae; phylum Streptophyta; class Magnoliopsida; order Asterales; family Asteraceae; genus Deinandra; species Deinandra increscens. Next base: position 61,647,171 of record JBCNJP010000008.1, on the reverse strand, counting down.
CTCAAGGATCTCAAGTCCCTAACCATCATCCTCATGCCAGCTCCTCTAGGAGGAACTTGCGAACCCACAACCTTCTGATTGGGAAATCACCACTTTACCATTAAGCTATCTCCTTACGGGCAACTTTTAAATATGACATTATTTTATGTAAAAAATACACATTAAAAACTAACCTTTTTATCTTTAAGATAAGTATAGTATTGTTATATACAAATATACAAAATATGTTTTCTTGTTCCTGTCGTTTTATATCACGTTATTTTGTTTTTATGTTTGTCATTATGTTTTATGTTTAGATATCTGCAATCACAATCTTCATGACAGTAAAACGTTCCCTGTGTTAACTTTTTTTTTTACCAATGATACTGGTAGTTACATATTTAAAAAAGGCTGATTCTATACTCACACCCCCTTCATTCTATTTTAACACCCTTTTACGACCCCGTAAATATAGTTACGCCCCCGTATAGCCAAAAGACAAAAATTCTAACAGTTGACTAGTCAAATGTCGGAATTCCTAAACTTACACCCCTTTACGGCCCCGAACTACATTTACAGCCCCGTAAATTTTTTTTTTAATAATTTAAAGTTACCTTTTTAAAAATTAATTTTTAGTTACCAAATTATAACATATAAACGTAATCCAGATAAATTTTTAAAAAATAATGATTTGATAAATTTACATTTACCAAATTATAACATATAAACTACATTTACAGCCCTGTAAATTTGTTTTTTTTAGATAATTTAAAGTTACCTTTTTAAAAACAATTTAAAGTTACCAAATTATAACATATAAACGTAATCCAGATAAACTTTTGAAAAATAATAATTTGATAAATTTAGGGATTGGCTCCTAACACTATAAAATTACAAATTATCTTAAAGTTACCAAATTATAATAAAAACCCAAACAATCAAACACCACGATTTTACAAGAAATAACAATAATAAGTTTTGGAGTTCGGGCATACATCATCAAGAAATAATAAAAAAACACAAAACATATCAACCAAATAAGACGTAACTAATCATCGTCTTCATCATCCTCGTCATCGTCCTGATAAGGGGATGGATCATGGATATGTAAACTATTTGCTATGTTGCTCATCATTTGGATCTGCCAGTTTAGCATCCGGTCATGCCTCCGGTGTTGCCGCCCCAGGCGGCGAATTTCCAAACTCATTTCCTCTATTCTCTGCGACAAAACTGGAGGCATGCTGAACGCACGGTACCTGTAACACACATGCTCAACCTCGTGTGCTATGTTACCCTGATCTCCCGCCCCACCATCATCATCGTCATGACCCTGCTCGGGCACATGCTCCTCTCGGACAGGCTCAGGGATCGGGTTAATTAAACGGTATGTATGCGAATTCCGCCCTTGCGTGATTTTTCTTAGGAGCTGCATCCCGTTCATGACTTTTAGGCCCATTCCCTTGGCCAAAACCGGTTCTCCTAAGTGTTGGGGGTTATCACTAATGACCCCCAGTGACTGCGCGATCTTAGTAATAAAGGCTCCGCAAGTAACTTGAGCACCCTCCGCGCCCTGCTTCCCTGCTAGACATATAAAAAAGAAAATTAATAAATGTTAACAATTATAAATTAAAAAATATGACAATAATAATGGATAATACTAACAATAAATAATAATACTAACAACAATAATAAACAATTTTAATAAGATTAATAATAATAATAATTTATAATAAGGGTGATTTTCGGTTCTGGACCGGAACCGGAACCGGAATTCGATGTCTTTGGGAACCGGAACCGGAACCGAACCAAGTTTTGACAAACCGGTCCCGGTTCGGTTCCATATTCACGGTTCGGGTATCGGGTATTGTAACCAAATTTAAGATATTGGGCTGAAATTTAATGTAAAGCATGAATGTTTGCTGGACCGAAATGGTGCATTCTATATATCATAAACATGATGTATATTTAATGCTAGGCTTCTATATCATATACATTTTGCAACCTCTACCACAGATTTATATATAATAAGTGGTAAACTACAGATTTAGAACTGATAATTAAATTTTACCTGGCGGGACAGATAATCGGCAAGGCCGTGCGCCAGCGGGCACGGGGTACGGTTAACCAACGCGTGTAAGTAATATAAATCAGCACTCGTGCAGCGCTCCCTACTATCTCGACGCGCCGTGATGGACGAGGCGATCAATCGGTGAATGTATCGTATAAGGGGGAATCGAATGGAGGTCCCTCGAGATAAATTTGGATCCCACTCAACTGTAGAGATAGAATCCCACCATCGATTTTGCGCAGCCTCGTTGCTCGCCCGAACGGCGTCAGTGTATGCCGGGGTATGGGTCTCCTCGGGGGTGTACAATCCCGATACAATAGCAAACTGACTTAGGGTCATAACATAAGCATTTCCAAGCATACGAAATGAAATCCTCTGTGGCTCTGGCTCGTCTGGGGCATCATTTGGTAACTCGGGTGTAGCACCCTCACGCTCTTCATATGTGAATGTGGAGAGAAACTCCACAGTCAGTAACATGTAAGAAGGCAGCATGGCTGACTCGAACAACCGCCACCATGGAGTATTTGCCCCTATAATCATGACCGACGTGAGGGGCCCAAGAAGATTGTGACCCCTGTCCATAAACATACCCTTGGTCATATTGATACTCTTGGTTCATTTGAGGATTAAAAGAACCGATTTCAGGAAGTTGACTCCAATCAGGAGAATGTGATCCGTATACATAATTAGGTTCCTAAAATAACAAAATCATTAATATGTTTAACAATACAGAGTTAATTAATCACATCAAATTTATTATTGAAAGTCTCGCCTGGTTTAAATCAAACTGGCTTCCGGACCGGTTTGAGGATTGAACGCCATCATCCTAAAAAGTAAAATAATACGAATAATAATAATAATAATAATAATAATAATAATAATAATAATAATAATAATAACAACAACAATAATAATAATAATAATAATAATAATAATACTAATAATAATAATAATAATAATTCTTTTTTTGTTATATTAAATCTAAAGTTAATACTAATAATTCTAACAATAATATTAATAATAATAATCAAATAAATATAATAAAATAATAATAATTTTATAAATATAAATACGGAGTCTAAAAATTACTAAAACAATAAGTATAGTAATAATACTAATAAGTATACGGTAATGATAATAATAATAATTACCTGATTGGTAGAAGATGAGTCTGCAGGAAAAAAGAAGTCCCAGTACGACATTATTGATTAACAACCTCGGGATACAACGATACAATTTGCAAGGTTGGAAGCAAGATTTGTTCTTATGAATTCTTATAGTTTGCAAGATGGCTTCTTATACAACTCAATAAGTTTTCCATTGAAAAGACGGCAATGGTTGAAACGTATTTTGTAGAACTTTTAAACTTTACGGCCCCGTAAGTTTTGTTACACCCCCGTAATACAATCAAATCAGTCAGAGAATCTTTGAATTCCTCGAAATTGGCGTTTTACGACCCCGTAAACTAGTTTACGCCCCCGTAAAACGTTTACATCCCCGTAAATCAATTTACGACCCCGTAAAGAGGTGTAGAAAAAATTGAAGAGGTGTAAGTATAGGAGGAACCTTAAAAAATGCCTTTTTATATAAGTTTATATCAATCAAACAATCACTTCCCTATACCAATGCAAATTTTATATTACCATTTGCGATGGCAAAAACATATACACGAGAACATCAGAACTGCTAGAACATGAATCTACCCAATTAACCCCAACTTAAAACAAAATTTTAAGTTTACCTCCTTATTAAAACAGCGCTAGACTGTAGACATATCAATTCTTTAAATATGTTTATAACAAGTTACTGGATAGCTTAAGGGTTTAACTACGCATCTTTATACAACCACTAGCTTATTCTAATGATAAAGGTGTATGATCCTCTTATTTAATTAATGTGATAGATCAAGTCTCATTGAAGACTTAAAGTGGAATAGTAGGAGAATAATATTTGTCGTTAAAAAAAACTGCGTATTTTTGTAACCGCAAAATCCCTCTTCATCCATATTTCCATATTTCGTACATATACCGCCTCTAGGAAAGTTTTTATCATACACACATAGCTAAAGTGCAGCAGATCTGAGGATATATGCAACTATTGGGAGGGCCGGAGGGGAGTGGTGGTACAAGGAGCAGAAGTAGTAGAATGAGAGATAAAAAATATTTAATAAGAGGATGTGGCACGCAAAAGAGAGAAACAAATTAAAAAAAATAATAGAATTGTAGTAGATGAGATGGGGTGGTGTACGTAGAGTAGTAAAAACTAGTTAAGATTCGGGTCACGTGTTATGCCGAACTCTATATAAATTAAAATTCCGTTTAATTTGTTGAGCGAAATATTGATCATATAAGTGTATAGAGAAAAAAATGTTGCAAAATAGAGTATAAAAATAATTTATAGAGGAAATAAAAAGGTTTGCAAAAGAAATCAAAATTAAAAAATTTAAAGCAGTTATAAGTATTCTAAAATTTAAGTAAGGTGTGTGTTGTGTGTGTAAATAAAAATTCAAAGTCATAAGTAGAGGTTACATTTATTAAAAAATTCAAACAAAGAAAAAAACCGGTATTTAAAAAAATGTCTTGCACATGTTGTGCTAGATCGGAACAATAGAATTTTGAAACTATCAAATCTACATTCGTAAGGACAATTTATCTTTAAAGAATTTTTTTTTGAAACACTTCTGAAACATAAAGTTGGTTAAGCGAGTTAGGCAAAAACTTGTACATATATAGAGAAACAAATATTAACGAAAAAAAAATGAGGTCTAAAAGGGTCGATCCTGGGTCGCTACCCGGTTCAGTCCCTTACATGTTACCTAACCACTGTGACAAGGAAGACTTGGTGAACATTTCACGCTTACAATTTTTTTAAACTAAGATTATATCGTAAAATTAAAATGAAAAAAGAGTGACCCACAGTTTCGAACACGGGTCGCCCACAACACAGATTCATCTCCTCCACCACTACGCCGGCTGATCGTTTGTTGAAAAAATGAGACACTTAATTTGTATAACATAAAAAAAAAGGTCAAACCTAAGCAACCACCCACACATGTACTTTTCTTTTTTTTGAACGACAATTCATTAAAACGGGCAAAATGCCTAGCAAGAAGCTAGACGCGCCAAACATAGAGCATTACAACGAAAAAGAAATCCAATCATCCCAAGAGATAGACCGGAGATTACATCGATTGACATACTAAACCAAACTCCAATATCTAATATCTACCAACACCCGGTGAATAGACAGAGTCCGATGGTTGAAGGCCGTCTTGTTTTCTTTATGTTGACTTGGTTTTTGTAAAATATAATATATATATATATATATATATATATATATATATATATATATATATAGAGAGAGAGAGAGAGAGAGAGAGAGGAAGGGTAGAATGTAAAGCATGGCTGACTCGAACAACCGCCATCATGGAGTATTTGCCCCTATCATTTTATGTTATTTTTTCATTTATTTTTAATACCTCAATTACTTGCATATATTCCTATAAAGGGCAAGATAGGTATTTACCATATTATCAAGTGACATTTTTCTGCACCTGTACCTTCACCTTATGTTTTCACCATCCCCCATCAAATCCATCCTAGAACTACAAGTTATATTTCCCATCTCATCATCCTATTTCTTGTTCAATACATTTTGAATTTTAGTATAATATCTTCTTCATCATATCCTTGTTCATCAAATCCCTACCACCATTGTCGTTTCCAGATCTGATTCACCATTTCAAATTAGTCACATAACACCCCCGTGGAAATATCATCGCCACCCACCACCACCATGGCCACTTACCACCACCGTTGCGTTCTCAAATTAGGCTACGGAGAAGCTCGATTAGGCGTCGGAGAAGATGACTTTTATCGCCGTTACTCCTCGTAGAGGTATGAAACTTGATGTTTTTTTTTGTACTATGACCCTTTAAATTTTCTTTATCGGAGTAGTTTAAGTAGAGATTAAGAAGAGAAACAACTTATCGTAAGTTAAAAAAGATTCCGGCGATGGCTAGCAAGCAGTGGCGCTGCAAAATTAGAAAGGGTTTTGAGGTTTTCTAATTGAAAGAGAAGGAACATTAAATGAGATGTTGACGTGAGCTGTTAACTATTTTTTATTTTTCTTTTAAAATTGCTTTTAGGTTTTTCATATTTAAAATAGAACTAAGTTTTACTTTAATTATTTTTCATTGAAATAAGAAGTAAATTATGATAGCTTGCAAGATGACAGTAGTGTTTTTTTTTAACTATTTTAATATAAACTAATAATCCTAAATTTTTTTATTTTATTGTCATTTTGTTTGTTTATAGTTCTACCTATTAATACTTGATTAATGAAAAACTAATAAACACTAGTAACTAGTAGATGTAAAAAAATTTGTCAATGACACTAGTAACTATTTATTTTGTTTAGCCGTATTCCTTATTTTTATCTTGCTAGTTAAGATGTAATTGTTGTTAAAGAAAGATAAAGATATTACTTTAATTTTAAATAATGGTAATTGGCTCTTTACAATAAGATATGTATCCAAACATTTATATAGTTGTGTAACAGAGATGTTGCATCTTAAGACATTTCTAAAAAATATCTCTATAATGATTTTAGATATGTAAATGTACTTATGTAAACTTTTAAGAGTCTATTTATTAAAATATTATTAAAAATTTATGTGTTTTTAATTATATTACATGTGTAACTTACTACTCACAGTCTCACGAGTCTTTATTCTTACAAAATAGGTGTTTTAATGATGTTACATATGTAATTTACCACTCGGAATCTTACGAGTCTTTATTTTTTTTGATATAACATCATAGATTATTCGTTTATATGTAATATGTAATGTTACATATGTAATTTTACTTACGTAACATTCGTAATATGCAACCTCGTTCTATATATGTAAATTTACATATGTATCATATTACATCTCATTATCTATTTCACTTTACATATGTAACCTCGTTCTACATATGTATCATGTTATGTATGTAAACGTACATATGTAATGTCTAATGTTATTTATCTAAATTTACTTACGTAACACGTGTAGCTCATAATAAATGCATAAACAATGATGGTGTATATGTATATATATGTTTATTTACTTACATAATGACGATATATATGTAAATTCACTTACGTAATATGTCACATCTCATTTTGTAGCTCACAATTAAATTGTTTCTTATTTTTGTCTATATAGCATGCGTAACGTTTTATATATACGAACTGATGAACTTATTTCCTTTGTAGGTGAATGCATTTTTGTGTCAAAGATAAAGATGATTATCAAAAGCGAAGAATAATTAGATTTTATATTTTATTGTTTAGGTTGTTATGTTTTTTTTGTTAGGTTGTTATATTTTTTGATCATTTTTTCAAATATTCCACTTTGTATGAAACATTTTGTAACATCTACGTATATGAACGTATGAAACATTTACGTATGTAACATATTGTGAGTAGAATGTTTAGTAACAATAACAATTTTTTTGCATATGTAACCTAGCTGAAACGTTCTATATTAAAGACAATGATACTACCTATGTAAGTATATATTAAAGACAATCATGTCTAGCTCATAATTAAATGCATATCTAGACAATGTAAGTATATGCTAATTTACTTACTTAATTAATAGTTTCTTATTTTAATGTTTTTTTGGAACGGCATGATCAGGCGACTTTGGTCTCATGTGTAAACCTAGTCTTGCGGGGCTATGTCCAAGATCGATTACACGGACCTCCGTGAGAACCAAGACACCCCCTCCTGAAGCTTTCTCCTGGCAGAAACCCCCTCCTGAAACCACATGGGGTAAAACTGCCTCCCATTGGATTAGAACCTGTGTCACATAGTAACCAAATAATTAGATTTTATATTTTGTTATTAATTTGTTATATATTTTTTGTTAGATTGTTATATTTTTTGATCTTTTTTTAAATATTCCAATTTGTCTGATTCATTTGGTAACGTTTACGTATATGAACGTATGAAACATTTACGTATGTTACATGTTGTGAGTAAAATGTTTAATAACAATAACATAATTTTTTTTACATGTGAAACCTAACTGAGACGTTTTATATAAAAGAGAATAGTGATTATTATTTTATTAGAAAAAGTTGACATTTAACTATTTTAGAAAAAAATTCTTTTAGAATTAGAAGTTTTATTTATAATTAAAAAAAATTCTTCTACGAAAAGTTTTTTTTTCTTTTATAAAACACGTAATGATATTACATATGTATTTTTACAATAATTAAGTTAAATTTTAAAATATTTATTTTTAATATGTAGTTTGGATTTCAGTAAGAAAGTTTATTAATTATGTTAATTAATGCTACATATGTATTTTGATTCATGATTTAATAACTAATATTACAAATATAAATTTACTAACGTATTATTAGCTTGTTATATTTTTTTATTATTTAAAATATCCAGTTCGTATGAAACAATTTTGTTACTTTCCATTTTATTACACATTTTTGTTGTTGTGAAATTTAATATGAGGTATTTGGTCTAGTAAAATTTAATATAAGGCATTTTATTTATGATTGATTTCAATATAAGTGAATAAGATTTAAAAATATTCTTTTTAAGTTGAATATATTTTGTTTATAACATTTTTTATAGCTTCTTTAAAAGTGACAAAATAATATAGAATGTAATTAATATTTAATTAAAAGTGAGAAAAAAAGATGATAGATGAGAGAGAAGAGAAGAATCGTTAAAAAAAGAGAGAAAAGAGGAGAGAGAGAAGATAGGTGATATGTGAGAGGTGAGAGAAAAAAGAAAAGATGTGATAACATGAAGAGAATTGTCCATAATGCCCTTGTTATGAGATTGTAAAAAGATGATGTGAATTAATATAAGCCCTTCTTAGATGGGTTTTGAAAGTTTTCCTGACTCAGAAGGTTTTCCATCTAACCATCCCAATATATATATATATATATATATATATATATATATATATATATATATATATATATATAGTTTTGGGGTAAATTACATCAAGCAAATTCCCATACATCACCTACGGATTAATCTCAGCCCTCCATCTTACGGTTTTTAATATAATTACTATTTTCACTAATTAATCACACGGAGGGGCATTATGGTCCTATTAATTAAATTTTTTGTTTTCCCTCCCATTTTTATCCCGTAACTGCATTACCGTATTTTATGGAAAGAGATCACAATCTATTTTTAGGGGGTGATCAAGGTGTATTTCTTATCATAACGGAGTCCTTTAAATCAGTTTCCGATTTTCGATTACGCTGTTCATTTTAGTTTTGGAGTAAAATTGTGATGGAGAATTCTTCTGAGAACTCGTTTGAAGGTAATATGTTTCCGTTTTTTTAGTTATCTTTCATACATTCGATTCGCGATCAAGCGATCTACATTTTTTTTCTTTGATTTGTTATACAGTGATCGATTATTGCGTTTTTATTTTTAAGAAGTATATCAGTTTTGTTTTATGTGTAGTTATGATTTGTGTATGTGTAATAGAACGTAGTTTGAGTTATGATTTGGGTAGTATGGCGTTTTTATTTTAAGAAGTAACTCAGTTTTGTTTGTTTCGTAGGTTATGATTTTTGTTACGATTTTTATTTTACTAACGTGATATGGCGTTTATGTGATAGATATTTACGTGCACAAGGTTGTTGGTATTGAGGTGACGTCCCCTAACTCTGGTGAAAAATTCTATATCCCCGATGTTCCAGTGAAGAATAAACCGTATGAAGGAACGTTATTCGTCTCGCTTGACCATGCATTAAAATATTATTAGTATTATGCTAGAATTTCTGGATTTAGTGTGCGTAAGTCTACCGAGAGGCATGATCGATTTGGTGCTAGCACGCAGAAACAGTTTGTATTTTCTCAGATAGGGTTTAATAAAAAAAAGAAGGTTGACACACGTAATGACACTGCTAGGCAAAAGGCATCCAGAATTAGTGTGTCTAAAAGAGTTGGATGCAAGGCACAGATGTGTGTGGTGTTTGAATGCAATTTGTGGTATGTGAAGAAATTTGTGGTATGTGAAGAAATAAGTAAACACCATGAATTATACACCACAACCGATATTATACAAGTTTTATGTATGTAAATGCTGATTCCATCAGACACAATATGTTATTAAAGTTCAGAAATTGGGGAATATTTTTTCAATTACACCACAAATCAAACTATCAATTAGTAAATGCCCACCATTTTTTTTCAGATCATTACTATCCAAACTATTATGTTATAATTATCTTCCATCGACGTTTTTTTGTTGAGCATGGTGTAATTTATTATACATTTTGATTTATTAGAATCAATATAAACCCTAGCATTAAACAGATCATACTTTTTAAAATTAACCCCAATAGATCAAGTAAATCTCAGTAAAGAGGAACATAAACACCTTTTACTGCGATAGATTTCCTTCTACTTTGCTGCCTGTTACTGATTGGTTCTTCAGCTTCCTTTTTAAGTTTCTCTGGATCACAGGTAGCCGCTGAAATTTTACGCCAAAAAAACCATGAACAATGTATGAATATATAGTCGACATTCAATCATATAACAAAAGAAAGGATAAGCTTACTGTTGTTTTTTTGCAGTTTATCCGCCATTGTCGATTTTGATTATCGTTTGTTTTAATCCAAAAATTTCAAAAAGATTTTCGCCGTATCTATGCGTTTTTGGGGGTGCTGATTTTTCGGTGGAGTGTTTTTAGTTCCGCTAGTTTGAATTCGCTTATTACAAAAAATAAAATAAATTAATTGTTGCGTGATTTTGTTTTTGACTATTTTACCCTCACAACCACTATTCCACGATTCTAGCGCGCCTAAAATGTCAAATAATTACACATTACACCCCTCCTTGATCTCAGCCGTTGGTTTCCAGATCCGACGCCCCAGGTGCGTCCGTAGGTGATGTAGGCTATTTGTGTGATGTAGCCTAACTCTCCTCTATATATATATATATATATATATATATATATATAGGGAGAGGATCAGTGGCGGATCCAGAACAAAATTTTAGGGGTCGCGGTCAAATTTTTTTTTAACCATAACTTATATTGCAAAACAAAAATTTTATCGATAATTTATACAATGTAAAGTTAAATACGTACCTAAAAGATGTTTCCTCTTCGGTTTTTAAACGCTTGGAATCGAGCCATCACATCTTCCTCTTTTACTTTAAGAAAACTTTCTTTTTCCACCGCACAAAGTAGAGCGTTGTTCAAAAACTCATCACCCATTCGATTACGTAAATGCGTCTTGATAAGCTTCATCTTTGAAAAGCATCTTTCAACTGTTGCCGTTGCAACCGGTAAAACCAATGCCAACTTTAATACCCGATAAACCAAAGGAAATGTCTTATGGGTTCCGGTTTCCACCATTGCACGATCAAGATCAGTTATTCCACCCAAATTTATAAATTTATCATCTACCTTAACGGTGTGATAAAATAGCGTAAGATCTCCCAAAAGACAGCCTCTTTCACCGTTACTAAAATCATTCGGATACATCTATGAAAATGCCACTATCTTAGATGTATCGAACTTAGAAAAGGATTCACAAGGATTTAAACCCGACATATTTTCTAGCAAAGTAGTTGAAACCTCGTTGAATCTATTTCCAAATTCGGAAATTTGCACATCCAACACCGTATTAAAAACTTCCACTTCAAAATGATGTCGATTGGTAATGACATTCTTTCGGTTTCTTTGATTTCCATAATTTCCCGTCATATCTAGCATCTCAATCTTGTGTTCTTCACAAAAAGATGTGACTTTTGCTAACATATCACCAAAGCTCTTTTGTCTAAGTTCATTCAACGCTAGTTTTGTGCCGTTTATCAACTTAGCCGCTTGTAACAAGTCTTGATCCTCTTGTTGAAGATGGTTTGATAGATTATTTGTGAGACCTAAGACTTTATCCAACAAGTGCATATAAAACACAAATTCAACCTTCTTAAGATATGATTTTATACCTTTTGCATTAGTGCGTTGTTGAGAGGTTTCTCCATCTTTTGTAATATAAGCAAGTACTTCAACAACTTGAGGATATAATTTCATTAAACTTGTGATAGTATTATGATGAGAACCCCATCTTGTATCCCCAACTCGTGCAAACGAAACCTCTTGGTTTAATCCCTTTCCCGTCTTAATTTCACCTTCAAGTATTGCTTTTTCCACACTTGCTTTTTTTGCCTCCAACATCATAACTTTCCGTTTGCAAGAAGCGGAAACCGTATTAACAACCATAGAAAGATACTCATAAAACTCTTTGACACCGTCATGTTTTTTTGCAATGGCCACGATCACTAACTGAAGTTGATGAGCAAAGCAATGTATGTAATGTGCTGAAGGATTATCTCTCAAAATCAAAGCCTTTAATCCATTATACTCTCCTCGCATGTTGCTTGCACCATCATAACCTTGACCCTTTACCTGTGTAAACAAATATAAACTATAAGATACATTATATACATTTATTCTAAAGTATATTTATTAAAAATATCCAATTTATTACTTACTTGATCTATGCTCAAATTATTTTCTGCTAACAAAGAAACAATGCCTTCTTTAAGAGTTGATGAAGATGTATTCTTGACGTGAGAAAGTCCGATTAAACTCTCTTTAACAATTCCAAGCTTATCAACATATCTCACAACCACGGCCATTTGTTCCTTCAAAGACACATCACTAGATTCATCCGCTAACAACCCAAACACATCGTCTTTAAACTCTTCACAAATCATATTGGTTACCTCTTTTGCAAAGCAATCAATAATCTGTTTTTGGATTGATGGGGATGTCATCTTGTTATTTTTCTTTGCATTTCTTAAGCTGTACTTACCAAAATCCGGGTTATTATCACTAATAAACTTAAAAAGTTCAAGAAAGATGCCCTTATTAAGAGAATCTTCCGACTCATCATGTCCTCGGAATGGTAACGAGTTTTGGAAGCAAAATCTAACACAACGAACAGAAGCCATTAATCGAAACCGATTAGCAATCACTTCTTCCTCAGTATACTTAGTGACTTTCGCTTCATATGATCCCTTTTGATTATATAGATTGGAACATTATTGAGCCGCCTTATTGTGAGCACTATTGACTAATCCAACATGGTTTTGTAATACACCCGATTTATTCCAATTATCAAACCCTCCATTTACAAAAGTATCTCTCCCACCTTGATTACCAACACTTTCACTAAACAAATAACAACATAGGCAATATGCTTTCTCCACTTTCATGCTATATTCTAACCAATCAAATTTATCAAACCATTTAACATTAAAACGTCTCCGACCACTAGAATAATCTTTCCATTTAAAATCATGACCTCTTGGTTGATAAGCCTTTTTCACAATATATGCCCTTCTTATGTCATCAATTTGATTCGAGTCATAACTAACAATAGGCGGTCTATCCGCGGGATCCGAGGGAAGAGTATCCAAATCAATAGTCTTTCGTGTTGAAGTTTCTTGATTAATATTAACATCATCTTGCATCAAATTAGTCTCTACATTTGGGCTTGGTTTTTTACTATTTGAGTAGTTTCATAATTTTCTCGGGACTTTTCTTTTAAACAAATTGCTAATTAAAGCTTGTTTAGGCTTTGGTTTCATCTTTCAAGCAAATGAGCAATTATAACACAAACCCTAAAAAATAATTCAAGAAAACAATACAAAGTTATGATTTAGTGATTCAAAACACATCCTAAATGCTATTTTCTAACACAATTAACAATTAAACATATAACATTTGTTTCTAAATAACTAATTTATTAAACCCTAAGGGTAAAGTTCTAGTACAAACCAAAATTATTGTAAGAACTTAAGAACTAATGTTGTGACACCCGAGAATTTCAAGGTTAACTTCCGTTAGACAAACCCGTTAGTTACGTTATAAGTAGCTAATGCATAACTAGGCCGAATACGTCCACGACCTTTGGTTGATCACCGAACCTGTCCATATGTGTTGTATGCTCATCATTGATTGTCCTTACGTGCAATGTGATTTAAATACATGACTTATTATTGTGAATAGCATGATTAATTGTAAATACTTGATTATGTGAAAATTGCCTGAATTCGGTAGTCAGCGAAACTACCGAGCGAAATTACAGATTCGCCCGGTAGCAGGCTAGACTGATCAGTGTGTCCGAGACCAGAGCCAGTTTCGCCAGTCAGCGAAACTGCCAGCGAAACTAGCCTCTGATATAAATAAACCTAATAAACCCTAGTAGCCTCATTTGCCTCATTTCACAACCAACACACACATACACTTCTCTGGAACCTGGTCAGCCAAGAATACCATCAAGAGACCAAAATCTCAGCCTCTAGACCATCATCTCATCTCATCTATCGATTCTAGAATCAACCGTGAGTCCCAAAAACTATGCTTTATGTGTTTTCTATATGTTTTCTTCTTAAAGCATGCTCAAACCTTCATGATATTGCTTGATCTTCTGTATATATGCTTTAGGATGCTAGATCTGTAATAAAGTTGATAACTTTACGTGTGAAATCCATCCATGTTAGAGATTTGTGCAAAATAGGTCATTTTAGGGTTTTGAACCTATTTTAGAGATTTGATGATCAAAATGCATGTTAAACTTGTTAAAGTTGCTTGATTTATGTTGGTAAATGCTTAGGGATGCTAGATAATGAATTGCATGTATGATCAGAAGCTGTTAGGTTAATTTTTAGGCAAATCCGTATGTTTTTCGCGACCAGCGAAACTGTTGTTCTCTGGGCGAAACTAAGTAGCGAAATTGCATCTCCTTCCAGCGACACTGACCAGCGAAACTATAGTGTCGCCGGGTAACCTGACCAGACCAGCTCGAGCGAAACTATCGAGCGAAATACCTGAACGAAAGTTCAAACCAGTTTCCCTGCGAAACTAGGCTAGCGAAACTGCGTCAGCAGTTTCGGGCGAAACTAGCCTAGCGAAACTGTGTTACCGGGCATTGCCTAGCGAAAGTGCTGCCCGTGCACCTAGCGAAACTGCCTAGCGAAACTATGCTAGCGAAACTAAGACTTGACCTAAAAACCAAACTTGTGAAATTTGCTTAAGTGTTGTGCCATGACTTACATGATTATGCCATGATGAAACATGTTCGATTTCTGATTTTTATGAACCCTTATCTATGATCAACCATTGGTGTCGTGTGTCGGTATGTCGAGTCATAGTTGCAACGTGCTATGTTATGGGCCATAGTGACGTTAAGTAAAGATTAGACACGAAGCTAATACTTAAGACCTAAACGTGTTCTAGGTCTTCGTTAAACAACAATATTGGATTCACTTGAAGTGTAGCAGTGCAACCAAAGGTGAGTGTCACTAACCCGCTTACCGTGAGTCCGATGGGCCACACAGAATAACTTAACGAAAAACAATGCTGACAAACTCGAGAGTGCTAGGCACCTCACTGATAAACTTGAGAACACGGGATGCTCGGCACCCACTTGATGAACTGAAGTGTTTTATGGGAACACTTGTGAATTCTGATCAAACTGCTTTTGAAACAAAACTGAAAACGTTTTAATATGACTAGTGTAGGTTAAAGTCTAAACCATATGATATCACATGTTTTCTAAGGATGCCTTATAACTTAAAAGTCCTCAACTAAAATTGTACCATTAATTGTAAAGCGAGGGGATGTTGGGTAGATCTACTGGAGTTTGACAAACTCCGCCCCGTGGCACGGGGAGTGCACGGAGGTACAATATCAGCCTATTTGCCCGTGGTCCTGAGAGGACACGGGGGAGGCAGAAAACGCGATGACTTGGTCCGCACCGTACGGGATGGCTCGGCCCCCACAAAATAAGTCAGCTTTGGTACAAACTTCCTTAGAGCATGGAACAACGGATTAGCTACCCGCGATATCGGTTGAGTCCTTTAACTTTACGGAACTAGTACATACCCGATGACGTGGTCACGGACAAACCATTTATAAACTGAGAATTAAATACGAGCATTGCTTTTCACAAATGAATATTTTGTAAGTACATTTTGATACGAACAATGATTATGAGACCGGGCCAATGCATGACAAGCCCACTGTGAACTCACCAACCGTTAGGTTGACACTTGCGTGGTTTAAACTTTTGCAGATCGCTAAGGAGTATCCGGAGCGGGTTGGCATGGCACGTGAAGACCTTTATTTTAATTGAACTATTTGGGAATTTGAAACAGAGTTTATGTAAAGCACGTGGTTAGTGCTGAGACAAATATTACTTTTCCGCTGCGTATGTAATTTAAGACTTTGATTTCTATCTTGTGTTTGAAACTAACCCTGATTCGTTTAGTATTTGTAACTGTGGTTGTGGATCCTGGTCTAGTCGCGCCCCTTAACGGTATAAACTCCGTTAGTGGTATTTTGGGGGTGTGACAGATTGGTATCAGAGCCATAGGTTGCAGAGAACTGGAATCATTTTTGAAAACGATTTGGAAACTGCAACTTGAAAACCTTGGTTACAAAACGAACAAACAAATTCCCACAGACAAAATTTTTACGTGCCAACCTGGGATACTCGCTCTGCTGTGTAAGTAAAAGCTTAGTATGTACAGATATATGTATATATATATATATATAAGTATATATATAGACCGTGTCTACGTAGTCTAACGGAAAGACCTTAGGAAATTTTCACACGAATACGAAATGCGACCGCGAATACGCACACTACTCTGGGGAAAGCAACAACGAAACGATGCTACACGCTACGTCCTGATTTCTACTACGACGACTACGCCGACGGTGACTTTATGGGAAGCCGACCTTCGACGATAGCATTTACGACATTCTCCGACGACGCCTCGATTTTGCACAAAATTTTCTGGACTAATAGAGGGATAACGGGAACAGGCTAATACACATATTATGGGGTATGTATAAGAATATAACTGTGTCTGAACACTGGCTACTTTAACTGTTCAGCAAGATGTCTGGAAGAGGAAACGGAAGAGGCGGTATAAACATGACGCCCACACAGCTGCAAGCAATGATTGCTGAACATGTGCAAGCCGCGGTGGCAGCCGTCCAAGCTGCATATGCCGCTCAGGGTAACTATTATGCCGGTTAAGGCACAAAGCAATTATATCATGATCTGTTAAATTTTAAAGTCCGAACTATTTATGCATCAGGAAACCAACACCACTGCACGTACAAGTCTTTCATGGACTGCAAGCCGATGATGTTTTCCGGCGAAGAAGGAGCTGTAGGACTCCTCCGATGGATTGAGAAGTCCGAGAAGGTCTTCTCCATGTGTAATTGCCCAGCTGAAAGCAAGGTGAAGTTTGCTACTGGTACTTTCGAAGGAGCTGCACTCTCCTGGTGGAACGCTGAAATTCAAATGGTTGGGCTAGAAGTGGCTGATAACATGCAGTGGGCAGCATTTAAGGATCTGATTATGGAGGAATACTGTCCCCGCGACCAAGTGAAGAAGCTTGAAGGCGAATTCCTGAATTTGAAGATGTCTGGGTCTGAGGTTGAACAGTACACTGCACGATATCACGAGTATGAGGTCTTGTGCCCCTCAATGGTGGACGCTGAATTCAAACGCATCGAGCGTTATCTGGAAGGCCTCGCGCCTCAAATCAAGGGATTGGTGACTGCCAGCAACCCCGCAAACGTGCAGCAAGCCATTCGTTTGGCTCACAAGCTTACTGATCAAGAGGTCGAGAAAGGTACGCTACCTGCGAAAGCCACTGAAAAGACTGCCTTAAGTGGCAAGAGAAAAGCTGATGATGAAGCTCCTGAGAACTCGATGAATGTTCAGAGTGTGGGTAATAGCACTGGGAGGTCTTTCAACTCCCAAGGTCAAAGCAAGAGATCAGGGAACAACAGTAGCAACTACCGCCAGGGTGGCAATGGTCAAGGCAACTACAGGGGTAACCTGCCCTTGTGCAACAGATGTGGGAAGCATCATGCCGGTGTTTGTAGGAAGGGTGTGAACTGTGAAAGGTGTGGCAAGGGAGGCCACGAAGCAAAAGACTGTTGGGCGACCTTGCCCGAGCAACAAAATCGCCCCAGAAGAAACAATAACTATGGGAACAATCGGGGTAATGGGAACAACAACGTTCAGAACCAGAACAACAACAATGGGGGAGCCCGTGGCTGCTTTGAGTGTGGTGCTCAAGGCCACATTAAAAGAGACTGCCCTCAGTTAAGAAGACAAGGTAATGGCAATCAGGGAAATAACGGTGGGAATGGTAACGGTGGAGGTAATGGTAATGGGAATGGCAATGGTAATGGTGGAAACGGGAATGGTGGAAATGGTAGAGGTCGAGCTTTCGTCATGGGCCAGGGTGAAGCTCGCAATGATGCCAACGTGATCAACGGTAAATTTATTTTGAACAGTTTCTTTGCTACTGTTTTATTTGATTCTGGTGCTGAGAAAAGCTTTATTTCCACTAAATTTGCTAGAATAATTAATGCTAAACCGATTGCCCTAGACGCTAAATATGTGGTAGAACTAGCAAATGGTAAACTTCATGATACTACCCAGATAGTTAAGGATTGTAAGCTAGAACTAGCTGGCCATACCCTAGGAATCGACCTTATGCCTTTCCCAATTGGTAGTTTCGACGTTATAGTAGGAATGGATTGGTTATCCGAGAATCGGGCTGAAATTTTATGTAAGGAAAAAGTGGTTCGTATCCCACTCGAAGACGGCGAAGTGTTAACGGTTCAAGGTGAGAAAGGTGGAACAGTCACCGGCATTATTTCATTCCTTAAAGCTCAGAAATGCCTCCGTAAGGGTCACTTCGCGATCCTTGCAAACGTCACTGACACGACACATCCCGAGCGCAAAATTGATGATTACCCGATAGTTCGCGACTTTCAAGATGTATTTCCCGAAGATCTGCCTGGTTTGCCTCCGTTTCGACAAGTTGAGTTTGGGATTGATTTAGCTCCAGGTGCCGCTCCGATCGCACGCGCACCTTACCGATTGGCTGTAAGTGAACTCAACGAACTCTCCTCACAACTGCAAGAGCTACTCGACAAGGGGTTTATTCGTCCAAGTTCGTCTCCATGGGGAGCCCCGGTACTGTTTGTTAAGAAGAAGGATGGAACGTTCCGCATGTGCATTGACTACCGAGAGCTTAACAAAGTTACGATCAAGAATCGGTATCCACTTCCTCGCATCGACGATCTCTTCGACCAACTACAGGGTTCAAGCTACTTTTCAAAGATTGATCTACGGTCTGGATATCACCAGCTTCGCGTTCGTGATGAGGATGTACCCAAGACAGCTTTCAGAACTCGGTATGGGCACTACGAGTTCCTGGTTATGCCGTTTGGACTAACCAATGCACCTGCCGTATTTATGGATCTGATGAATCGAGTGTGCAAGCCGTACCTCGATAAGTTTGTGATAGTCTTCATCGACGATATTTTGATCTACTCCAAGTCAAAGGAAGAACACGAGGAGCATCTGCGACTTATATTGGAATTGCTCCGCAAGGAACAGCTTTATGCTAAGTTTTCGAAATGCGACTTTTGGATCCGCGAAGTCCAGTTTCTTGGACACATTGTAAATGAGGAAGGAATCCATGTAGATCCAGCCAAAGTGGAAGCAATTAAGAACTGGTCTACCCCAAGAGCGCCAACAGAAATCCGACAATTTTTAGGACTTGCCGGATATTATCGAAGGTTTATTAAGGGTTTCTCTCAACTGGCTCAACCCTTAACGGCCTTAACGCACAAAGGAGTGCAATACAGATGGGGTGAGAAAGAAGAGCGCGCGTTCCAAACGCTTAAAGATATGTTATGTTCGGCTCCAATTCTTGCGTTACCCGATGGAATAGACGACTTTGTGGTTTACTGCGATGCATCGATTCAAGGACTCGGTTGCGTGTTGATGCAACGAGACAAGGTAATTGCCTACGGGTCCAGGCAACTAAAGGATACAGAAAAGAATTATACAACGCATGATTTGGAAATGGGAGCCGTTGTTCATGCACTCAAGATTTGGAGACATTACCTATATGGAACAAAGTGCACGATATTCACCGATCATAAAAGTCTACAACACATCTTTGATCAGAAAGACCTCAACATGCGACAACGACGGTGGGTCGAGTTACTAAATGATTATGATTTGGCCATTAAGTATCATCCTGGAAAAGCCAACGTTGTGGCTGATGCCCTAAGCAGAAAAGAGTACGAAAAGCCTCGTCGGGTACGAGCGCTTCAACTTACAATACATTCAGGATTACCGGATCGAATCCGTGACTGCCAACGAGAAGCTTTGAAAGCAGAGAACTTCGCAGCTGAAGCACTACGTGGTGTAGATGGCCATTCTGAAGTTAAGTCCGATGGACTCACGTATTATAATGACAGAATCTGGGTTCCAATGTTTGGAAATCTCCGTGAGCTCGTGATGGACGAGGCTCACAAATCGAGATACTCGGTGCACCCTGGATCGGATAAAATGTATCAGGACTTGAAGAATCTTTATTGGTGGCCGAATATGAAAGCCGACATTGCTCGATATGTGGCTAAGTGTCTAACATGTTCAAGAGTCAAGATTGAATACCAAAAGCCTTCTGGTTTACTACAACAACCAAAGATCCCAGAATGGAAATGGGAGGACATCTCCATGGATTTTGTAACGGGATTACCTCATCGATCAAATCAACCGGATGCGATTTGGGTTATCATCGATCGATTAACCAAATCTGCACATTTCATTCCAATGAAGGAAAGTGATAATATGGATAAATTGACAAAACTATACATCGACAAAATTGTGAAGCTTCACGGTGTGCCTAAGACTATCATTTCTGATCGAGATCCTCGATTCACTTCCCGGTTATGGCAATCAATGCAGGAAGCATTGGGAACCCGACTAGACATGAGTACAGCTTATCACCCGCAGACTGATGGTCAGACGGAACGAACAATTCAAACCTTAGAAGATATGCTCCGAGCTTGCGTCCTTGACTTTGGAAAAGATTGGGAGACTCACCTTCCACTGGTGGAGTTCTCTTACAACAATAGTTATCATTCAAGTATAGGTGCTGCACCTTTTGAAGCACTTTACGGCAGAAAATGTAGATCGCCCGTATGTTGGGCTGAAACAGGTGAGAAAGGGCTCACTGGACCGGAAGTTATCCATGATATGACCGAACGGATTATTCAAATTAGACAACGGCTAGCTGCAGCACGTGATCGACAAAAGAGTTATGCCGACAAACGCCGAAAACCTCTGAAGTTCGAGGTGGGTGACAAAGTATTGTTGAAGGTATCTCCTTGGAAGGGAGTGATACGCTTCGGGAAGCGTGGAAAGTTAAATCCTCGCTACATAGGTCCGTTTGAAATTATTGGGGAAGTAGGCCCGGTGGCCTATCGATTGCAACTCCCTGCTGAACTCGATGGAGTTCACAACGTGTTTCACGTTTCCAATCTAAAGAAGTGTCTGGCTGAAGACATCGAAATAATTCCTCTGGAGGAATTGGAAATTGATGAACATTTGAGATTTATTGAGCAACCAGTAGAAATCATGGGACGCGAGGAGAAAGCCCTCAAACGTAGCAAGATTCCGATCGTCAAGGTGCGATGGAACTCAAGACGTGGACCTGAATATACTTGGGAACGTGAGGATCAGATGAAGAAAAAGTATCCCCACCTGTTCGAGCAAACGTCCACGGAAACTCATGGTATGATTTAATTTTGGGGACCAAAATTCCTTAACGGGAGGAGGATGTGACAACCCTAAAACTTTTTGCTTTCTTTCCCCAGCGACGATAGCAACGACGACAGCTGATGCTGCGAACGCTACGACACAAGAATAATTTTCGGGACGAAAATTCCAATTTCAGGGGAATGATGTGACACCCGAGAATTTCAAGGTTAACTTCCGTTAGACAAACCCGTTAGTTACGTTATAAGTAGCTAATGCATAACTAGGCCGAATACGTCCACGACCTTTGGTTGATCACCGAACCTGTCCATATGTGTTGTATGCTCATCATTGATTGTCCTTACGTGCAATGTGATTTAAATACATGACTTATTATTGTGAATAGCATGATTAATTGTAAATACTTGATTATGTGAAAATTGCCTGAATTCGGTAGTCAGCGAAACTACCGAGCGAAATTACAGATTCGCCCGGTAGCAGGCTAGACTGATCAGTGTGTCCGAGACCAGAGCCAGTTTCGCCAGTCAGCGAAACTGCCAGCGAAACTAGCCTCTGATATAAATAAACCTAATAAACCCTAGTAGCCTCATTTGCCTCATTTCACAACCAACACACACATACACTTCTCTGGAACCTGGTCAGCCAAGAATACCATCAAGAGACCAAAATCTCAGCCTCTAGACCATCATCTCATCTCATCTATCGATTCTAGAATCAACCGTGAGTCCCAAAAACTATGCTTTATGTGTTTTCTATATGTTTTCTTCTTAAAGCATGCTCAAACCTTCATGATATTGCTTGATCTTCTGTATATATGCTTTAGGATGCTAGATCTGTAATAAAGTTGATAACTTTACGTGTGAAATCCATCCATGTTAGAGATTTGTGCAAAATAGGTCATTTTAGGGTTTTGAACCTATTTTAGAGATTTGATGATCAAAATGCATGTTAAACTTGTTAAAGTTGCTTGATTTATGTTGGTAAATGCTTAGGGATGCTAGATAATGAATTGCATGTATGATCAGAAGCTGTTAGGTTAATTTTTAGGCAAATCCGTATGTTTTTCGCGACCAGCGAAACTGTTGTTCTCTGGGCGAAACTAAGTAGCGAAATTGCATCTCCTTCCAGCGACACTGACCAGCGAAACTATAGTGTCGCCGGGTAACCTGACCAGACCAGCTCGAGCGAAACTATCGAGCGAAATACCTGAACGAAAGTTCAAACCAGTTTCCCTGCGAAACTAGGCTAGCGAAACTGCGTCAGCAGTTTCGGGCGAAACTAGCCTAGCGAAACTGTGTTACCGGGCATTGCCTAGCGAAAGTGCTGCCCGTGCACCTAGCGAAACTGCCTAGCGAAACTATGCTAGCGAAACTAAGACTTGACCTAAAAACCAAACTTGTGAAATTTGCTTAAGTGTTGTGCCATGACTTACATGATTATGCCATGATGAAACATGTTCGATTTCTGATTTTTATGAACCCTTATCTATGATCAACCATTGGTGCCGTGTGTCGGTATGTCGAGTCATAGTTGCAACGTGCTATGTTATGGGCCATAGTGACGTTAAGTAAAGATTAGACACGAAGCTAATACTTAAGACCTAAACGTGTTCTAGGTCTTCGTTAAACAACAATATTGGATTCACTTGAAGTGTAGCAGTGCAACCAAAGGTGAGTGTCACTAACCCGCTTACCGTGAGTCCGATGGGCCACACAGAATAACTTAACGAAAAACAATGCTGACAAACTCGAGAGTGCTAGGCACCTCACTGATAAACTTGAGAACACGGGATGCTCGGCACCCACTTGATGAACTGAAGTGTTTTATGGGAACACTTGTGAATTCTGATCAAACTGCTTTTGAAACAAAACTGAAAACGTTTTAATATGACTAGTGTAGGTTAAAGTCTAAACCATATGATATCACATGTTTTCTAAGGATGCCTTATAACTTAAAAGTCCTCAACTAAAATTGTACCATTAATTGTAAAGCGAGGGGATGTTGGGTAGATCTACTGGAGTTTGACAAACTCCGCCCCGTGGCACGGGGAGTGCACGGAGGTACAATATCAGCCTATTTGCCCGTGGTCCCGAGAGGACACGGGGGAGGCAGAAAACGCGATGACTTGGTCCGCACCGTACGGGATGGCTCGGCCCCCACAAAATAAGTCAGCTTTGGTACAAACTTCCTTAGAGCATGGAACAACGGATTAGCTACCCGCGATATCGGTTGAGTCCTTTAACTTTACGGAACTAGTACATACCCGATGACGTGGTCACGGACAAACCATTTATAAACTGAGAATTAAATACGAGCATTGCTTTTCACAAATGAATATTTTGTAAGTACATTTTGATACGAACAATGATTATGAGACCGGGCCAATGCATGACAAGCCCACTGTGAACTCACCAACCGTTAGGTTGACACTTGCGTGGTTTAAACTTTTGCAGATCGCTAAGGAGTATCCGGAGCGGGTTGGCATGGCACGTGAAGACCTTTATTTTAATTGAACTATTTGGGAATTTGAAACAGAGTTTATGTAAAGCACGTGGTTAGTGCTGAGACAAATATTACTTTTCCGCTGCGTATGTAATTTAAGACTTTGATTTCTATCTTGTGTTTGAAACTAACCCTGATTCGTTTAGTATTTGTAACTGTGGTTGTGGATCCTGGTCTAGTCGCGCCCCTTAACGGTATAAACTCCGTTAGTGGTATTTTGGGGGTGTGACAAATGTACAAACCATTAAATATCAATTGAATGAAGGTTATTTAGATATTTTTTGTGTTTCTTCTTCTTTTTTACTTCATGATTGCAACTTAATGACCTAAAAAACAAAAAAAATTAAACAAAAATAGTTCTTTTTTTCTTTATATCCGACTATGGTGCATATATGCAACATATGAAACATATAATGTTACATATATGCAACATATAAAACATATAATGTTGCATATATGCAACATATGAAACATATAATGTTGCATATATGTAACATGGTATGTTGCATATAAAACATATGAAACATACCATGTTGCACATATGAAACATATAATGTTGCATTATTGCAACATGGTATGTTGCATATAAAAATATGAAACATATCATGTTGCATATAAAAATATGAAACATATCATGTTGCATATATGCAACATTGTATGTTTTATATGTTGCATATATGCAACATAGTCGGACAAGCAAAAAAAAACAAAAAAAAAACTTTTTTTCTAAGTTATCAGGTGGATATGGGTGGATATACGTGAAATTAAATTAAAAAAATACTAAATTACAAAAAAAAAACTTCATTTGAAATAATTTTTTTTGGTTCTTACAAGTTTGTACAATAAGAATATGATCTTTACCATAAATGTAGTGGTGGAATTAAAAAGAAATGACAAAATTACTTAACTATCCCTCATTTAAGTTGGTTCTTAAGTTCTTACAATAAATAATGGTTCTTACATGAACTTTACCCAAAACCCTAAAACAAGATTTTTTTTTTTGAAGAAAATGGGGCAGATTCGGCATTACCTGTGGGGCAGAAGATTCCGGCGCCGGTGAGCAAGAATCCGACAGCGGAGACGAATCCGGCAGCAGGCGACGGTGGGCCCTGGTCGGAAATTGATGGTCGGAAGCAGGGGGACAGGGGGGACTTCGGAGGAAAATCAGGGAATTGGGTTGGGGAATGGACAAAAAAGAAACAATTGAAAGTGGGGAACTGGATTCGGCTTTACTAGATTTTTTTTTTTAAACTTTTAGTTAATTAATATAATTACATATTAGTCCCTATACTTATATGTTTCTTATTTAAGTTGCACAAATTTAATAATAGCTCGGTTTTAGGTTATTAACGCGCGTTTTCATTATATTTTCGTATCGAGATTCAAATAAAAATCATAAAAGCTGTGGAGAGGTAGTGTTATATATTTCCAGGGGTCGCGAAAATTTCGTTTGAGGGGTCGCGAAAAACCGAAAACTTAAAACAAAAAAAAAATAGCACGTCGGGGTAAAAGTTCAGGGGCAGCGGGCGCTACCCCTGGACTAAGGGTAAATCCGCCACATGAGAGGATCATTTCGAGAACCAAGTGGTTTTGAGAACTTTTGAAAACCATTCTGAGCCACTAGTTATATATAAGGAAATCCCCCCCCCCCCCCCCCCATGAATTTGAGTGGCTCCCCCTTGAAAATTAGTGGCCCAGAATGGTTCTTAAAAGTTCTCAAAACCAATTGGTTCTCATTTGAACATAACCCTATATATATATATATATAGGAGAAAGTTATTGTGCAAAGGTAATTTGCGTGCGAAGCGTGCGAAATGGATAAATTTGTCCGCACGCATTTGATGATAATCACGCAAGCTATATTCAATAATCACGCAAGTTATATTTTATAATCACGCAAGCTATATTTCATAATCACGCAAGTTATATTTCATAATCACGCAAGTTATACGAGAGAATATAAATGAACTTGAAAAAAAAGTTGTTTTTTTCTTTAGAAAAAGTATAGCAATACTACACTCGAATTAAAGAGAATAAAATGTTTGATTTTATGATGAATTTTTTTTTAAAAAAATAATGTCGTATAAAAAAGTTATGGACGTTTAAAAAAACTGGAGGAACTTGAAAATAGTCAACAATTGTAGGCTCTATCAATTCTAGCATCCAGATTTTTCTGACGCTTATTTCTTTCTTCTTCTTATCTGGATTAAATCTATTAGATCTGGATCATTCATCTTCCAAAATCAATGGCTCAAATTACTTCCTACACTTCGCACGCAAATGTTCCTTTGTATTTGAGAACCAATTTGATTTGAGAACTAAAAAGAAATAATTTAAGCCACAAGTTATTTACATGTATCCCTCCTCCCATGAATTTTAGTGGTCCCCGCCCCCCTGAAATTTGTAGATTTTTTTAAAAAAAAAGTAACATATGTTACTTTTCTATTTTTTACAGTTACACACAAAAGTAACATATGTAACATTTACTTTTTTGATATATTTAAAAAAAATCTATTAAACGTTTTTTTCATTTAAGAGTAGTTTATAACCTAAAGAATTTTCATAAAAAAAATTGAGAGAAAAAAAAACAAATTTTTACCCCGTTTTTGAAAAGGTTCCACGGTTTCTTTTACTCAAGAGGGTTTTCATTTTAACATTCCCCTATATATATATATATATATATATATATATATATATATATATATATATATATATATATATATATATATAATTATATATAAAAAAATATTAAAGGCACTGAAAATCTTGTCAATATGAGGATTGTGTACTCCTATAATGGAGGGTTGTAAATTGTGATGGAGTGTTCTAAACTTCTAATCATCTCTATTTTCTAATATAAAGAGAGTAAAGATAAGAGGGCCCAACGTCACAAAATACGGGAGAAAAGAATGCTACCACTTCCACGTGAATCACAACAATTAAATATAATATTAATAACTTTTAAATCGTTCTAATCACAACAGTTTTAATGTTAGCTTTATCTAATTATCTAAACATATAAGGAAAGCTACTAGTTGCACGTGTATAACAACAAGTACATATTAATAATTTTTAAATCGTTCCGATCACAACTATTGTAGTATATGCTTTATATTTAGCTTTATCTAATTATAAGTCCTTAGTTGTTAAGAAAAATCTAAATATATAAGTCGCATATAACGTTTAAATGATTTATTATCATTTTTACCCACTTTTATTTTTATATTAATCTCTCAATGGAAATAAAGAATAAGTAATCTATATCTATCTATCTATCTATATCTATCTATCTTCTATCTATATAATATATATATGAAAAGATTGGATGCCACATGGCATCACCACAACAATCCATTTTATGGTTTTCCCGCTCAATTTTTTTTCCAATAAATGAAATTTAACTTTCATAATATAGTTATGATTATTCAAAACTAGAAAGAGTCTAATTACAAACTGTATAATTACGTCTTTAGTTATATTTAAAAAAAGTCAAACACATTTAAAGATTGAATTATATATCATAAATGAGGGATTTGGATATGAAAAAAAAAGTCAAATTTAAATCCAATGAGCCTTAAATATTGTAATTTCAAACAACTAAATCAATTCTTATGAATTTTTATTAGAGATATTATCGTTATAATTGCATTCTTAATTTTATTATTTATTACAAACAATTATTTCTTAAATAAATATAACAATATAATTAATATCAATAATTTTTTTTATTGTTTAGCTACACGAATTCCCAAATATATGTATCATAAGGGTGTCATTTAGTGGTGCTTATGACTACTCTTAGATTATTCATGCACGAATGCACGATTATAATCAAATGGTTTTGTTTTTGTGTTTGTTTTATAATTGAAGAAGGGTATGATACAAACTTTAATTTTCTCTTAAGTTTTAGAGATTATACTAATGTTTATATCATTTTTATATTTTACTAGAAAGTGAAAGTGGCTCATTGTAGAAGAACCATTGAAACTTTTAACTGGATATTTCTAATAAAAAAAATTCTTAGATGATATAAAGAATCATTAGTACGTTTTAGTTTTGATTTTTTTTTAAATACCGCCGTACGATGCACGGGTTTCAATTATCGAATTACATTTATTATAATATTTAAATTGTTGGATTTATTTTTTTAAACTCACCCGTGCGTCGCACGGGTATCAGAAACTAGTATATATATATAGGAAAACCGTTCGTAGATTTAAATAAAATAAATATTTTTATTTATTACGATTACAATAAAGAATAAAAACTACACTATTACAATACACTTGAAGATGAATCTACTCCTAAAATACGATTACAATGAAAGAAATAAATAAATACAATACAAGGAAATGAAAAGAAGATTACAATGAAATGAAATTACACTACAAATGAAATGAAATACAGAGCTTGACAAAACTTATAATGAAAGTAATAAAAGTTTGAATAAAGGAAAAAGTGACAGAAAGTTATAAAAATAGTTTTTGAGAAATTTTTTGAAGTAGTTTGGAAAAAACAAAAAAAGATTGAGAAATCCTTTGGTGAAGGATTCGGGTCAAAACCCGGGTCCCTTAAAACAAATTTCGGGTCTACCAAAGATCCGTTTTGTTTCCCAGGGTACAATCGCCTAAATCGTATTGTACGACCGGGATAACTCTAAGCTTGAAAATACATTCGAAGCTTGAAGAGAACAAGAACGATGAAGAAGATGAGAGAAAGAGTGAGGAGAGGCAGAGAGAAAGAATTCAGTGAATTCTGGTGTATTTAGCCTCAACTAATGAGGTTGTACTTATAGTGGTGGGAGTGACTTGTTGAGCACACAAAAATAATTTGTAGTCAAACTTTGCATTAAACGTCTTTAATGTAAATTGATTTCTAATTAACGCGGAATTACCTTAATTAGCTTAAAAACGCGTTTCCAACTGTCAATCCGTAGGAACACGCGTTCTGCTCGAACAGCGGAGCCACGCAAGTCCGCTTGAACCTTCCGGCTGAACCACACAGGTTCCGCCTGAACTGGTTCCGGTTCAACTATTCCGCTTGAACTTCAACCGGAACTTTTTCCGGTTGAACTCTTGAATCTGTTTTCTGGTTCAACTCATATTCCGCTTGAACCTATCCACCTGGTCTTCAACCAGACAACTTCCGGTTGAACTTAAAAACAAAAAAGGCAGCTCTCAAGCGGCTCGCGGCGATGCGAAGTGCAAAGTGCGCCATCAAAGCGCCACATTGCGCCTCATAAGCCCACGCCACGCGTGTGCGCGTGTGCGTGTGCGAGTTAGGGGTGCTTCGCACCCCTCAGGACCAAGGGACATGTCCTACTAAAGGAAACAATAGTTAGGAAAGTTCCCACCTTATAAACCACTTTTGGTTTCATCCCCAACCAATGTGGGATGAGTTAACATGCTATACTTAGCATTTTCCTCTCTAATTTCCGCAGCTTCACAAGTTGCGAGACCTCAACTTTGAGCTTCGATATCTCATTCATACGAGCTCGGATTTGGACGTGGTTTGATGCGTTGGAAAGCCCTCACAACGTACTATACAAACCCATAATATACAGAGGCAACAACCTATGTTATCTGTATACAGAGGCAACAACCTATGTTATCTCGATTTGCAATTTGGTAATCTTAAGTTAGTTGTGAGAATGAGAAACAGAATCGTTAAAGTATGGAATGACTTTGATCCATATCCATATTTAACACGGTATCGGTAACAAAGGGATAGTAAATGACTGTACCATTTAAATACACTTTGAGAAACTGTACTTAAATATTTCTGGGAGCATTGGCGTGTTGCTAGACGCTAACCAATGTTATTACCTTTACTATTGCAAGCTCAAGTGGGAGCTGTAGGGATATGATCATGTAATAGTAAGCGTATGTCTGGAAATTATTTAAGCCTACGGGGTCACACGTCTCGACACCAAATGTATTAATATTAATTAATAGTTAATTAATATTTATCACGAATTATTGAGGAGAAATTAATTAAAACTAATAGTTAATTGTTAACGGACCATTAGTTGTTAATTAAAGGGAATTGGGCTAGATGATTGGAGCCCATATGGCTTGTACGAATTTAAACAAATTCGTGAAGCCCATGGGGGTTTAGGAAACCCTAGTCTTGTTCACCAAGTCATCTAATCCCTATAAATAGAACCCCTATGTTAAGGGTTTTATTGATTTCCTTTAATCCAAGAGATTAGAGAACCTAAACCCTAATTCTCTCCTCCTCCTCTCCCTCTTTTAAATTCGGCCAAGGTTCCCTAAACCTTATTGAGTTCGAATTTTGTGGTGTGACCAAGAAGAAGAAGAAGCTCGTGAGTCTTGCTAGCACATAGCATTGGTGTGTCGTGTGTGCGATCGTAGAGGGATTTACATCAAATCTTCCAAGAAGATCAAGTCTTGCCGAGCTAACAAGGTACATGATTCTATCCGGTTAGTTAGTATAATTCATAGGATTAATCCGCTGCGTACTCGTGTTAAAATTGATAAATCGTTTTACAACCAACAGTGGTATCACGAGCCACCTATGTTTTAACTAATTACCGGAATAAAAACTTGAAAGGGGGTAATCTAGATTCTAGCTTTTCGATCCACTTAAATCGATTTTACAATTGGAAAAATCGGATTTCGCAAAATTGGTAAAAAAAAAAAAAAAAATCGCAAAACCACAAAAATCGATCGTTAATGGTTAATGTTTCACCGGCTGTTCACGATCGGGAACCCTGTGTTCACGATCGTGAACCTGTGTTTATGACCCACATGATGCAAAATCGTAAACTTGAAGTCGGCGGATGTTCACGATCGGGAACCCTGGGTTTACGATCGTGAACTTATGTTTACGACCCATATTGATGCAAAATCGTAAACTTGTGGTAAGCGGCTGTTTACGATCGGAACACCTATGTTTCCGATCGTAAACTGTGTTTATGACATATGATGCAAATCGTAAACCTTCGTTTACGATCGGAAACACTCATTCCGATCGAAATCATATATATATGGATCGAGAACCTCTTGAAAAATCGTAAACCCTTATATTTAGATCTAAAAATTCGTTTCCTGTGATCTAAAAATTATGAACCCAAGTTTTTATTTGTTGTACCTTATTTAAATGTTAAAAGGAAGTAAAAACCATGAAGTTTCATGCAAATCGTTCATGGTTATTACTTATATCAAGAGATGTAATAAATTAAAATTATGTTAGATAATTAGAAACCCTAAGATTATGTGATTATTTGTGATAATTGTGACATAATAAAAGGTTTTATTGCAAATTTGTTTTATGAAAATCGAAATTTGTTTAATAACTATTGAAATATGATTTTGTTTATTAAATAAAATTTGTGTCTTAAAATTCAAAAGAAACACCGGCTCACCCATTCGAACACACTCTAAGAGAGGTATAAGTCGGGTCGCCATGCTTCCCTAAAGTGGGTAGGTTTTTAATTGCAAAAGTTGCAAACCTCACCCCTACGCTTCTTTGTGTGTTGCGAATGGAGCTACCGAGCTCCTTTGTTTTGAAAGACAAACTAAGAATTTTATAAACACATTATGTGGTGAAGATATGCATGAATCTTCACATATAACCTTTTTTGATCACACATCAAAATTGTTTTGACCCAAACCAAACTTAAGTCTTTGCCACCCACCTTGAAAGGACACTTGAGGATGTCATCTTACTCATTGGTACACAATGGTAAAATGATATTCGCATGGCAAATTCCCACTCATTGGTACACAATGGTGGACAATTTGTACGTTCTTGGTTGGACGACTTAAAGCGAGCCAGGCGGTGAGACCCTTGGCCCGTGGCAAAAGATGGGATGAAACATGACTACAAATCACTTGGTGCAAGTTGTAGGTCCCATAAAATCTAGGAATTGTATTTGGAATACAATTATTGATCGTCACTTACCTGTTGAATGCATCATTTCTAGCAGATCAACTGATGAAATGATGGCAGGTCAATAGGATCCTAGCCTTAATAAGCTTAATTGTTTAAAGTGTTTAAACATTGGGTAATTAAATTTATTAAGGAATTAATTATCGAAAATACTGATTTTGAACTTAATCTGTTTTGTAGATGGCAACAAACCCCACTCAAAACAATGTTGGTCATGCTTTTCGTCAAATGTTTGAAAGAGAAAAGCTCAATGGATCTAACTTCAATGACTGGTACCGTCAACTAAGGATTGTCCTTCGAGTTGAACGGAGAACTGATGTCCTTGAACATCATTGGCCGACCAAGCCAGCTGCTGATGCTTCTGCTGAAGAAAAAGCGTTCTACAATGCAGAGTATAGCAGATACGACGAGGTTGCTTGCATGATGATCTCGAGTATGACTCCTGATCTTCAGAAGCAATACGAGTTTCATACACCTTGTGATATGATCAAAGAGCTAAAGAAGATGTATGAAAAACAAGCTGGTGTCGAATTGTTCGACCTAGTTGTGGAACTCCATGACTTGAAGCTTGAAACTGGTAAATCGGTCAGTAGTCATGTGCTCAAGATGAAGAGCTACTTTGACAAACTGGAATCGCTCAATTATGGGTATAATCGGGCTGTTGCTGTTGGCATGATCCTCAAATCTCTTACGAAGGATTTTGAGGGTTTTGTGCGCAACTACAACATGCATAGTATGACTAAGACTATACCTGAGCTTCATGCTATGCTTGTCGAGTATGAAAAAACGATTCCTAAAAAGGCCACTGAAACACCCCAAGTTCTCATGATCAAAGGGGGTAAGATCCAAAAGGCTAAACGACCGCAAAAGGGGAAGGGCAAGATTGATGGCAAGGGTAAAGGCAAGGCTGTTGCCCATATCCCTAAAGCCAAGCAAACCCCTCCAGCCCTTAAAGAACATCCGGCTAAGGACCAGATCTGTCACCATTGTGGTGAAGTTGGACACTGGAAGAGGAACTGTCCTACCTATCTAGCTGAGTTGATGAAGAAGAGAAAGAATACTAGCGGAGCTAGTACATCAGGTATCTTCCCAATTGAATTATTTTCCTTTTCTAAGTGTGATTCATGGGTGTATGACACCGGCTGTGGAACTCACATCTGTAATTCATTACAGGGTCTTAGAAAGAGGAGGAAACTGAAGCCTGGAGCTTTGCAGCTGTACGTGGGAAATGGTTTTCCAGCAGCAGTGGAAGCTATAGGAGAATTTCATTTAATTCTGCCTTCTGGGTTAATTATTGTGTTAGACAATTCTCATTATGCACCTTCTATCACTAGAGGTGTTATTTCAGTTTCTTTGTTGAAAAACCAAGGATTTATTAATGAATTTAATAATATCGGTATTTCAGTTTCTAAAAATAATGTTCATTATTTTGATGCTATTCCTTGTGATGGTATTTATGAAATTGATATGCGTGGTTGTGACTCAAATAATTCAATGTTCACTGTTAGCAAACGAGCCAAAACTAGTTTGGACTCTACCTATCTTTGGCACTGTCGTCTTGCCCATGTTGGCAAAAATCGCATTGAAAGACTTCAACGTGAAGGGATCTTACAATCAAATGATGAATCATTTGAAAAATGCGTTTCCTGTATCTCAGGAAAGATGACAAGAAAACCCTTTCCGAACAAGCCGCAAAGGGCTAAAGAACTACTTGGACTCATCCATACTGATGTTTGTGGCCCATTTAGACATGTGTCAAGAAAAGGTGCTAGCTACTTCGTAACTTTCACGGATGATTTCAGCCGTTATGGTTATGTTTACTTGCTTAAACATAAACATGAGGTATTCGAAACATTCAAAGAGTTCAAAACCGAAGTAGAAAATCAACTCGGAAAGACCATCAAGATCCTTCGATCGGATCGTGGTGGAGAATACTTAAGCCAAGAGTTCAAGGATTATCTTAAAGCATGTGGAATTGTCCAACAGCTTACCCCTCCTTACACACCTCAGCATAATGGAGTGTCTGAGAGGAGGAATCGAACCTTACTAGAAATGGTAAGGTCGATGATGAACCTTACAACTGTCCCAATGTCATTTTGGGATTTTGCTCTAGAAACCGCTGTACGCATTCTAAATATGGTTCCAACCAAGAAGGTTGAAAAGACACCATATCAATTATGGCATGGAGAAGTCCCTGTGTTGTCTTACTTAAGAGTCTGGGGATGTGAGGCACTTGTGAAGCGCGATACGCCTGACAAACTACAACCCAGAACTACTAAGTGCATCTTCGTGGGATACGCAAAGGAAACAATGGGTTACTACTTCTATAATCCTTCCGAAAACACTGTTCGTGTTGCTCGATATGCTGAATTCTTTGAAAAGAATTTTATAGCTCAAGAGAACAGTGGGAGAATTGTAGAACTACTAGAAGATGTGTCACCTTCTGAAACAACTAGCAATCATCAACTTGGGGGGGAAAATGTTCAAAGTGATGAACCTCAAGTCGATGATGTTGTGATTCCACTTCGTAGATCCGAAAGGGTCGTACGTGAACCGGATAGATGGATTGGTCTAGTCGAATCCGAGGATAACGTATCAGGAGATCTCAATGAGCCTCCGAACTTCAAAGCTGCATTATCAGATCCGGAATCTGACAAATGGCTTGAAGCAGCGAACGTGGAAATGCAATCCATGCAAGATAACCACGTTTGGACCCTGTTTGATCTTCCTCCTAACGCAAGAACCGTTGGGAGTAAATGGCTCTTCAAGAAGAAGACCGACATGGATGGAAATGTACACACCTATAAAGCTCGTCTCGTGGCGAAAGGTTATACTCAACGTTTTGGCGTTGACTATGATGAGACCTTTTCACCAGTAGCAGACATTAGAGTTATTAGGATTCTCTTAGCCATAGCAGCGTACTATGACTTTGAGATATGGCAAATGGATGTTAAGACTGCCTTCTTAAATGGTTACTTAGATGAAGAAGTCTATATGGATCAACCTGAAGGGTTCATTGATCCAAAACATCCCAACCAAGTATGCAAGCTTCAAAGGTCCATTTATGGACTAAAGCAAGCATCAAGGAGTTGGAATAAACGGTTTGATGAAGAAATCAAAAAGTTTGGTTTCGTTCAGAATCCCGATGAGCCATGTGTATATCGCAAAGCTAGTGGGAGTAATGTTACTTTCCTTGTCTTATATGTAGATGACATATTGATTATAGGAAAACACATTCCAATGTTGCAAGATGTAAAATCCCATCTTGGAAAGTGTTTTGCCATGAAAGACTTGGGAGAAGCAACATTTATTCTGGGAATCAAGATCTATAGAGATAGAACTAAGCGGTTGATTGGACTAAGTCAAAGTGCTTATATTGATAAGATCTTGAAACGATTCAAGATGGAGAATTCCAAGCGTGGTACAGTACCTATGCAGGAAGGACTTGGTCTATCGGTCAAACAAGGTGCTTCTACACCTGATGAGGTGAAGCGTATGCAAAGAGTTCCTTATGCTTCGGCTGTAGGCTCCATAATGTATGCGGTAAGATGCACTAGACCTGATATAGCGTTCGCGCAGAATATCGTTAGCCGTTTTCAACAGAATCCGGGTGAAAGTCACTGGACTGCTGTTAAGACCATTCTCAAGTACCTACGAGCTACTAGAGATTTGTTTTTGGTGTATGGGGGAAATCCAGATCAAGAGCTCAAAGTAACCGGATACTGTGATGCTGGATTTCAGACTGATAGAGATGACACGAAGTCTCAGTCTGGGTACGTCTTCGTTCTAAATGGAGGCGCTGTGGATTGGAAGAGCAAGAAACAAACCACAGTTGCTATGTCTGCAACAGAGTCTGAGTACATTGCTGCTTCGGAAGCTGCAATGGAGGCTGTCTGGATAAGGAAGTATATTTGTGGGCTTGATGTGATCCCTACAAGTAACTTACCTATCGACATGTACTGCGATAACTCGGGTGCATTAGTCATTGCCAAAGAACCTGGAGTTCAGAAGGGCGCCAGACACTATGCCAGGAGATATCACTATGTTCGTGAACAGGTCGAACTGGGTGAAATCAGATTACTCAAAGTTCACACAGATGTTAACTTAGCTGATCCTTTCACGAAAGCTTTGTCAAGGCCGAAGCTTGAAAGGCATGCCGAGGGCATGGGACTTAAATTAGCTAGTTAAAATCATGTATGTCTGATGTTCGGTATTTGGATAAGGGATGTTAAACAATTTCTATTTGTATAATGAAATAAAGTACTTCATATGTTTGATTTCATTTAATGGTTAAGTTGTGTCCTATATTTGCATGTTTAATCCATGAATACTTACTAAGTATTCTAAATTGTCCATTGTCGATTAACTATGTGGGAGCATAGTTAAACTAAGACAAAATCTGAGTGATTGGTTAGGATGGTCCCACCAAACTCACATGGTATTCATTGGATGCATACTGGACTGACCCACTAACGAATTGTCACTTTATGGATCGGCGTCATTAAGTGAAATTCGTAAATGGTTGCTTTACTTATCCTTAGACTTGAGATACAAGCAGGTCATGCATGTATGGATTACACCTACTTGATATAGGTCTAACTATCCTGAATAAGGTAGTACAAAAGAGCTATTTTCAGTAAGTGTAGTGAAGTATGTGACTTGACACGTGTAGTCAAGAGGATTTGTTTCTTCGGTTTTGTGCTGAAGCAGATACCACTGGGCCCCTCATTGGACTAATTAAGATGTTTGCATGGCCGTGCATAAATGAAATCTAGAGATGTCTCGATTTGCAATTTGGTAATCTTAAGTTAGTTGTGAGAATGAGAAACAGAATCGTTAAAGTATGGAATGACTTTGATCCATATCCATATTTAACACGGTATCGGTAACAAAGGGATAGTAAATGACTGTACCATTTAAATACACTTTGAGAAACTGTACTTAAATATTTCTGGGAGCATTGGCGTGTTGCTAGACGCTAACCAATGTTATTACCTTTACTATTGCAAGCTCAAGTGGGAGCTGTAGGGATATGATCATGTAATAGTAAGCGTATGTCTGGAAATTATTTAAGCCTACGGGGTCACACGTCTCGACACCAAATGTATTAATATTAATTAATAGTTAATTAATATTTATCACGAATTATTGAGGAGAAATTAATTAAAACTAATAGTTAATTGTTAACGGACCATTAGTTGTTAATTAAAGGGAATTGGGCTAGATGATTGGAGCCCATATGGCTTGTACGAATTTAAACAAATTCGTGAAGCCCATGGGGGTTTAGGAAACCCTAGTCTTGTTCACCAAGTCATCTAATCCCTATAAATAGAACCCCTATGTTAAGGGTTTTATTGATTTCCTTTAATCCAAGAGATTAGAGAACCTAAACCCTAATTCTCTCCTCCTCCTCTCCCTCTTTTAAATTCGGCCAAGGTTCCCTAAACCTTATTGAGTTCGAATTTTGTGGTGTGACCAAGAAGAAGAAGAAGCTCGTGAGTCTTGCTAGCACATAGCATTGGTGTGTCGTGTGTGCGATCGTAGAGGGATTTACATCAAATCCTCCAAGAAGATCAAGTCTTGCCGAGCTAACAAGGTACATGATTCTATCCGGTTAGTTAGTATAATTCATAGGATTAATCCGCTGCGTACTCGTGTTAAAATTGATAAATCGTTTTACAACCAACACAGATTCCATTGTGGACCGCGCTATAACAGTTTGCTTAGCCGATTTCCAAGCAATAGCCGCGCCACCAAGCGTGAACACATACCCGCTTGTTGATTTGGAATCCTTTATATCCGAAATCCAATTCGCATCGCAGTATCCTTCGTTAACTGCTGGATCTCGGGTATAATGCAGTCCATAGTCTCTCGTGTATCTTAAGTACCTTAGTAAACGAGTCATTGCTTTCCAATGTACCGTGCACGGATTACTCGTGTACCGGCTTAGTCTGCTCACAGCATAAGCCAAATCTGGTCCGGTTCATGTCATAAGATACATGAGACTCCCAATCACCCTTGAGTACTCCAACTGAGCAACCCCTTTTCCTCTATTCTTAGCAAGATGAAGGGTAGTATCAACCGGAGTTTGAGACACACTCTTATCTCCTGCGTTGCACTTCTCAAGGATTTTGTCCACATAGTGAGATTGACTCAAGACAATACCATTTAGGGTTCTGATGATTTTTACACCGAGTATCACATCTGCAAGCCCCATGTCTTTCATGTCAAATCTCTCTTTTAACATGTCTTTAGTAGCTTTGACCATCTTATCATCACTCCCGACGATAAGCATGTCATCTACATAGAGACACAAAATCACATAACCTCTATGTGTGTCTTTCGCATAGACACACTTGTCGCACTCATTTATTTTGAATCCGTTGTCAAGCATGACACAATCAAACTTCTGGTGCCATTGCTTAGGAGCTTGCTTCAAGCCATACAAAGACTTAACGAGTCTACACACCTTGCCTTCTTGGCCAGGAGCGGTAAAACCCTCAGGTTGTTCCATGTAGATCTCTTCATCTAAATCACCATTTAGAAACGCAGTCTTTACATCCATTTGGTGAACCTCCAAATTTCGTAAAGCCTCTATAGCAAGCACCAACCTTATCGAGGTTATGCGAGTAACAGGTGAGTAAGTATCAAAGTAATCCAGACCTTCCTTTTGTTTGTATCCTTTGATCACTAGCCTCGCCATATACTTGTCAATGGAGCCACCGACTTTCAACTTCTTCTTGAATATCCACCGATATCCAATTGGTTTGCAACCATTAGGAAGATCTACAAGCTCCCAAGTGTGGTTCTCAAAGATAGACTCTATCTCACACTTGATGGCTTCTTTTCATTAAGGCACATCTGAAGAGGTTACCGCCTCGCGGTAGGTATTGGGATCACCCTCAACCATGTAAGCCGTGAAGTAAGGTCCAAAGGATTTTCCAACCCTTTTTCGCTTACTTCATCTAAGCTCACCGTCATTAGATGCAAGCCGTTTATGAACATCGTTACCAACACATGGTTGTTCATGAACTTTGACACCAACAAATGGATCTTCATGAGTCTCGTCACCACCTGATGGTGTCGTTGAACTCGCGTGTTATCGTGACAGACTTGGGAATACATTTTCAAAGAATGAAGCATTCCTTAATTTCCATGATAGTGCCTTCGTGTATATCGGGATTTTTCGAGTCATGGACAAGAAACCGATATGCACTACTGTTTTCTGCGTATCCAATGAATACACAGTCCACAGTTTTGGGTCCTAACCTTTGCACCTTAGGCAAAGGAGCTAATACCTTAGCTAGGCACCCCCACATTTTCAGGTATTTGTATGATGGCGTTTTGCCCGTCCACAATTCGATAAAGACGATGTTTCTGACCTGACTCGAGTATTCTGAGTTCATCTCGCTATAGAGTCAAACACCGAAAAAATGACCCCATAAAAGATAATTTCTAGCCCTGCCATTATATATAGGGATATAGTTAATTTATTTTAAAATAAAATAAAGAATAAGTAATATATATGAGGATATAGTTAAAGTTATTTTAAAAGGTTCTTATTCTAAAAAACCCAAAAGGGATTTTTAAAAACTTATAAACTGGCTCAAATAAATTTTAATTAAACTCATTTCAGCGGGATTGGAATCAGCTCATCAAGTCCTAACCCCTAAAACCTAATAAACAATGATGAGTAAAAAACACAACGAAGAGCAAAAAAACACATTGAGTTGAAAAATATAATTTCTAAAACCTAAAATCTAGATTCTAAAGCTAAACCATAAAAAAATTAATAATAATGACAAGCAGAAATCTAAGGCTACCCGTAGTGGTGGTGACCCACCACCCTCATTAATGCCCCATGACGTCCCAAGGAGAGGAGACGTAGTGGGGTAGTGCCCATGGTGTCGAATGACCTTGGAGAGGATGAGGCGTGATAGTGGTAGCACCAAGGAGGTAGAAACCGATCATGGCGCCGGCTGGGGTGGTGTTACCGCTTTGATAGCGACGCTATGGAGGGGGTGGCGCCCTCATGGAGCCCATTACGAACAACCTAAATCGTAAACCATAAAGATAAATCCTAAAAAACAACAACCATCTGGAAAAACACAATGACGAAT
Organism: Deinandra increscens subsp. villosa; assembly: GCA_039602395.1. Lineage (NCBI taxonomy): Eukaryota > Viridiplantae > Streptophyta > Magnoliopsida > Asterales > Asteraceae > Deinandra > Deinandra increscens. The sequence continues at coordinate 61,606,921 of JBCNJP010000008.1, read as the reverse complement.
AGAAAGACAATGAGTTGGAAAACATAAAGTCTATAACCTATAAGATAAACCTTAAAATCTAAATCATAGAGTTTAATGAGCCGGTTTCAATACCGTTGGAATGAGTTTAATCATAGTACAATTGATTTTGAAAATTTTGAGAACCATTCGATTTTGATAACTTTTGAGAACCATTCCATGTGCAGCATTATCATTAGTACTGCACAAGAATAATTATCATGTGGAAAAACACTTCTTATGTTAAAAACATTAAAAAAAAAACACTAAAACCTCTATAGTACTAATGGTAATGCTACATATTCACTATAACTAGTAGTTGTACTACACATGTGTACCATATAATTAAAAAAGTTATAAGACACTAAAAAAATTAACAGAATTAAAGATAACACAATTTTATAAGATTTATTGTGCAATTTTTTATTATAAATATTAATGTATACCACACCTATGAAAACTTTTTTAATAGTGCACATGTGCATTATTAAAAAAACACGAAAGATGACAGAATTATAATATTTATGGTGCGATTTTTTTAAAAAATATTAACGTATACTAAAAGTATGAGTTTTTTTAAGTGCACATGTGCACTATTAAAAAATCACGAAATGTCAATTTTTTAAATTTCTTTTCTAGGATTAAAGATAACATGATTCTAAAACTTTTGGCGCAATTTTTTTTAAATATTAACATATGAGGAAGTTATATAGGTTTTAATACTGGTTTTCACGTTTTCGCAATAAAATATCAATTTTTTAAATTTCTTTTCCAGAATTAAAGATAACATGATTCTAAGATTTTTGATTCAACTTTAAAAAAAAATGTTAACGTAGGAAGAAGTTATAGAGGTGTTAATATCTTCTCCCTAAGTGGGTATATGGTTAAATAAGGAAAATATGATAATTGTACAATCAGAAAGCCAGGAAAATATTGAAAAAAACTAAAAAAAACACATTTTTTTAAACTTCATAAAAAACTAAAAAAGAAGACATTTTTATTGAATTCAAAGATAAAACATTACAATCCCAACTTGTTCAAACTTAAACCGATACAAAGATAGATGTTTTTTAAAGCAAAATACAAACTATGATAATGATAAGTTGATAACTCGACTAAACATTTATGGTCGAGTTTATTCCATTGTCGCCACCATAGCTCGATCTTTTGCTTTTCGTAAGTCGGCTTGTTCTTTTTCATCGGAAAGTGGAATCGAATCCCCCGTTGCTACCTCGTCTTCGTGTACGGCCGTCACCACTTCAATTTCACCTTCAAGATTAGAAACGTTTTGTACACGTTCCATTGCGTCTAGGTGATCCTTTAAGCAAATACAAACCTCTAGCGACTCAGAAGTGAGTCTCGTCCTCCGGGTAGATAAAACACTGTCACTAAGAGAAAAAACGGATTCCGAAGCTGCCGTGGAAGCTTGGACACTTAGTAGGTCTCGAGCCATGCCGGAAAGAACGAGAAGTTGTGTTTGATGCTCTTTCCACCAAGCCAAAATATCAAAGTTATCAAACTCATCGGTGTTTAGAAGTTGAAGAAAATCGGTCCCTTTGTATCTCTCAAATTCATTACTCGGGGTGCTACTTTTGGCCCGCTTACTACTCACGTTTCTTAACGTGTTCAAAAGATTTCGGCTTTTGCTTGTTTTAGAACTAGTAGCCGATGCCGAACTCATTTCCTCATGTATGTTGCTTATATTTCCATACTTTTAATAATAAACTTCATACAAGTTTGAAAATATGAGTTAAAACGATCTTTTGTTATTTTAGCAAAATTAAGATCATCTTCATATAGGTTCAAAGCATTTGTGATATCCTCAATTACAACTTCAACACCGGACGCATTAAAAAAATGATTAAAATCAAGAGAACAACTGAAGCAAGCCGGCAAATCCTCAAATATATTTTAAACTTCTCTTTCATAGGACCAAGCATATTTTCAAAATCCTCACCTTCGAACTCAAACTCATTTAGTTTACCACACATATAAAACAATTGGTGAAGTACCAAGTTACTCGTGGGATAGTAAACTCCTGACAAATATGTAGTGGCGGTTTTAAAAGTTTCAAGCAAATCGATTAATTTTTTAATAGTTTCCCAACCCGAAGTAGGAAATGTTTCAACGAGACCGTTTTGATCAAGTTGGTAATGAAACATTTCTAAAGAACGTTTTTGCCTAACTGCACAATCCAACATTTTCCATTTCGAGTTCCACCTAGTTGTAACATCCCAATTGGGTCCCAAATAGAGCGAATCCGTATCGCGACAAAAACGACGATATTCGGTATACCTTTTCTTTCCACTATGAAACACATCTTTTAGCATTTGTCTAAAATTATTTTTTATCTTTTTAATACCTTCAACGTTTAACCCGTCTTGCACAACCAAGTTAATGATATGTGCGACACAACGAGTATGGAAAAAGACGCCGTGACAAATCGGTTGGTATTTTAGTTTTAGTTTTTGAACCGCACTTGTGTTGTTCAAAGCGTTATCAAAAGAGATTGAAAAAACTTTTCCTTCAAGTTTAAAATATTGAATAACACTATCCAAAATGTAAAACAAGTTGTCACCGTCATGCGCATAGTCAAACTTTTCAAAAGCTATGGTACGTTTCATCATTTGCCACGTATCGGGATTAATCCAATGTGCGGTAACGCAAAGGTACGAGTCGGGTAAACCATGCGGAGCCGACCAAACATTGGTTGTTAAGTTAAATCCGGTTTCTAATTTTTCAAAACCCAAAAGTAATTGTTTTTTTGCTTGCTTCCATCTTTTTACACAATCATTTCTAAGAGTTGTACGACTTACGTGATGATAACGTGGTTGAAGCGTTTGTCGAATCAAGCGTGTCAAGCGAGGGTTGTCAAAGTGATCAAATGGTAAGCCTTCTTGAATCACAAAGTTTGCTATTTGTTCCCGAACCATCTCCGAATCGAAATTCCATATGCCTCTATCGGGTCCAAGTTGAGTTTGATCCGAACTCGGGTTACTCTTCTTCGTTTTGCAATATAAGTTGAGATGGTTTCGTAACACCGCGTTGGTATCTCCCCAGAACATCGTTGCACAATACCTACACCGCACCTTTGTGAGACCGTTCTTCAATTCAACCAAATCAAAATGTACACCGAACAAATTCGGGTCTCTCTTTGTTGGTAGGATCTTCACAACGGAGAAATCATCATCACTACTACCACTAAAGTTGGCATTGCTATTGTGACTAGAACCTCCTTCCATTTGTGATTTGTTAATTTTGTGTGTTTGAGTGTTTTTGAGAGTTAGAGAAGTGGGGGTAATGTTTGGAATTGAAAATGGGGTTATATATACAAAGTTATAGGGTTAAAATGGTGAAAAGTGAAGGCATAACGTCGTTCTAACGGCTATATAGTCGTTTGCAACGGCTAATACAACGACTCTAAATGTATGTGAGGGAATCGATTCCGAGTCGATTCGAGAGTGACCAATTTGAAATCGATTCGGTTGGAATCGATTTGGAGCTGTGAACCAGGAATCGGTGGGAATCGATTCGATTCGTATCGATTCGAATACCGATTCGGCCGGAATCGATTTGGCTCGATTCAAAAAACAATTCGAAACCGATTCAGGACCTGGAATCGATTCCACTTTTGCACCTCCACCTTTTCCCCCTTTTCTTCTCTCGCAAGCCAAACAACCCACTTTAATCTGGTGGAATTTTCGATTTATTTGTATGTATGCACAGGCCCATAGTTCAGCCCAACTCTTCCTTTTATTTGTTTCCTGCGATTACATGTAGAGTCCACTATTCTTCACGTTTAGTTTTGACTCATCGAGATTTATTCAAGACCACCTAGGTAGCTAGGGGGGTTCATGGTTCGGTTCCAAACCGCGAAACCGTCCAAACCGGTCATCGGTTTGGTTTCGCGGTCGGTTTTTTATCTTAGCGCACGATCGGTCGGTTTCAAAAATTCTAAACCGTTGTGAACGGTTTGGTTTACGGTTTTTATGAAAAACCGGTCATAAAAAACCGGACCGGACCATGTACATATAATAAATAAATATATAGTATATAAATATATATATAAATTACATTGACTTGTTTTTTGTAATGAGATTTTGGGTTTCAGTGTTTAATAACAAAATATCTAGAAATTTAGACATGTTTTCATCCTGAAAATCTAGTATACTATTGTTTATATTATGAACTTTAGTATTTGCATCATGTTTTGGAGGTTACATGTTCTAGTTAGAGGTGGATTTTGTATTAACAAATTAGAGATGACAAGTATAGTACACTAGCTCATATTCTCATTCCCACATTTGATAAAGTTGATTTCGAATTTTCTTTTAATTTAAATTTTATATTATAAACTTATATTGAAAGCCTAAATATCCTAAACCGTGAAACCAAACCGAAACCAAACCGAAACCAAACCGGAAGTAACGGTTCGGTTTGGTTCGGTTTTAATTTTTAACGGTTCGGTTTAGGTTTTTCGATTATTAAAAACCGTAACTAACAGTTTGGTTTACGGTTTAACCCAAAAACCGTAAAAACCAGACCACGAACACCCCTAAAGATAGCCACAGTTTACTTATTTCATTTGTCATCTAAATGAATACTTCCATTAAGCCATGATACAGTTTTATTTGAAGTGACTCATCACAAGTCTAGCTCAAATTCATCATTTGATCTTATTTTCTCGTGAAACCCATAAAAATAAAATATGAACATATTAAGTGCCGATTTCTGAAACTCTATAGCCTAAACCAATCTAAAATAAACTTTATTTTTTACTCTTGACGTTTGCTTCTTTCGTTCATTTTAGTCTAAAGTTTTCAAAAATCTAATTTTAGTATCACACGTTTCATTTTTGTATCAATTTTGATTCAAAATCTAAAATTCGTTTAAAGGAACCGTTAATTAACCTCACATGAGGGTATTTTAGTCATTTACCTTAAATCTTGGTCCAAATATAAAAGAATCTTTGTATTGTTTTGGACTAAAATATCCCTCAGGTGGGGTTAACGGTTCTTTTAAACGGATTTTAGATTTTAGACCAAAATTGATACAAAATGAAATGTGAAGCAACAAAATCAGACTTTTGAAAACTTTAGACTAAAAGAGATAAAAAAAGCAAACTTCAATTGCCAAAAATAAAGTTTAATCCCAATCTAAACTAGGGATAATTTGAGAGATTTACGTGTAAGTCACATCAGTATGTACGTGTTCTTTAGATTTTTCCATTTGTTTACATAAGTATGTGTTTTTTAAGGGTTATTGGCTTGTATTAATCCCAACTATCACATATTGGTCAATAGCACTCCCAACTTTACTCATTCCACCTGCCACCACGAACTATCACCATATTTTCCTCCATCACTCCCCCGGTTATATTTAATTGACGAAATTGGAACTAAACGCCGGGTAAACTTACAAAACATGGAATTCAAATGGGGTTAAGTAATACACGGGAGAGTGATAGAGGAAAATATGATGATAGTTCATGGTGGCAGATGGAAGGAGTAAAGTTGGGAGTGTTATCGGCCAATACGTGATAGTTGGGATTGATATAAGCCAATAACCTTTTTTATTTAATTTATATTTTTTCTTTTTTTAGGTTTATTGTGTTGAGTTATTCATACAATTAGGTGTGTATTTTCATTTATATTTATATGCTTTTTTTTTATATAATTTTATGTATCTTACTAACTATAGAATTTTCTTATGTAAGTATGTGTTTTTTGTAAATCTATATCTTTGTTTTGTTGCATTATTCATACGATTAAGTATGTATTTTTATTTAAATTTTTAATTAATATAATACCGAGTTTTTTCGGATCGTAAGGCGGAGTTCAAACACGTTCAATTTTACAACAGTTTTTTTGTTTCGATATGAATTGATATGTCGTGTATGCCAGCTAAGCAAATCGCTTCTCGCCTTTCTTGCAAGAGTATAAGTTGTGCAAGAGTATAAGTTGTAGCATTTTGACCCTATATATGATGGAACTCTTTAAAATTATGGACGGAAGTGGTTTAGTAGAGATTTCCCTTTTATGTCTATGACACCTCGACCAGAACGATTAAGACTGACCGTTAAGAAAAACATAAGAAGTCTAAGATAGGCATGATACGCCCGTATCATGTATTGATCATACGTCTGTCTCAATCCATGGGTCAAAAGGTCGGATGTGCTACCCGCGGGGTCAGATCCGCGTGTTTTTCTAAGGGCGATACAACCATATCGCCTAAAGCAATACGACTGTATTAGCTGTATTGACATATAACGCCAAAAATCGCCTCATTTGCACACTTCCTAGTTCCAATTTCCAAACACTTTCTCTCGAGCATTTCACCTTTTGATCGACCCTCTGGAGCTCTAGAAAGCCTGAGTCAAGAATTGAAGCCATAAAGAATCTTGTGGTAAGAGTTTTAACCACATTTCTTCACTAATTTAAATTTTATTTTAAGGTTAAGTGAATTCTGCTTATTGGCTCACTTTGGTTACATTGTAGAAGAGATAAGAGGTCAAGAAACACTCTAATAGGAACGAGTTTGAAGCCATAGGTGTCTAGGTGAGCTTTAATTGTACATGCATGAACAATTTGTCATGCAATTTCTAATTTTGGCAAGAAAGTGGGTTTATTAATACTTGATTGTTGCATAAGGAAAATAGGTGTTTAGTGTGATTTTTGAGCTACACAAGGTTGAACTAGTCGCCAACAACCTGAAATCAAGGTAAGATTTGTTTTAAAATCAGAGCCATAGAATGAGTTTTATTTGCTGTTCGGTTTTATTGTTTTACAAAGAACAATTACATGGAATTTATAGTGAATTACAGAGACAAAAAAAGGAAGAGAATGGCTGGAAATGAGCTGTAAATGGGGCTGGAATATTGATGTCTTTGACCCCAAATATGGAAAGGGAAAGACTGTTGAAGCAAATCCCTGTGATTTCTCCGGTCTACCTACCCTAAGGGTAGGGGCAGCCCCAGCGACCCCTGAACCGTTAACGCGAAGAAGGAATTTTTTTCGGGGTTTTACGTTTTTGGTATTTTGCGACCCCTGAAACGAATTTTTCGCGACCCCTGGAAGAAATTTTATGGCTTTTACTTAAAAATATCATCGGAAAAGCCAGGCCTTAAAAATATGATTAAAAGCCCGTTAACTACCAAAATGTTTTTCCGGGGACGCTGCCCCCGGACCCCCGTCAGTCCCCGCT
>JBCNJP010000008.1:61574975-61599221 GCA_039602395.1 Deinandra increscens subsp. villosa | reverse complement strand
AAATCCTTTTTTCTAACACTCTCCCTCAAGTTTAATAGTGGGATTTTCAATATTTAACTTGACCAGACAATTTCCGAAGATTTTGCAATTGACTGCCTTGGTTAGTATGTCTGCTAGTTGATCCTCTGATTGAACGAATGGTAGTTCTATAATCTTGGCTTCAAGCTTTTCCTTGATAAAATGTGATCAACTTCTATGTGTTTGGTGCGGTCATGTTGAACAGGGTTTTCCGAGATCTGTATTGATGCTTTATTGTCACACATAATCCTACAGGCTTGGGTTGGACGGAAACCGATTTCTGTTAAGAGTTTTCGTATCCATAGAATTTCTGTAAGGCCCCGTGTTATCCCTCTGAACTCCGCCTGGGCGCTAGATAGGCAACGACCTTTTGTTTTTTGCTTCGCCAAGTGACAAGATTTCCACCCACGAGAGTGAAGTATCCTGATGTTGACCTCCGGTTTCCCCTTATCTCCCGCCTAGTCGTCGTCGGTGTAGGCTTGGATTTCTAGGTGTTGATTTGATTTGAAGAGGACCCCATGCCCAATGGTTCCTTTGAGATATCTGATGATCCTCCATGCGGCTTCCATGTGTGATACTTGAGGTTGGTGCATGAATTAGCCGACAACCCCAATTTCATAAGCTATATCAGGCCTAGTATGTGAAAGATAGATTAGCTTCCCTACTAACTTCTGGTATCTCTCTTTGTCGGTTGCCTCAGCTCCTTCTACCGCGTAAAGTTTGTGGTTCATCATCATGGGGTCTCTGCTGGTTTGCAATCAAGCATCCATGTCTCTGCTAGAAGGTCCAGTACATACTTCTTTTGACATATGAAGATCCCTTGTTTTGATCTTAGGACTTCAATGCCAAGGAAGTACTTAAGCTTTCCCAGGTCCGTCATTTCAAATTCTAAGAACAAGTTATCTCTTAGTTTTGTAATTTCTTCACTGTCGTTCCCTGTGATGATCATATCATCGATATATATGATCAGGCAAGTTATTAATTTACCCCTCCGTTTGAGAAAGAGGGTGTGATCCGAATTACTTTGTCGGAACCCGTATTTCTTCATTGCTAAGGTGAACCTTCCAAACCATGCCCCAGGGGATTGTTTGAGACCATAAAGAGATTTCTTTAGCTTACACACTTCCTTTGCTTTAAACTCTTTTGGAAATCCGGGTGGTGTTTCCATGTAAACTTCTTCTTTTAGCTCCCCATATAGAAAGGCATTTGTCACGTCGAACTGATGGAGAGGCCAGTCTTTATTAGCTGCTATAGAGAATAGAACTCTAATTGTGTCGATTTTTGCAACTGGAGAGAAAGTCTCAAAATAATTGATTCCATATGTTTGGGTGTACCCTTTTGCAATTAATCGTGCTTTGTACCTTTCGATGGTTCCGTCTGGTTTATGTTTGATTGAGAAGACCCACCGACACCCAACAAGTTTCTTTTCCGGGGGAATATTGCATATTTCCCATGTATTGTTTTTTATAAGTGCACCCATTTCTAAATTCATTGCATTTCTCCAGTTCAGTGACTTCAATGCTTCTTCAACGCAGTTTTGAATTTGTTCTGCAAACAGTGCTGTCTCAAAGGCTTTTGCCTCTTTTGTTAGATTTCTTTTAGCTAGATTAGCTATAGGAAGCCGTAAGCTTTTGGACCGATGTTCTGGTGTATAGCGTTTCGGAGGAACACCACGATTACTTCTTGGTGGTAGAGTGTAAATCGGATCTGTGTCTTCTTATGTCGGGTTCTCCTGTGGTTCGATTGGCTCTGTTGCATCACTAACAAACTTATGGGTTTCATTAGTTTGATCATATTCGTGGGTTTGAGAAGTACTTACCTCGGACACCGGATCGGGACGAGTTGCTTCTGTGGCACTGGTGGATGCAGATTGTTGTGGACTTGGTGACTCATTTTGGATATCTTGACTCATCTTTTCTTCGGATGATATGTTCGTAAGCCAACCCAATGTGTCATTTATCTCAGTCTCCCCCTCACTATTGTGTTGGGCTTTGTAGAAGAATTCGGTTTCAAGAAAATTACAATTCATAGTGGTACATATGTGACGCTTTCGGGGACTATAGCATCGGTACCCTTTTTGATTAATTCCATACCCTACATACACACATTTTTTGGCACACGGTTCTAATTTGGTTCTTTCGGTTTTGGGAATGTGGACAAACACGGAGCACCCAAATATTCGAGGTTGGAGTGTAAGAGTCGGTGGTACATTTGTGAATTTGGCTAGGGTTTGTAATGGGGTTCTTAGGTTGAGGGCTTTGGTCGATAATCTATTTATAAGGTAGGTAGCGGTTGCAAGGGCTTCAGGCCAAAAACACTTAGGAGCTTGAGATTCAATCAGGAGGGTGCGAGTTATTTCTAGAAGAATACGTTTTTTCGTTCCACGGTACCATTTTGCCCAGAGGTGTGAGGGCATGAGGTCTGATGGATTATGCCTTTTGTTTCACATAATTATTTCATTTAGGCATTTACAAACTCTCCCTCGTTGTCGGATTTTAGGGTTTGGATACCCATTTTAAACTGTGTTTGAATCATTGTCTAAAACATAGTGAATTTATCAACTACTTCAGATTTGTGTTTCAAGAAATATATCAATGTCATACGGGTGCAGTCATCAACAAACAACAAGAAAAGACGGAAGTGTTGCCCCCCTACGACCTCTGCGGGTCCACAGACATCCGAATGGATTAATGAAAAAGGTGTGTCAACACGAGTGTTGTTTAGTTTAAAAGATTGTCTGTGACTTTTGGCCAACACACAAATGTCACAATCTAAGACTTTATTTGAAGGGAAAATTTTTGGAAATAATAAGTGTAGGTAACCGATAGATGGGTGCCTTAACCGTCTGTGCCAGATCCAAGCTTCTCTGTTCGTAGTTCCATGAGCAAGCATAGCAGTGCCTTCCTGAGTCACTTCGTCCTTATAATATAAACCATCACGTTCAGTGCCACGCCCAATGATCACTCTCGTCCGGATATCTTGTAAAATACAAAAATTGGGGTCCATTACGACACTGCAATTCAATTCCTTCGTTACATGACTTATAGACAACAATTTATGAGATAGGGAGGGGACATAAAGGCAATTTGAGAGTTTTAGTGTCGGTGTTATTGCAATGCTTCCTCCGCCTTTTACATCCATTATCCCTCCATTTGCTGTTTGAATATGTCTTTTTTGTGGCGTGGATGCAAAGACGATATCCGATTAATCAAACGTCATTGTTCGGTTGCCCCGCAATCAAGTATCCACATTTTTTGTTGTTTTTTACCTTGGCTATTTACCACATTAGCAAAACCATCGTTAGTGCCACTAGAAGTATCTCTAGGGTCTGTTTGAAAATTTTCTAAACATGAGGGGTGTTTGTGTAGATTAGGGGATATTTTGGTATTAAAAGAGTTAGGGTTTGAGGGAGAACCCTTAAACCGATTACCTCCTTCCAACTGGTGTTTTAGCGCCCCTTGTGTCACACCCCGCCCGCACCGCCTGTCAGGTACGGGAGAGGTGTTGTGGAAAACATGCTGTCCATATCAGATACACGCGGAAGCAACAAAAATATGATAATATTAAACAACGGGTTGTTTATTTACAGACAGCCTACAAGTTTTACAATCTTAACAGACTTAGCATCTTAATAGAATACTAATAACTGGGCCCGACTGATCTTGAAATCCTATTAATCATATACGCTTGATTCCCTGTAGAGTCATCTACTTGGTGGGTTCTATTGATTACCTGCAAAATTGTGAATCAACTTGTATCAACAACTATGAAGTTGTTGGTGAGCCGTACCCTGACCTGTTAGTCAATAATTTCACAATGCTATTGGCACTACAGATTTTTCAGCATGAATGACTAGAATACAACCAGTAAGATATATATATATATAGATTACAGGGTACAACACATGCACCAACGATTCTAGCATACTAGTCACGTAGTATTTTGCACATTACATGTGATACGCATTTTGGTAACCAGTAAGCACGCATTTGTTGCACCACAATATTTATTTTGTGGGCCTAATTTGTTACATAACAAGGTAGGGATAAATACGGAACTCACCTGATTTAATTGGCACTTAAATGTGATGAACTACTTTGGTGGTCGTACTATTCCTAATATAGTCAACCTAAGCCAATACAATAACAAGATTATTTGTTATAATAATACCTTGTTTTATCTTGTAATTTCGGTTTTTATATTTTGTAAACTCAATGCTTGTTATGGTATTTTCCTATATGTATATGTATATCAATTGTCATCTTGGTTCACCAAATGTCCTAACCTCAGATTTTATTGAACTTAAATATACTGAATTTAAACTGTTGCATAATGCAATACTAATGTTGCATAATGCAATAGTGAATATTCTGACATTCGCGACCCGCGAATAATGTTTAATCATATCCTGGAAAAATGGTGTGTTATGACCCGCTTCAAGTTTTATTAAACTTGAATTCTTTCTGTTTTTAGTATTGTTGCATAATGCAACATTAAACACCTATCAGCATCTTAGCTTTAGAATTTCAAGTAAATGTTGTTTAATTTTTATAAAACTGTTGTATATTGCAATACTAAGTATTTATAACTATTTTGTTTTTGGAACTTCAAGTAAATGACATTTAATTTACATTTTTATAAAAGTGTTGCATATTGTTGCATAATGCAACACTAAATTTCTAGCGGGTCAGACCTTAATCTGTTCGAAGTCAAACCTGGGTTTTCCCATTTACATCAAATTTTATAACCATTACTCTAATTCTTCAAATTTACTAACCTATGAATTCATGAAACTAATACTAAAGTCTTACTTAATTTCAATCCTTTTTAAACTCATTCATCAATAACCCATAACATGCATTTGATCCTAATGTTTAGTTCAATCTTGGTAAGATTTCTAGGCTTTGAAGTTAGGCATGATATACATTAGATTCAAGTTTCTTATTCTACAAAACTGTCATGCATAACCAGGTTGTACCTTGTGCAGAAAAACTGGTACAATCTGTCTTCTTCCTCCCTGTGCAAACTGATGAACAGCAGCAGCCCCCAACCTGTTATTTTCTCTCAAAAATTCCAGTCCCTGCCTTCTGTTCTCACACTCACGAAATCAGGGGTCAACCCCTATTTTCCTACAGATTTTGTATCTTGATTAATCAAGCATTCCCTTGAGATTTTGAGACTCAAAACAACAAGTTTTCTGCCCAAAAGTAAGGTAATAACTCATGTTTACCTTGAATGAAACTTCTAGGGTTTGATTCCTTCTCTGAACAGCCTCAGATTCGCTTCCAATTCTCCCCCTGTTTTTGATTTTTGTTCAACAATTAGTCCCCCCCTTTAACAACCATAAACCCTAGATTATTTGGGATTTTTATAGAAGAACTTACCAGCCTTGTGATTGTTTCCTGCTAGCCTCGAGTATTCAGCCATGGATCCTCATGGTTTCTGATCTGATTGAAAGTTGATAGAGAGGAGTAGGAGGGGGTATGTTCTGCGTTTTCATGTATAGAAGGGAGAGAAGAAAATGCTGCCAAATTACCTTGTTATTGTCACTGGTAGCAGACAAAAGGGGGTAAAATCGCAGATGGGCTCAAGGGGAAGTTGGGCTGCGATTTTTCTTCAAGTCATTGGGCCTTTCATGGACTCTTATGGCTAATCCAACTTTTATTTAATTTGTAATAGGATTCCAGCCCACTAGATCATTATTTGTTGCGGTTTTCGAATCCCGGTTCGTGACTTTTATTTATTTACGTGACTCCCGAATTTGAGTGTTACACCTTGTACCTCCTCCACTGTGACTTTAGTCGCCGGCATACCTCTGTTGCGAGTGCTTCTCTGAACGGGACCTTCATTAGGGCCAGTAACATCGGCGGCCTTGGTTCTACAATTCGATCCCTGCTCAATCAGATATTCGACGGACTCGCTGTCGTCGAGGCTGCGGAATCCATCGGTACGGATGGAAGACTGGTGAACGAAGAGCTCTTCACCGCCTTCTCCTCGAGTGATGAAGCCGAATCCTTTGGCATCGTTAAACCATTTCACAGTCCCAAATTTTCTAGCGCCGCCAACGTCCTTTTTTCAGGAACCTCGAGCTCTCTTCTGTGTTCGTCACCGCTGTTGTACCACTGAAACACCGGTTGTTTACGGACATTTTGTTTACGAACATTTTGTTTTCGTCACCGCTGGTGGCAGCCTCTAAGTTGCCACCGGTGGCGGTTCTAGCCGTATTCTGTTTTGGTTTTTGGTTGTGGCTATTTTTGAGAATATTGGAAATTTTGGTGGTTAATTCGCTGGTTTTACTCATCGAGTTGCCATATATTTCTGTCATGGCAGCTTGTTTATGAGTTTGGATGGGTAGATGATGAGCGGAATTGATCCCTAGGATCACTTAACATGCTCTGATACCATGTTTTAAAATCAGCCATAGAATGAGTTTTATTTGCTGTTGGTTTTTCTTGTTTTACAAAGAACAATTACATGAAATTTAAAATGAATTATAGAGACAAAAAAAGGAAGAGAATGGCTGGAAATGAGCTGTAAATGGGGCTGGAATATTGATGTCTTTGACCCCAAATATGGAAAGGGAAAGACTATTGAAGTAGATCCCTGTGATTTCTCCGATCTCAAATCCTTTTTTCTAACAAGATTGCCTTTGACTTTGGTAAAAAACCCAAAGATTAGGGTTTATGCATGTTTTTAGTATTCTTGGTGAATTCTAATACCAAGATGGCTACATGTAGTAAATTTTGAATAGTTTTGGTTGAGAGAAGATCAACTCGGTTTTGCAGTAGATTCGTATGACCTAAGAACGATCAGTACACTTTTTGTTGCTAATCCTGGTTAAAACATGTTTTCTAGTGTTTCTAGGTCTCTCGGTATCCCACATTGTTGACAAAAACACTAGATAAGAAAAACCGGCAAAAACTCGGCTTAAAACGTACTTTTGGAAAAGTTAAGAATCTGTGATATCATGAATACAACCATTTTACCTTTGATGGCATACGGCCGTATCCCCTCAATTTTAAAGTTAATCGTTTTACTGGTAATACTACTGGATGATTAAATAGGTATACGGCCGTATCGGGGGTAGACCAGTTGATGTTCATTGTCCGGGTGCGTTACTGATTCTAGAGTATATGGTCATATTGGTCATATGACCGTATTAAGAAATGTGAATACGACCTTATCACGATAACAATCAGTGAACTAGATTGCTTGGATATGTTGGGCTGTATTACATGGTTTACAGCCACATTGTGTAATACGGCCATATCTAAGATATGGTATACAACCATATTACTGATTTGGACAGAATGCTTATTTTCATGATTGTGAATCAACGGACGGGTTAAACACTTTGTAAACTTGTGTTTAAGCATTCTGAGAAGACCTGAAAGTGTTGTAATGATACGGTTAAAACCCGCAACCCACATGCAAGGATCGTTTGTGTTTTCTGACCTGCACGAAGACCTGCTACTATATATAAAGTAAGTACCAACTAAAAATTTTTTAAGAACGGGTTGATTTACACGCTTATTGGCTAAGAACACTAACAAAGATACTAAGACAAGTTTTGTGTATTATTATAAACGTATGTAGAAATATTAGCTTACCAGCTTGTACCAATCTGTTTGTATTCACTGATTTTGGGTGTTTATGATTATGTGTATATATATATATATATATATATATATATATATATATATATATAGATATATATGGATCCATAATATATTGAATATTGTATGCTTATGACTTGTAATCTAAGAACAGTTTAAGTCAAGTGCTCAAGATGTTCAAAAGATGGATTTGTTATATTGTGATTGTGTTTGCTGGTGTAGGAAAACCGTTCGTTATTTAATTCAAAATAAATACTTTTGAGTTTTGGTACGATTACAACAAAAGAAATTCTAATCTATTACAATACAACCAACGGAAATTCACCTATTCTATTACGATTACAATGAAAAGAAATGAAAATACAATACACAGAAATGATAATGATTAAAGATATGTTACAATTGAAATGAAATTGCATACAATGAAAATAAGAGATGATAACACCAATGTGGACAGAGAATAATCTGAAAGAATATTTATGTGAAAAAATTGGTAGTTTTGATTAGAAAAGAAGTGGACAGATTTAACTTGTATAAAAAGAAATTTATTTATATTAGTTATTCGAATTTGATTACGAAAACAAATTTAAATGGTGAAGGATTCGGGGTTAAAACTCGGGTCCCTTAAAACAAATTTCGGGTATACCGAAGAACCCGTTTGTGTCCCAGGATACAATCGTCTAAGCCGATTATATGGTCGGGATAACTCAAAGCCCTGAAATTACCTTTGAAGAACTTGAAGAAGAAGATGAAGAGCTTGGCATAATTTCTTAAGAGAGTAGTTGAGAGAGAAGAGAGATATAATTCCTTGGTGAGTTCTAGTGTCTAGAGCCTCAGCTCTGAATTAAAGTGGTTCAAAGGAAATTATGGCAAAAACGCATAACAACCCATTTACTGGACTGTTATAGTGTTTTTCCGATTGAAATGGGGCTCCGTTTCAACTTATGGTTGAATCTGACTTTCTGCAAAGTGCGCCATCAAAGCGTCATATTGCGACCACGTCGCGCACGTGTGCGAGTTAGGGGCACCCCTCACGGTCTAAGGGATGTGTCCTACTAAATTAAAAAATAGTAGGTGAAAATTTCACCTTATTAACCACTTCAAGATTCATCCCCCAATCAATGTGGGATGAGTTCCACTAATTTTTCCTCTCTATTTTTGCAGTTTTCAAAGTTGCAAAACCTCACATTTGAGCGTTGATATCTCATTCATACGAGTTCGGTTTTGGACGTGGTTTAGTGCGTTGGAAATCTCTCATAACGTACTACACAAACCAAGAAAATACAGCACCAACAACCTATGTTATCTGTATTTTATTTGTGTCCAAAGTTTATGATAAACTCATTCTCACACTTAGTGAAAAACCCCATTTTTCACTAATTTCCTCCCAAAAATTCCAACAGCTGGACTATTGGCATACATGTTTTCTAATAATTGTCTAAGATATTTTTAGACTCACTAGCTTTATTCTAATGTTTTAAGCGTGTATTTCAGGGAAGTGAAATCTTTGAGAGCTGGTGCTTGTGGAAGGTTTAGAGAAGAAGATTTTTATTTGTGTTTTTATTGATCCTTTATAAGAAGTGCGTAAGACTGGTACTTGTATTTTGTACTAAGAACGTATTGTATTTAAATCTACTCGGGATAGTTGCGAACTTAAGTCTTGATCGTTATTTTTATATATATCTTGTGTTGGTAAACTGTAAGCTTCCTATTAAGACTTCCGTTATGACCATGTCATAAGAATGATAAGATCCAGCAGTCGCGCTCTCAGTGGCGAACCCAATGAATTATTTTTATGGGATTCGGAACTTTTCAATGGTCGATTATTTATCACAAAAT
This sequence comes from Deinandra increscens subsp. villosa, assembly GCA_039602395.1. Classification (NCBI taxonomy): domain Eukaryota; kingdom Viridiplantae; phylum Streptophyta; class Magnoliopsida; order Asterales; family Asteraceae; genus Deinandra; species Deinandra increscens. The sequence goes on along the minus strand of JBCNJP010000008.1, from coordinate 61,589,748 downwards.
ATATATTTTTCTCGATTCGGGTCGAGTTCGGGTCGGGTCAGATCGAATCATATTAACATATTTAAATCCAAATCAAGTAATTGACCGACAAACTAATATAAAATTAATATAATATTTGACTAACAAGCTAGTATTCCGGCAAAGAACCAACATTCTAACATTCTAAAAATTTAGCAATTAATCAAATTATCAAATAATAAAGTAAAACTTAAAAATAGTTACCTAAACAAAAGACTTAAGGCTCTTTAGAATCTAATTCGGAAAAGGGGCGACACATAGCAAAAAACTTTAAAGTTCTAAATTATTTTTTCTTTGCAGTCGGTCTAACGAAATTTTCATTGGGTCGGTCTGGAAATTTCATGGGGGTCGGTATCAAAATTTATTGGGTGTCAGTTAGGATTGGATCGTACATATCCTACTACTAAAAAAAATTCATGGGGTGCGACCGAACCCCAACCCACTAAGGTGGGTACGCCACTGCACGCTCTGGCCCGGAAACCAGGGTTTGACAATGTCAGCGTTCGTTTGTTTGCTTTTTCTTTGTGTTCGTTTGTTTGCTTTTTCTTTTTCTTAGTAGAGGTGTCGCCAAATGTGTTGCTTAAAAAAACTAGTTATGTATATCAAGTTGAGACACCGATTTTAATATCAAAACATACACGTCGCGATTGTAATCTTGCATTTGAAACATATATATGTTTCTGAGAACTTAAAAAATAAATTAGGCCTAGACGAGATACCTATATGAGTATGTAAAATATATGTAGGTGCTACACTTACACTTATATTGTTTTTTTCTAACCTACTTGCATCAACATGTTAATTATATGTTTCTTATAACTTAACTATCTTTAGTTTACCTCTTATTTACTTCTACTCAGAACAAAAGAAACTTGCCTATAGATTTATAGACTCGTCCTCAACGAAATAAATAGTTAGCTATTTTATAACGTGGTTGGCGTAACGTCTAGTCCGGATTTAAACTTGTTATGTACAAAAAAATTAAATGTAAATTAATGAAGCTTGTGTTGTCATTTGTGGATTGCTCCACGTTTTTACCATGAAGACGTGGTGTGGACACATTATCATGTTGATCGAATCCTGAATCGTTGGATAATAAACAGATAAAATATGAAAAGATTACCTGCTAACATCTGATTCAGATCACCAGCAGTCAGATTATCCATCCTGTGAGTAGCCTTGGTTCCCCTTTAGGGTGTATATATGCTATTGATGGTGAATTCGTGAGGGTTCACGAATTTAGAGAGAGAGATGAGAGAGAGAGAGGTCTAATATTGTGTAGGTGATTAGCCTTCTCTCTCTAATAGATGCTCTATATATATACACCCAAGGGGAAACCCTAGTCTATCTAATAAGGGCAATTACGTCCATCAAATAATGCCAGATAGGGTTAAATAGGTAATTGATTATTTAAGATAAATGATTAAAGGACATAATATAATATATTATTATATACATATATACGAAATATATATATATATATATATTAAGTAATAATATATTACGTCTAACATTCTCCCACTTGGCCGAATGATCATTTATAATGAGGTATTAGCTAAGTCTGATCAGAATTTAATACTCATTTCAATTTTAAACCAAAATTGCAGCAGAAAAATACAGTCATAGAGTTGATTATCCAACTCAAGACCCCCATTAATCATACTACAACCCTAAATTTAAAATTCAACATAAATTCAGAATCAATCACAAAAATAAGCCCTTAACGTTGATTTGTATATAAACTGTCTATATGTCCCGTTAGGCATGCGTAACATATTTAGAGACAACAAATCAAACGGATGAGGAATAATTAATAATTAGTCATTCATATTGTGATATGCTTGGTCATTAGTAAACCTCGTCTTCATTATGAGCTCTTAGAAAAGACTTATGAGGATAAACCTTAAGTTATAGGATCCTTTAAGCATATCATGAATGTTTTCAATACAAGGACTTAGATTCCTCTATTTGTTCTTTAAATGAACAATAATCTTGTATCGGAAATTTTAACGCAGCTCCACTCAAAACTGTTACTGTTTTAAGAGATTAGGCAGCTGACTTATCACAGTAAGTCTTCAATATGTTATATTGGAGTTTAGGAATTATGAGTCTACTGATAAATTTACCAACAACATCTAGTGACAAATCATGTCATAATAACTTAGGTTGTTGTTATCAGGTTCTTATGACTCCTCCATGATCCATGAGATAAATCTGTCTGCAGACATAAGGATATACCCCTAAGTTGACATTTAATATCTTTTGAATACAATAAGTCAAAATTTAGAGACAGTCAACTATTTTAAGTTTTCTCACTTCTTCTATAGTTCAATTTTATAGTCTTTCGTTTCTATAGATATTGAAATGCCATCTTAAATACTTTATGATGCAAAAACTAGGAAATGATTTTCATCATTTCTAGTGTTTCAGCAATAAAGGCTATATCTAAACGAGTATAGACTTGAACATACGTGAGGCTTCTAACTAATGAAGCATAAGATTCAATTACTTGAACCTTTATTAGTAATCTCCTTTAGTTACTAGAGTTACAGACTAAGAGCAACGTTGCATGTTGTAATGTGTTGAACACATGGTTAAGACTAATGAGACTTAATTAATGTCTTATTAGATTGATCTTGATGTATTTTAATGCTTATTGTATAAGAAGCATCTTCAAGATTTTAATATAAAAAATCATGCGAGAATAAGTCGCTTTGACTCATGCAACAAAACTAACGTATTACTTGCCTAAAATAATGTATATATAAGGGCAAGTATTGTATTAGTTGCTCCCACTCATCTTGAGGTAGGCCTAATTTATCCACTTATTCTTGATGAAGAATTGTTATATTTATAGCTTCATCAAAAATTTAAAATTCACTTGTAAATTTGCTTATATTAACCCTTTATATTTACTCATCTTAAAGACTAAGTGTTCTTTAACTTTCAGGCTTGTAACCTTAAGTTTAATTTATGAACATGTCTTCATGTTAAGTGAGTATTAAGGAAAGATATCTTATAAGGCCGTTAAATGTCACTCGTAATTATGAGTGAGTAATAAGGACAATGACTATCTCTCAAAGAACCCTTTAGAAAAGGAATTCTTAACTTGTTAATCGCCTTTAGAAAACAACAATTTATAACGTTTAATTTCTCCTTTCGGATTTCAGTTTAGCTATGGAAAACTAAACTTCTAACGTTATTCTGATTTAGGGAGTTAAGCTCATCAATAATAGCTTTATTCCATCAGATGATTTGATTGATTTCTAATAAGTGGCTCTTAAATCAGAGATACGATTAGTAATCTTTCCAATATCCATGTAAGCTTTATTAAGGTAGGTTCATAATCATCAAAGTTAATAGGAAACTTCATACCTTGATGACCTACTAAGCTGGATCTAACGAGTTGAAGCAGAACATTAATAGTTTCATAGATTTCCTCTTGAGCATTTAAGTCAGGTATATTAGGAGTAACATTATTTCTAAGTGTTTGGAAGGGGATCAGTGTTATAGTAGCGTGGTGTACAAGAGGTGTAATCGGAGTTAAATTCAGAGTTAGATTTAACTTTGTCTCTCCCCCGCCTCTTGTACTTTCAGGCAAGTCATGCATAAGGACTTTTCACTACTCCCACTGATCTTAGAAGAGAAGTCATTGATAAGGACTGTGATTGCTCCCACTAATCTTAGAATTTCTTAGGAACTTGGCATGCAACATGCTTAGTGATGAGGATTTTTAAGGTTTAATTGCGGCTAATAACTAATCATATGGTTTATACTTAGTTTCCTTCATGTCCGGATTTCAGAAGGAATTTTAGGGACATATTAGGTAACCTTGTTTAGCATATGAGTTGTTGGTTTTAGAGCCTTGGTATATAGAAATACATGTATAACTTAAATGACATATTTATTATCATGTTTATAAGGATACTTAGATGCATAACTTAATGATGTATCTTTAGAAGTACCATACATGATCTACTGGTTCACACTACTATGATCCTAATGGATTTGAGAGTGTTACCATTATTTGTATGTCAATCTTAGTATTTAATCTATTAAATATAATCTCACAACTTTCATTTTATGGTTAAGTTGGTTTTCAACTTTATCCTTAAAATTTTAGGTGAGAAAGATGTTTCTTCTTAATTAGATACAATAATAAATAATCAATTATGTGAGTGATAAATGACTTATGCCCATATATTTCGTTTTAGGATAGGATCCACTAATATGTTTGAGTTTTGGTAAGTTAGAACTCTTAGTGGAACCTTGTATATTCCTTTAACACATGTATTATCTTTGTTAAGTTCTCACTTTATGTGATAACAAAGATTGTGAATGTGAATCAGCTAGTTATAATTTATAAATATTTCAATCCATGTAAAGGCAACCAGATAAGTGTAACCAATAACTTTGAGAGTTTAAGGTAATAGTGACATTTGTCATAGTTATGTGAAACCTTATAACCGTCAATGTCTTACTTTAGTAATGATGCTAGGTTCCAAGTGATCTTTGATCATAATAAGGTATCATTAAGTGTAGTACATTGATAGATTTTCATGGTTTGTATAACTTTGACATTGATTTTGTCACTTACTCTCATAATAGTGGTTGTTTGGTTTGTTCATAACTGTATGGACATGTATTAGTCTTTATAAGACTAGATTTAATCCACCGTGTTAGTTTGAAAATTAATGGGCACAATTATCATTGATGATTATTCTTTGTTAGCCAGTTATTCCTATAAGGATTTAGAACTGGAAGTTTTCTTGTATCTTATTTTAGAATTTAGAACTATCCTCCTTATTTAAGTTATTTTAATTATATAAGGGTTAGTGATTGTGAGGTGAACAAATCCGTTTTTCTAATTTAAGGCATTATGTATCCTTTATGCACAATGCTATCAAGCACTAATTTTCCTTCTGGTACTTATAAGTGTCATGACTAATTTTAAGTAGCATGTAATTGTGCTAAGAATGGATTTATCAAGAAATGCACTAGAAAAACTTCAATTTGAAACATGTGTAAGCCCTTTAAGGGTCATGTTTTATGATGTGTTCACTAAATCATTAACCTAATTTATACTTTGTACTAAGCATATTAGATCTTAAGTGTTTGCATGTATTTTAGAAGTTCTTTCAAAATTTATTACTTACACGATGTTTAGATTAGGAGATCTGAAACATCTCCCCTGATTGCATTGTTTAAAGGGATTTTGATTATCATGATAGACAACTTGAGTAGACTTTACTCGCTTTTAATGTTTTGGTTATAAAAACCTTTTATTTGAGAGAGTAATTAAGAGTCTTTTGTCTTAGAAGATAATCAAAATCATTATGATGAGAGGAAAACATGTATGGAAACATTTAGTGATTATAAATTTAGAGTGGATTATTTATGGAGATTAAAGGTTAAATTGAAAAGAAGATCTAAGAGTGATTCTATGGGGTACTTAAAACTAAGGCACACAATTAATAATGCATAATGATAAGCTAAGGCATAATAATGATGCATAATAATAATAATAATGTATTATCATAAACTAAGGCATAATAATAATAATGCATGATAATAATGTGCAATTATGAAACAAAAGAAGATGTGATATAGTTTGTTATATCACCAAAATAACAGACTAGTTAGGTTCTACTTAAATGAATCGGCTTTCGCGTTGGTTACTTGCCTATCACTTAAGCATTATGAACAAGATAAGGGTATGTGCATAAAGTGATGTATCACATCAGCGTTGGCCAGAAATGATATACCATAAGCTTTATGTACAAGTTAGGTTCGCTGAATACATGTGCAACTCATCAGCGTTGGCCACAAGAGAAACACTTGTATAAGAAAGGCGAATGCTTAATTCTTAGTTGATAATCATTATAAAAACAACGAATCAGCGTCGGCCAGAATCGAGGTTTTAAAGATGTTATCAATTTAAGCGAATAAATTAGTTTAATTCAAATAAGTCAACTTGTATTGTAAAGTTAAATGACATTAGTTAAGATAGTAAATCAGCGTTGGCCAGAAGAGAAACGTTTTTGAATATGTCATCAACTTAATTAATACAAGCTAATGAATTAATCTAATTTTGATTGTAAATCAGTGACAATAAGTTTTCTTGTGAGATGAAGTTAAATGACATTATGTAGGTAACAAATCAGCGTTGGCCAGAATTGAAACCTTTTATTAGATGTCTATTATTAACTATGAATAACACAAGTTAATTAGTTATCTGATTTTATTTGGTGTTAGGTTTTGTAAAAACGTAAGCATATTGGGTTTTAAACAAAACAAAATTTAATGTTAAGCCCCAAATTTTCTGAAGGGTATCCGGTCGAAAAGCGGGGTTTTCGATCGAGAAAGGATACCTGATCGAAAAAGAGGTACCCGATCAAAAAAGGGTTTTTGATCGAAAAGGGTTTTCGATCGAAAAGGGTTTCCGATCAAAAGTAAGTTTTCGATCGAAAAATAGACTTTTCGATCGGATCGGAAAGCCGATCGAAAAGGTCGGTCGAAAACCCGATCGAAAAGTCCATCAAAAAGCCGGTCGAAAAGTAGGTTTTCGATCAAAAAGTGGACTTTTTGATTGGATCGAAAAGTGGTATGGTCCGATTCGAGAGGTCGATCGCGGAGCCATATGATCGGAAAGTAAGCTTTTCGATCGAAGAGCAGGGACTAAGCCACATGATTCGATCGAAAAACCAATAAAAAAAATGCCGGTAGAAAAGCCGGTAGTAAAGCCGGTAGAAAAGCCATATGGCCCGATCGAAAAACCGATCGAAAAGCCATATGGTCCGATCGAAAAGCAGGGAACCAAGCCACATCTTTCGATCGGAAAGTAAGTTATTTGGTCGAAAAGTAAGCTTTTCGATTGAGTATTTGTATTTCGATCGAAAAGGTAATAATTTCTCGAAATCAGTTAGGGTTTTATCATAGTTTTCCAAAACCAAAATCTAATTAGAGTTTTGGGTTTGTTTTAAAACAGATTTTGATTATGTGCTTAAAAACGAATTAGGGTTTTGAGATTTTAGATAGAATCGAAAACCCTTTATCTGATTTCGAAAATAGTTAGTAGTAAGGATATGGACGAATTCAGATTTATGATTCGATTGAGCAACATATGCTCTGATACCACATGTTGATCGAATCCTGAATCGTTGGATAATAAACAGATAAAATATGAAAATATTACCTGTTAACATCTGATTCAGATCAGCAGCAGTCAGAATATCCATCATGTGAGTAGCCTTGGTTCCCCTTTAGGGTGTATGCTATTGATGGTGAATTCGTGAGGGTTCACGAATTTAGAGAGTGAGAGATGAGGGAGAGAGAGGTCTAATATTGTGTAGGTGATTAGCATTCTCTCTCTAATAGATACTCTATATATATACACCCATCTAATAAGGGCAATTACGTCCATCAAATAATGTCAGATAGGGTTAAATATGTAATTGATTATTTAAGATAAATAATTAAAGGACATAATATAATATATTATTATATACATATATACAAAAAATATATATATATATATATATTAAGTAATAATATATTACGTCTAACATATCACATCATCGTTTTTGAAATGAACCAGGCTAATTGTTAGGTGTGTAAATCTTCCAAAGAGAAGGGGCAGATTTGAATTATGGAAGTTGTGTTTTGATTTTTTGAACGGGGTTTACAACTACCTTAGAGAAGTTATGTTTTGACTTCTTTCTAATACAATAAATGAATACAGACAAAGTATTATATATTAAATGAATACAGACAAAGTATTATATATTCTTGTACGGAAATTGGTATTCTAGATTTTGCCAACGAGCAAATGACATTAAATTCGGAAAAATTCTCCATTTTGTTTATTTTAAAAAAAAATTTAAGTTATTATTCATTTGAAAAGTTTGTTCCTTATTATGATGATGTTTTACGTTTTTTCTCTTTTATAGAATTTAGGTTAGTCCGACCGTTAGCCATTCTATTAGATCTTGCCACGTAACACTTTTGACCATAAAAGAATGGTTTAATCGGACATAGTCGATGGTTGGTCGACCATAAAAGTATGGTCGATTGTCTAATTATGGTCGATTAGACATAATGACAAAATGGACAAAATGGAAATTTTCCCTTAAATTTTGCCACGTTCATACATACGTACATGAACCCTATATATATCACCCTCTCCCCGAGTAATCTTGCATTGCTCCTGTAAACCATCAGTTACTCGACTCACTTAAAGGTAAGACAACCATCTCTAATTCCCTTTGTTTCTCTCTCTACACCAAAAGTTTTTCTTTTTCGTTAGGACAAAAGTGCTAATTAGTTATCTAGTTCAAAAAGAAACTATCAATATGTATAATCAAAACAAGTCATTATTAAGATTCGTGGGAGTTAGTTAGGGCCGGCAAATAGGAGGGGATGATGGGTGACCGTCCCAGTCTCCCGAGGGGCCGAATTTTTTTTACCTTTTATACATTTTACATTATTTTTTTAAATATAAATATATACAATGGAAAGACAATTAAATTAACAAATAGATTAAATATGATATAGTGAGAAATGCATGAGTTTAAACCCTTACTATATATACACAAAAAGATAATCTTAATTGTCACATTTATATTTATTTTTTAGTTCTCTTTTCTAATTTCTTTCTCAATGGTAGACTTTCTTTTTCTTATTTTCTTTTTCTTCTTTTACTTTTTAGTTTGGGTTTTCTTAGTTTGGTTTAACACATTAATTTGTGTTTACGTATCGATAACTAGGGGCCAAATTGTAATAGGCCCAGGGTACACGCAGTGGAAATTATATGTACAGTTTTTTCAAGTATTTTTTTTTATGATTGGGAGTCATTAAATAAGTTTTGGATGTAATATAACTAACTAGCACTTGTGTCCCAATGGTTCTTTTAAAGTGTGTTGAGTCTTCTCCTTTCTCTTCTTAACTAACTGGCCTAGGTTCAAGTCTTGCTTGTTACATTATATTGTTTTTAAGCTCAAATCTAAATTGGCTAATAGCCCAGCACCTAAGCCCAATAAACTAAAATATCTACATTATATTGTTTTTAAGTTCAAATCTAAATTGGCTAATAGCCCAGCACCTAAGCTCAATAAACTAAAATATTAGTAAGTAATAACTCAAACTTAAATATATACATAATAGCCCAAATCCAAATATAACTACAAATTAATTATCAATACGTTAATACTGATGCTCAATTCGAAAAAATTATTGATCATTCTCATTTCTTCTATGATATATTTTTTCTTGAAATCTTGCAGATGTGCGATTCAAATTTTATAAAATAAAAAGTAACTAATTATCCAATTATACTAATTCCAATACGTTTATTTTTAATTCGTAAAAACCATCGTATGTATTTTATTTAAATTCTAATGACGGAATTTATTGTATTATTGTTTCGTATATGTCTTATGAGACCAACCCGATCCAGACCAAATTTTTTATTTATGTTTCTATGAAACTGCAGAATCTAAAAGTAGTGACTCTGTAAAAAAATTATATACCCCCTTAAAATGTTTTCTAGTTCCGGCTTTGTCGATAACACATTTGAATGATATTTTGAATAATAATATAATTTGAGCTTATATTGTACTAGTTATACCAACTCGTGTATTACATGATTGTCTTAAAAAATGATATAGTCAATATCTTCATATATGATTATTATGATATTTTTTAAGCTTAAGTTTAAATGTAAACGTATAAAAAATAGATTTTTTTTAAGCATACGCCAGTGAAATAAGATATAATGAATAGTTAAAATATAAATAATAAAAAAATGAAGATTTAAGAATTACAAAATATATTTTAAAATAAGATATAACAGAACTCTTATTATAATTTATAAAGTTTTAAAAAATTATTAGTAAATAAGAGGATTTATATTTCTTACGTCTAATTATAGAATTTAATTTTCTAAAATCATTATTATTTAACATGAGCGATGGTTGGTATTTAATAAGGGAGAAAGGCGGATATTTTTTGATGAGAGTGAATGTGGGGATGGCACATGACATTGAAGAGTTTTGTTTATTTTATAGTAGAAGTAGATAGATGTATGGGTGTTCAGATTTCGAATCCGATTCGAAAAACTCGGAAATCGGTTCGAAAATCAGCAGTTCAAAATTCGGTTCGAAATTTTAAATTCAAATTCGATTCGAATCGATGTCTAATTTGGAACTTCGAATCGAACTCGAATTTGAGATTTTTAATTCGATTCGCTTCAAAATTCGAATTAGATATAATTATATATTTGTAAATATATATATATATATATATATATATATATATATATTTATATATAAATATAATATTCATAAAAAACTTTAAATTACTTTAACTTATTATGATTCACGCCCTATTTCAAAATTTTAAAATTTTAAAATATACCTTAAAAGTTGAAACGCTTTCTCCCTAATCACGATTTCATCTTCCAAGAAACTTTTAAACCTTTTGGATGTTTATTAGTGTTATACTTATATAGATTTGTATTTTTTACTATAATAATTTAAGTTCTAAGTAGTTTTGAAAATAAAATTAAAACATGTTTTTTTGGTTCAATTCAAAATGAGTTTATTCGGGTTTGATTCGTATTCGTTTTAAATTCGAATCGAATCGAATTTTGAATTCGAATTAGATTCGACGAATCTATTTCGAGTTCGAATGGAATTCCGAATCCAGGTTTTAAAAATTGAAATTAGAAAAATTCAATTCGAATTACTCGAGTATTCAAAATTCAATTCGTTGAACACCCTAGATAGATGAGTCCACTTTTTATACTCGTCTAGGCCCTATTATTTTTAAGAATTCTCAGAGACAGCCATGCAAATTACTAATGACTGTTCGAATACTGTATCGATTAGTATACGCGATACTAAAAAGCTAGTACATAATCATCATTATCCATATTTAATTATGTAGGCATTCGGCAATGTGTGTGTTGTGTGTTCTTAATAATTTAATTTTTTTTAATAATTTCTATTCAACCACGTGGAGCAAATTCATTGCAGAATCAAGAAAATGGATTGCAAGTTCGATTCAGAAAAAGTGATCGAGCAGTTTGAATCTTTAACTAAAGATGCAAAAAGGGTTCAAACTGAAACATTAAAGAAGATCTTGATCGAGAATGGTGAATCTGAATACCTGCAAAAATGGAATCTTGATGGTAGATTTGATCCTCAAACTTACCGTTCTTGTGTTCCTGTTGTTACCCACAAAGATCTTGATCCTTATATTCAAAAGATTGCCGATGGTGCCACCCACCCCGTGCTCACCGGAAAACCGATCACCACTATTTCACAAAGGTATATAGATCTTTCGGTGACCGGAGAATGTACATGTTTTGGGTTTGTTTGGTAGTTTTGCTGACTTTTGTTCATGTTTATAGCTCTGGAACTACTGAAGGGAAGCCCAAATTTGTCCCATACAATGACGAGATAACTGAAATGACAATACAAATGTGCTTGACTTCTTACGCTTTCAGAAACATGTGAGTCGTTTTTTTTTTTTTTGGGAACGGCGATTTCATGTATACTAGGCTACCGCACCCCTCAGATAGAGGAGTCCGGTACCCCACTGAGGTCAGACGAGATTTTAAAAGAACATGGCCTGAATTTTAAAAGATTGTGTAATTCTTATACGGTCATATTACTCATTTATGTGAACCGAGTCAAACAAGTTGAAGGGTTAAAATGAGTTGTAAAGTTAAATGGGTCGTAAACTAGGTAAAATATTTGTTTTTAATTTAATTTCAAAGGCATTCACGTCAATGCATTTAGTTAAACGGATTTTCATGTTGTAAAAGAGTTTTGAACGAGTTAAATGAGGGCATGCATAAAAGTGTTGGTGGTTATATATAATAAACGGGTTAAAATCATTATATATTTTCTGTATTTTTAATTTCAAACAAAGTCCACCCGTTAACTTCTTCAATTTAACGGGTAAAACAGTTCCATTCAAACTGAGTTAAATTGGTTAAAAAAAGATCAACTTGAAAATGACATACTCAAATAACGGGTTAGAAATAATGATGACCTTTTTACTGTTAATTCTTGTAGGAAATTTCCAATTGAAAATGGAAAAGCTTTAAGTTTCAACTTCGTAAGCAAGCAATTCACAACCAAGGGTGGTTTACATGTTGCAACGTTGTCGACAAATATATTTCGGACCCCACAGTTCAAGAAAATGATGCAGGCAATGCAAACCCCAAGTTGCAGCCCTGACGAAGTCGCTTTCGCACCTGATTTTCATCAATCTTTATATTGTCATCTTCTCTGCGGACTCATCTTTCACGAAGACATCCAACTAATATGGTCGACATTTGCCCATAGCATTGTCCACTCGTTCAGGACCTTTGAGCTAATTTGGGTGGAACTCTGTTCAGACATAAGAACCGGTATTCTGTCAACCAGGATTACAGATCCGTCGATCAAAACAGCTATGGCTAAGGTTCTGAAACCAAACCCTGATCTTGCTGACAAAATTCGAAGCAAGTGTTTAGGTTTAAAGGACTGGAACAGGTTGATCCCGAATATTTTCCCTAATTGTAAGTACATTTACGCGATTATGACAGGGTCAATGGAGCCATATTTGAAAAAACTACGGGTTTATGCCGGTGGTGTACGATTAGTGAGTGGAGATTATGGGGCATCAGAAGGGTGGATCGGAGCAAATGTTAACCCTGATTTACCACCGGAGATGACGTCCTTCACTGTGATTCCTAACATGGGGTATTATGAGTTCTTACCATTAAGAGAGATCGATGATGTGGTTTCAGTCAAGTCCGAACCAGTTGGGTTAACCAATGTCAAGGTAGGTGAAGAATACGAGGTCGTGGTCACTAATCTTGCGGGTTTGTATCGTTACAGGCTCGGAGATGTAGTTAAGGTTATCGGGTTTCATAACTCGACCCCAAAACTCGAGTTTGTTTGTAGAAGAAACTTAATTCTCAGTATTACCACGAATAAAAACACTGAAAAAGACTTGCAATTATCGGTCGAAGCGGCTGGAAAACTTTTAACCACTGAAAAACTTGAAGTCATTGACTTTACGAGCCTTGTTGACCTAACCACCTATCCGGGCCACTATGTGATCTTTTGGGAAGTAAGTGGAGACGCAAGTGACGCACTTTTGAAAGAATGTTGTAATTGTTTGGACATGTCGTTTGTTGATGTTGCTTATATGAACTCGAGAAAAAGCAATACAATCGGTCCTTTAGAGCTTAGGGTTCTAAAAGGAGGAACATTTCAAAAGATTCTAGATCATTATGTTGGGTTAGGGTCCGTATTAAACCAGTACAAGACACCACGCTGTGTGAGCCCAACTAACACAACAGTGTTGCAAATTCTTTGCAACAACGTTGTTAAGAGTTATGACAGTGATGCTTTCGATTAAGGTAGTTTGTGGTGTTTTCTGTTGTGGTTTGGCTTGGTTTGACTTAATAATGATAATAATGATGCCTAGTTGATATAATAATGTATTTGTATTGTGTACAAATACTTCTCTTATACCGTTTATAAAATGTATTTTATAATAATGTATTTGTATTAAAATACTTCACTTTGTAAAGATAATTCTAAAATAATATTTCATATCCAATTAATATAATATACATTTATGAAAATAGTTGGTGTCTCTTGGTGATACTGTTCACCGTTTTATTTTCGTGTCTTTGATATATGTCGTTTTGTTCTGCTACATTAACGATCGTGAGTTTGGTTGGTTCGTTTGTGCGGCCGTTAATAAGTTTTGGTTTGCAGTTCGAGTCATTTTTATACCGGTTTTTTGGCTGCTTTTTGGTTTTCTTAAGTACTTAACACGCGTCTTTAAAGCATCTTGGTTTAACACGCGTATTCCATTAATCGTCTAACACTTGTTGTAAACGCGTCCTCTTTCTATTTCTCTTCTCGTTCTTTATATTTGTTGTTCTTCTTCTGCTTTTCCTTTTAAACGATTTCTCTTTCAGGTGCGTGTTTTTTTTCGTTTCTGCAGATTAGGGTTTTTCTTTTCGTCTGAGTTCGTCTAATTCTCATGTTGTTATTGTAGTTGTCGTTTTTAATGATCTTCGATTGTCTAAATGTTCACGTTGTTTTAGTTTGTGTCGATTTCGTTTTTTTACCCTAATTTCTGCTCTTTTATGTATGCATTATGTTTAGAAAGGTAAAACTGAGATATAGTTGTTTCAATTAAGTACATGCAGTAGACAACAAAAGTAAATCGTTTAAATAGATTTGATCAGACAATGGGAGAATCGGCTAACACGGAGATTTAATTGCTCAATTTCGTGTTACTTTGACTTGAAATTAGTTTTATGATGTCCTCACATTAGTGATCATCAATTGTTATATATAGTTTTAAGATGTGCCTCTGAATTTGTGTATTTTGATACATAAATTCAAGGCATACTCTATGTGTGTTTGAATTTGACGTAGAGGTGACAAAATAGCTTTTCATATTATTATGGCTTTCACAGTTGCCAAAAAAATATCTAGAAAGGAATAAAGTATATGTATCACTTCTTATATTTAACATATACTTGCTATTTTAGTTTCAGGTATAAATAGGCTTGCAGTTAGCTTTTCAAAGTCTTTAAGTTATAAACTATGTAACATGGTATGGTATGGTAGTGAAGAATGAAACAATAGTGCAGGGAATACTAAATGTCGCATTGGTTTAGTTATTATCCTATATGTACAAATGACAACTACATTGTACAATTCTTAAAGAAAAATTG
>JBCNJP010000008.1:61494102-61574475 GCA_039602395.1 Deinandra increscens subsp. villosa | reverse complement strand
GTTTATTTTGTAAAAGGTTTCATAGTTTAGTTCTTTTGTTCTTAGTCCGGATTTCTAAACACTTCGCCACTTTCACATTCACATTCCATACCCTAAACCCTAGCCTAACATTACAACCCTTAATAAAGTCCTCTTGATTTATGTCCGGTTTTATGTTATTTGGTGGAGATGCGATTTCGATACAAGCTTATGACAATGGGAGAAATTCTAGCTCATTATGGGAGATCATAGACCTAAAGAAAAAAAAAGTGTGTTGTTTAGCTTATGTGTTCGGGTCAAAATTACCCGATTTTAGTTTATTTTGTAAAAGGTTTCATAGTTTAGTTCTTTTGTTCTTAGTCCGGATTTCTAAACACTTCGCCACTTTCACATTCCCATTCCATACCCTAAACCCTAGCCTAACATTACAACCCTTAATAAAGTCCTCTTGATTTATGTCCGGTTTTATGTTATTTGGTGGAGATGTTTGGCCTTGAGTGATCCACTTAAATTGATGATCTTTTTAATCATCTATCCACTAAATTTCATCGAGTTGAGTGATTATTGTGAGGGGTATGATGCTTGTTTGATTGAACCTTGGTGTGTGTTGAACTAGTAAGCATTTCCATGTTTTTACATAAATGTCATAATTGCTTGTTGGATTATAAATCTTTTGAAAAGTGTAAATCTTGAGAATTGGTGATGCTTATGGGCTTGAGTAGTTGCATTGGGTTGGGTGAGGCGTTGCGTTGTCGATTGGCTTGTGGAAGTGTTGCATAAGATTTTGCTTGAGGGCAAGCAAAGTTTAAGTGTGGGGATATTTGATGCGTAGCATCATGTATATAAATAAATAAATAAAATTATCTCATTTAAATGAATATTTAATTGGAAAATATTGAATATGTTGCTTGTTCGGGCTTATTTAGAGAGAGGTTCAAATGAGAAGTTTGTTTTAGGTAAGAAGGATGAGAAGGAATTTCAGCCATTGGATCTTGATCTAATAAAAAAGGAAGGAGGGGTATTTTAGTCTTAGCCACTTTTGTTGACTTTTTATCTACTTCCCCCATTTTCTTTAAACATTCATAACTTTCACATACGATATTATTTTTTAAAAAAAATTACACCATAAAAACGAGCATTTTTTTATCTTTAAAACGCATATAGTGTTGCGATATAGAAAATGAAAAAAGAAATTACTCTTTCGATTTTTGACACAGGTCATTGTGTCAAAAATGTTCAGATCATTGTGTCATTGTGTCGTCGTGTCAAAAGTATATATAGTGTTTCTATATATAAAATTAAATACTCTTTCGGTTTTTGGCACAATATGAAACAATGATCTGAACATTTTGACACATCAATGTGTCATTGTGTCAAAATGTTCAGATCATTGTGTCATTGTGTCGTCGTGTCAAAATGATATATAGTGTTGCTATATATAAAATTAATTACTCTTTCGGTTTTTGGCACCATATGAAACAATGATCTGAACATTTTGACACATCATTGTGTCATTGTGTCAAAATGTTCAGATCATTGTGTCATTGTGTCGTCGTGTCAAAAGTATATATATTGTGCTGCTATTAATAAAATTTAAAAAAATTTACTTTTTCGGTTTTTAACATTATATGACACAAATGATCTGAACATTTTGACACAATATGACACAATGATCTGAACATTTTGACACAATATGACACAATGATCTGAACATTTTGACACAATGACACAACGACACAATGACACAATGATCTGAACATTTTGATACAATCGAAAGAGTAAAAAAAATTAATTTTTTATATAGCAACACTATACGCATTTTAAAGATAAAAAAACGCTCGTTTTAATGGTGTAATTTTAAAAAAAAAATAATATCGTATCTAAAAGTTATGAAGGTTTAGAAAATGGGGGGAATTTGATAAAAAAGTCAAAAATACCCTTCCATCTTTTATTTTGTTTAGTTTTTCTCTTTAATTTACCCAGGAAAATTTTAAGCCATAGATCTTCATTTAATTGAAGATCTAATGGCTATGACTCCTTCTTATCTTTCTTATCTAAACTAAACTTCTCACAATAACCCCACCCACAACTTAAAATTCCTTAAATTTAGTGCTTCAATGTTTAATATATAAATTCTATTGTTATTTGGTGGGTTTTTAACTTAAAATTGATAAATATATAAATTCCTAATTTTAATTAGTTTTTAATATTGTTTTATGTGATTTTTATGAATTTGGTGCTTAATGATATTTATTTATGAATTTTAGGTGATTGGTGTGTTCGTGATGATTTTAGAAGAATTCTGGAAAAAACGAAAGCGAAAACGAAGTCCGGATACAAAAGTTATGGATTAAAGAAAAGAAAAAGAAAAGAAAAAGAAAAGAAAAAGAAAAAAAAAACAATAATAATAACAAGTGCAGCAGGCTAGCGTCCCAGCCCAGTTCAACAGCCCAGTCAGCGAGAAATAGAAGCCCAGTCCAGCCCATGAAGGTTCAGCAGCCCAGCTGCGAAAAAAAGAAAAAAAACCTGCTGGAGACAGGATTCGAAACCCTGACCTCTGGGTCTCCTGGGCGAGATGTTACCACCAGGCCAACTGTCCATGATGTTTTGATTATGGCTTAACAGTCTTTTATAATCTTCTCTGCCAGGCCCAGTTTCTCGGCCCAGCAGCCTGTGCGCGACCAGATTGCATCAGACCTCATTTTTTCGCTATTTAAGCTTTGGAGGCGCCGTTTTTTTCATTCTAACACCCCCAAAAAACCCTAGAAAATCACCATTAAAGATCTGGAATCATCAAGGAAGTTAGGAGGGTCAAGATTAGAGCTTTTAGATTGAAGATTTGACGATCTACACCTCTTCGGTTTCCATTTTCTTTTTGAGGCTTGTTTCTCCTTCCTTTTCTTTGTAAATCTCAGATTATAAACATGTTAAAGGTTGGATTTTTAGTTGTTTTGATTATGTTTAGTGGCTAGATCTCATATTGTCACTTGGATTTGATGAATTTGAGCATGATTTGACTTTATTGTTTGACTTTTCAATGTGATATGATGAAATAGCCTATTGATTCTGATTTAGACCTCTTGAATGATCATATATGCTTGATTAGCCTCTGTTAGATTCATATGATGTGGGAAATTTGATATAGATTGAAGAACTTCAACTAGTTATTTGATTTCTCATTGTTAAACTTTGACTGTTTTTTTAGTTTTAGCTTAATGCATGATCCGATGACCATCTACATGATTATATGAGTATGATTTGGGGCTGATTTTGTTTATATTTGTGTTTAAATTGAGTTGACCGATTCATTTAGCACATTAGGTGGTTGTTAGGCATTGTTTGACTAGTTAGAACACTTATGACCGTAAGGTTTTGACTTTTCAATTCGTGTTTAGCAATGCCTAAGTTCTTGGGGTTTCAAATCAGAATTAGTCACGTTTAGAACCCGCTTAGAAAGACCTTTCTAGTGTAGTTCCTTTCGTGTGTGTTTGGTTAGCTTTGACCAAAGCGACTAGGCAATTAGGCGGTTTCATCTAGTTTACTACCTGGACGTTTATTTGGGATTGCCTTAGTATTTAAGATGTGTCTATAGTCTTATTTGCCTTGGTTATCATCATTGGGGGTAGTTATCACATTGATTAGTCATACTTGAGGTGACATTCAGGCTCAAAGGATTCTTATCCGGGTGGCATTTTTCTTATATTGTTATTTCGTTTCGTGTGTTGTGTTTGCTTACTTAGTTGTTTCTACCAGTTATCTGTTTGTTTTCATCATTAGCTTTAAATCAAAACCTTGTCAGACTGAATATTTGCGAAGTCCTTATATCGAGAGCCTGCTTTACGCGTCCTTGGATTGATATCCGGTATTTACCTATACTATGCTACATACGATGAGTATACTTGCTCGGAGCGTGTAGTTGGTCACTTGGGATTTACCTTTTTAAAACTTGACTTGTTTTTTTTAGACCGCATACCGTGCGTCAAATTATTAGCGGAATCTCGCGATTTATCGATCTCTGAAAAAGCTAATCGTCTTTTGTGGAAAAAGGAGGCTTATGATCTTGAAGCCCTTGCCACAAAAGATTTGCACCAAAAAGCCCGGGTCAAGTGGGCTTTAGAAGGCGATGAAAAATCTCGTTTTTTTCATGGAATAATAAACTCCTCCAATTCCAAGAGATGTATAAATGGCTTATCTTTGAATGGCGAATGGGCTACTGATCCAAATATAATTAAGTCGGCGGCATCAGATCATTTTGCGGCTCGCTTTGTTGAGCCTTTAGCCCACCGTGTTGCTCTTCCTTTTGATGGGTTTCATAAGTTATCAGAGATGGATGCTTACTCACTTCAAGTCCCTTTTTCTTTGGAGGAAATTAAAGGGGCAATTTGGGACTGCTCCGGTGATAAAAGTCCGGGCCCGGACGGTTTTAACTTCGTTTTCTCAAGCGGTTTTGGCACCTTTTTCATGACGACTTAAAAAATGTGTTGGATGATTTCTATGAGTCAGGAGCCATTAGCGGAGGGTGCAATAGCTCCTTCATTGCTCTTATTCCTAAAGTTCATGACCCATTCAACCTCGATGACTATCGCCCCATTAGTCTCATTGGCTCATTATATAAGATTATTGCCAAAGTGTTGGCCAACCGGTTAAGAGCGGTGATCGACTCTTTGATAAGTGAAACTCAATTTGCATTCATCAAGGATCGTCAAATCCTTGAAGGGCCTCTAATCATAAACGAGATCTTCGCTTGGTTGAAGCATATAGAGGGTGAAGCGTGCTTTTTTAAAATTGATTTTGCTAAGGCTTTCGATTCGGTGAATTGGAACTTTCTCTTTGATCTTTTGGGCATCATGGGCTTCCCAACAAGGTGGTGCAATTGGATTAGAGGGTGTTTGGTCTCCGGGAGATCCTATGTCCTTATTAACGGCTCCCCCTCGAAAGAGTTCTCTTTCTCTCGTGGTCTTCGTCAAGGTGATCCTCTCTCGCCTTTTCTCTTCATCATCGTGATGGAGGCCTTGCATGTGCTTATGGATAAAGCCAAGGGTTTGGGTCTTATTAAAGGCATTCAATTACCTAACAATGGTCCCAACGTCTCCCACTTATTTTTTGTCGATGATGCTATCTTCCTTAGTGACACCTCGGTTTCTTCTCTTACCAACCTTGCAAGTGTGCTAAATTGGTTTAACTTTGCTTCCGGATTGTCCATCAACCTTCACAAAAGTAAGCTTTATGGGGTGGGGATTGATGGTATTCATCTTAACTTCTTGGCTTCTTCCATCCATTGTCAAACGGGTTCTTACCCGTTTACTCACTTGGGTCTCCCAATCGGTTTGAACATGAGTCGAATCTCCAATTGGGAAGGTGTCATTGCTAAGATCAAAAAGAGATTATCCTCTTGGAAGGAAAAAGGTGCTTTCTTTTGGGGGTCGTTCCACACTCATCAAATCGGTGCTTGGTTCTTTACCGATTTATTATCTTTCTCTTTTTCGGGATCCTTTAAATTCTCTTCGGTCCAGAGAATCTTCTCGTCGTAAATTTTGTTGGGGTGGTGAGAAAAAAATCTCGTGGGTGGCTTGGCAAGTTATGTGTGTGATGTGCTCGAAACGTACCTAAAAATTACTATTAAAACCTAGACCTAAACTAGACCTAGACACACCTAATTTTACCGAAAATACCTAACTAGACCGAACCCTAAGGCAAGTGTACCTGTCGGATTATAGTAAAGCTAAGACAAGACAGGAATATCGAACCTAGGACACTACGAAAACAAGACTTAACCTAGACCTAGAAAAATGGAAATACTGAGTAATTTGATTTGGTTTTTGGATTGAATTAAGATTTAACTAACTTAACTACTAACGCAACCAACAGACGAGAACCAGAAAGCCTAAAGACAACCTTCAGAAACAGGGAGAGATACCACCTAGACTCGGAATCCTAAGCACTAATGACAACTTCAATCGGTCATGACTAATCTGATGGTGGCTAGTTCACCTTTTAAGTGCTTCCTAACAGGTGATCCTACGCTCGGACAAGAGTTCACCTTATGGGTACTTCCTACTTCAACTAAACCTAACCACCTCCGAACCTAATCTCGGGTACCTTAAGCTAGCAGGAGCTACCAATAACTAACTATAATGATTTGGAATAACAAGATAGAAAACTAATCTAGGGAATTTCCTTTTGAGACAATCCGATCCTAGACAATTATCCAACCCGACTACCCAATAGCTATCACCCTTTTAAGTCTATTTAGCTAGCAGGATACAAGATTCAAATAACCAATTATCAACTAACCCTATGACCACATTTAAGCAATCATGTCAATTTGCAAGCATAACCTACAAGATAACTACTTTACCCAAACCGGAAGACATCCGCAAGTAAAGCAAGGATCAATTAACAACTAGAAACCGAAATCAAGTACTCATATGCATCATTACAGAAAATAAATGGAATGGAAAAGATCATCAACATCAATCAATAAGTCATAACCGAATAAAAGTAATCAATAATGAAAAGTCATCACAAAGAGTCTAGGTGGTATAAATGTCTAGCCTAGAAACATAATCCAATAAGAACACAGATAAAAACTGAATCTTTAACAGAAATCATGACTAGGCGTAACAAATAATCACAAGACAAAAGGTTAGACGAAAAACCCGACACGTAACCGAAGTCGAATGCTTGATCTTCAGCCTTTCCCCCTTGAATCGTAACCTTCCTTGGCTCTGAAAATCGTCTCAGATCGCTCCTCTGTCGTCTGGAAGTCGAAGAATGCCGAATTGAAACCCTAAAGACTAATTTATAAGTCGAATCCTTTTTCTGCGGGTTTTAGACCTCCAAGCGTATCGCTTGGAGGTGTATCCTTTCTAGGCGATACGCCTACTGCCTATGTCGCGACAAAACAGTCGGTCAAACCGACTTATGACTTCTGTTGACTTCCACTTTCCGCGCGTATCGCTTACAAAGATGAAGTCCCAGGCGATACGCCTGGGCCAGCTTGTTCAACACTTATTCTTCCATTCTTCTCAATTCTTTCCAACCTTCTCTCATAGCCTCGGGATTTTATTAAAAACCTACAAAACTCATAAAAACATAAACAAGACCCCAAAGACTCAAACTTAACTTAAAAGATAATAAATGACTCAAAATGGACTTAAAACCGACTCAAATAATATACAAAAGACCCTGAAAATGGGATGTGTTTGCAACACATCAAACATCCCCACACTGACTCTTTTTTCGTCCTCAAAAAATACTGCAATGGAATCACAACCAGGAACTTGACTTCTAAATCATTCACCATTTCAAAATTAGCATCCACCATACAATTCCACAATCCAAAATGTACTAACACACTAACTACGATTGCCGATATTTCTATCCGATTAAACCCAACCACCAACCTTTTCTTTCGCCCCCATGCGTTTATGAAATTACCAGATATAAGTTCAGTCTACCTATGGATCCCACTAAAGAAAGCTCTAGTTCAACCTACTACCGAATCATATTCAGTCAAAGCGAAGGATAATAATGATTTAAATTTATAAATTTTCTCCAACCCCCCTTAAACCAGATACTAAGATGTCCAAAGAATAACTAAGAAATGTAATGCAACTTCCGAGCATTTATTCACTACTTTATCATCTTTTTTTTTCTTTCATTTTTTTTTTCATTTTTTTTAAGTTATAATTGGTTACTTTCACCTAACTTACCAACGCACATCATCAGAGGCATTCTTTCACAAGGTCTTACCCCCGAAATCATACGTGAGTATTTTGCCTGCGAGATCCGGAACATCAGAGGTACTTACCACGGGATACTATCCTTAGTTTGTACATGAGTATTCTACCCCTTCACTCTAATTCATTAACCAATTTATTAACTACATGCTCATCTGAAATTCTAAGGACATAAGAGTATCTAGCCTAAAGCGGTCTCTTTCCTCCTAATCATCAGATTCAGAATTCCTACCACTCATAAAATGGGAACCCACTAGCAGACTGATTAGCATATTTATACAACAATAAACACACAACCTATTTAAGCTACTCCTAGGTCAGCTGGGCCTACCGACACATCATAGATTAGTAATGTTTTCCATTCATACCATACTTTACCACTTTCCCAATTATTTATTATTTAACATTTAAGCACAAAATTAGACAATCAATTCCCAGTTTCCTATCATTTTCCATTATTTGCAGCCAGAATCTTGGACATTTTTGAACAATTTTTCAATTTTTTTTCAAATTTTTAAAATTTATAAAGACTCAATACGAAAGTATCCCATCCCCACACTTGAATCACACATTGCCCTCAATGTGGAATGGAACAAACAGAAAATAAAAGCACGAAAAGAAAAACAAATAAAACTAAAAATAAAACAAGATAAGTTGAAACGTGTTCACCTGAAATTCCAGAGACTCAGCACATCGACCGCAAACGAACCACCGCAAATCCGATAAACAGAAATAATAAAAATTGTGAATTGAAATTTTTCTTTCTCACTTACCTCCTCCAGGCGTATCGCCTACAACCATACATTTCCTAGGCGATACGCCTGGAACTGCATACAACCGGCCCGCATGAGACTCCCACGCGTATCGCCTATCACCTACCAACCTCCAGGCGATACGCTTGGAACGTGATTTCCAGAGAATTTTTGGAATTTGACCCCAAAAATTTTCTATCTCTTTTTCCTTGTCCCTCCAGGTCTCATAGTCGAATTTTTTCCAGCAACCTGCACTTTTGACCTGCACAACTCAC
Organism: Deinandra increscens subsp. villosa; assembly: GCA_039602395.1. NCBI lineage: Eukaryota > Viridiplantae > Streptophyta > Magnoliopsida > Asterales > Asteraceae > Deinandra > Deinandra increscens. Next base: position 61,565,727 of record JBCNJP010000008.1, on the reverse strand, counting down.
ATTTGCCAATTTCCAAATCTCCAGAATTACCTGCAAACACCAAAAACACAAAACCCAAAAGACGCAAAATGCACGAAAAACTAAAAATTGCAGAAATTAAGAGACACAAATACAATATTATACAACCGGGCACTGCATCAATTAGCACAAATCTGAAACACAACCTCCCAAACCATCCGGAGGCTTCGATTTCACATCTCTAGTCACAAAACTACCGGTTTGCACCCGGTTTTCCTCTAACCAACTTCCTACTAACTTCCAAACCCATAAAGCAACCAACTTTACTCCTCTCAACAACATCTTAACCTTCCAATGTTTGTATCTACCCGGAAGGAACTTAACTCTTTCTAGAAAACTTAACTCCGGGTCATTTTCACTAACAACCTCAACTAACCTCCCCACACTTGGATTCAGCACACTCCTATCATCAAACTCACCTATGTCACCAAGTGTGGCTCTCCTACAACCATTCTCAACTACCAACAACTCTCTAACCACTAATTCAACTCCGGGTTCGACTAACGGGTCAAAAATATCATTCTTATCAATTAACTCATCTGACCCCCCGGGATCCTCCCCACACTTATCCTCAACTACTCGTTCACCCTCCAACCTATTCCCAACTACCAAGTCCTCACCAGTGACATAACTAACACAACTATCCACCATAGACATGAAAGATCCTAGAAAGTAAACGGACTCGTTGTTCTTGTCACTCGACCTACCAACCTTAAACTCAACCGACTCATCCTCAACCCTCAGAGTGATGGTGCCCGCAAAAACATCAACTACCGCCCGGGCAGTCCTAAGAAAAGGCCTACCTAAAATCAGAGGGCAACTAGCATCATATGCACTATCAACTACCACAAAGTCTATAGGGAACAAAAGTTTATCAACTTGAACAAGCACATTTTCCACTATTCCTTTGGGCCTAACAACCGACCTATCTGCTAAAGAAATTGTCATCCTAGTCGGTTGACTCGGTTCTAACTCGCCTAATCCTAGGTGCATGAAAACAGAATATGGCATAACATTAATAGAAGCACCTAGATCAACTAAAGCACAAGTAACAGACGAATCACCAAAAGAGCATGGAATTGTAAAGGTACCAGGATCAGTCAATTTCTCAGGCAATTTATTTTGAACTACAGCAGAACAATTAGCATCAAGAGTAACATCAGATAAAGATTCAATTTTTTCTTGCCACTCAACATGTCTTTCAAAAACTTAGCATACTTAGGCATTTGACTCAACACTTCAGTGAAAGGTAAACTGATCCTAAGTTGCCTAAGGATATCAAGAAATTGACCATACTCACGCGCATTCTTCTGTTGAATCAAACGTTCAGGATAAGGCACGTGTTTCAAGTCGTCGGCCGTGATCGGTTGAGGCGCAAATCGAACTCTCTTCTTCTCTCTCACCGCCTCCCACTTCAGCGGATTCTCTCCAACCGGTGGTCTCTTCACTCCTTCAGCCTCGACGTTTGGTGCGGTACTTGCTGGCGTAACGCTCTCATGCACCCTCCCGTCAGGCGTCTCCAACACAATCTCCTCATCAACCGGCTCCTCTTCAACAACCGCCGGTGATGGACTCTGAACAACTCTCCCGCTCCTAATAGTGATGGCATTCACATTGGCATTGGGGTTTTTGTAGGTACTCCAAGAAAACTGACCTCCACGGGAATTAAGTTCCTTCAGTTGCTTCGCGATATCTCCCACCGACCTCTGCAAATCCAGGAACGAAGCTTGTTGATTTCTCAGTAACGTGTCATGCTCAGCTAGCTTCTTCTGCGTTCCTTCATCTCTCGCCACAATCTGCTGCAGGATCTGGGTCTGGTTAGCAATAAGCTCTCTGATCTCCTTAAAACCAGCCCCGTCATCTCCTCCACCATAGTTATTCCTCGGTGGAAAACCAGGTGGGTTACCTCCATCTCGCCATCCTGAATTCTGGCCACTCCTCCACCCAGACTGGAAAGAATTACCGAACTGGTTTCGGTTTCCAATATAATCGACTTGCTCAGCGGGAGCAAGCGGGCAGTCTCGGGTGTCATGAGCGCCTCTACACAGCTCACATTTGGTTTTGATATAGAGTTTGATTTCTTCTAAAGTCCTATATATATTCTCTAACTCCTTCGGTGGCATGGTTTCTGAGCCAATGTGATGGACACCCCGGGTAGATGTAGATGGTGTGAGTGATCTAGTCGGGGCCAAGGTGGCTCTCCGACCTACGGGTGCCTGCTGTTCAGCAAGTGCGAAGCTCTCGAAAAGTGATTTGCATTCGTTAACAGTGAGCTTCTCCATCATATGTCCTCCAGCCGAAATGTTGAACTCTTTCTGAACAGAATAAGGAAGTCCATTGTAGAACTTCTCTATGATCGCCCAGTCCGTCAACCCGTGTTGCGGACACTTGCTCAGAAGAGTGTTGAATCGCTCGTAAGCAGCAGAATAAGGCTCGTCGGGGTCCATGCGAAAGCTGTGGATTTCCTCCCGAGTACGCGCAGCCTTGGCTGGAGGATGATATTTCTTCAGGAATTTGGCAGTCAGATCGTCCCAGGTGGCGATCGAATTTGGCGGAAGCGTCTCAAGCCACTCGGCGGCGGCTCGAGACGTGAGGGAGAATGGGAACAGACGCAGATAAATGATTTCGTTCGCGACTCCCGTGAGTCCGAACGTATTGCAGATTCGGGTAAAACGCGAGATATGCGTCGGTGCATCTTCGTCCTCACGTCCATGAAACTGAATGGAGTGCGTCAAAGCGTTGATGACGTGGGACGGAACTTGCCAATTCGCGGTGTTGGCAATGTCAGGCTGAGCGATAGCAAACCGGGCCTCGGTGACTCCGGCGCTGGCCTGCTCGTGGACGGTGCGACGTGCCGCCATGGATGATAAATCGGGGAATGGAATGGGTTTGGTGTCGCGTGTGGTTTGTGTGGAAGAAGATGGTTTGGAATGGGCGGTGGAAATGATGAAAGCCTCGAGCTCCGTGCGAAGAAGACGAAACCGTTCACGAATATCCGCGTCGGGATCAGAAAATGGTGACAGCTCAGGAGGACCTCGTGAACGGGTGTGTGGCATAAAATGGGGAAAATGACTCAAAGAGAAATTAAAAGAAATCTAAAACCTAAAAATCTAGACTCAAAAACGGAAATCCTAAGACTCTAGACACGGGAAAAACCGAAAAGACTCAAAATTTCCTAACGACGACCTAAGTTAATCTTGCTATTGCCAAGTGACCCCGGCAACGGCGCCAAAAACTTGATGTGCTCGGAACGTACCTAAAAATAACTATTAAAACCTAGACCTAAACTAGACCTAGACACACCTAATTTTACCGAAAATACCTAACTAGACCGAACCCTAAGGCAAGTGTACCTGTCGGATTATAGTAAAGCTAAGGCAAGACCGGAATATCGAACCTAGGACACTACGAAAACAAGACTTAACCTAGACCTAGAAAAATGGAAATACTGAGTAATTTGATTTGGTTTTTGGATTAAATTAAGATTTAACTAACTTAACTACTAACGCAACCAACAAACGAGAACCAGAAAGCCTAAAGACAACCTTCAGAAACAGGGGGAGATACCACCTAGACTCGGAATCCTAAGCACTAATGACAACTTCAATCGGTCATGACTAATATGATGGTGGCTAGTTCACCTTTTAAGTCCTTCCTAACAGATGATCCTACGCTCGGACAAGAGTTCACCTTATGGGTACTTCCTACTTCAACTAAACCTAACCACCTCCGAACCTAATCTCGGGTACCTTAAGCTAGCAGGAGCTACCAATAACTAACTATAATGATTTGGAATAACAAGATAGAAAACTAATCTAGGGAATTTCCTTTTGAGACAATCCGATCCTAGACAATTATCCAACCCGACTACCCAATAGCTATCACCCTTTTAAGTCTATTTAGCTAGCAGGACACAAGATTCAAATAACCAATTATCAACTAACCCTATGACCACATTTAAGCAATCATGTCAATTTGCAAGCATAACCTACAAGATAACTACTTTACCCAAACCGGAAGACATCCGCAAGTAAAGCAAGGATCAATTAACAACTAGAAACCGAAATCAAGTACTCATATGCATCATTACAGAAAATAAATGGAATGGAAAAGATCATCAACATCAATCAATAAGTCATAACCGAATAAAAGTAATCAATAATGAAAAGTCATCACAAAGAGTCTAGGTGGTATAAATGTCTAGCCTAGAAACATAATCCAATCAAGAACACAGATAAAAACTGAATCTTTAACAGAAATCATGACTAGGCATAACAAATAATCACAAGACAAAAGGTTAGACGAAAAACCCGACACGTAACCGAAGTCGAATGCTTGATCTTCAGCCTTTCCCCCTTGAATCGTAACCTTCCTTGGCTCTGAAAATCGTCTCAGATCGCTCCTCTGTCGTCTAGAAGTCGAAGAATGCCGAATTGAAACCCTAAAGACTAATTTATAAGTCGAATCCTTTTTCTGCGGGTTTTAGACCTCCAAGCGTATCGCTTGGAGGTGTATCCTTTCTAGGCGATACGCCTACTGCCTATGTCGCGACAAAACAGTCGGTCAAACCGACTTATGACTTCTGTTGACTTCCACTTTCCGCGCGTATCGCTTACAAAGATGAAGTCCCAAGCGATACGCCTGGGCCAGCTTGTTCAGCACTTATTCTTCCATTCTTCTCAATTCTTTCCAACCTTCTCTCATAGCCTCGGGATTTTATTAAAAACCTACAAAACTCATAAAAACATAAACAAGACCCCAAAGACTCAAAATTAACTTAAAACATAATAAATGACTCAAAATGGACTTAAAACCGACTCAAATAATATACAAAAGACCCTGAAAATGGGATGTGTTTGCAACACATCAGTGTGCTCCCAAGAAAAATGGGGGGATGGGTTTTGGCTCTCTTCATGCCATGAACCTTAGTTTGCTTATGAAATGACTCTTCAAGTTCAAAGCCGAAAGCTCAAAGCTTTGGGTTAAAGTTATCAAAGCTATCCATTTCTCCAATCGTAACTGGAGCACTTTCCTTTGCAAAAGCTCGATCGTAGGGCCTTGGAAGAATATCATTAAGGCTTGCTCGGACTTAAAAGTCTTAGGGGTGGATGGCGAAAAAAATCCGTTGTTGGGTGGGTTCGAGAGCTTCGATTAGCTTTTGGAACGATAATTGGACCGGATTAGGCCCCCTTAAGGAAATTTATCCTATGTTGTTTCTCTTAGAATCCGTCAAAAACTATTCTGTAGCAGCAAGGCTGCCCCATCTAAACTCGTTGGCTTTCCGTTGGGCTTGGTTTGGGCCGGCCCTGCCCCATGTTGCAGTTCCCTTGGTGCAGGCCTGCGAGAATATCTTGGCTCCCTTCTCGTGCTCCAACTACCCAGATTTTTGGGGATGGGATTCTGGTTATCGAGGTGATTTCTTGGTTAAATTGGTTCGCGAGGAAGCCGAGTATGCCCTTCTTGGTTCTTTAGACTATGTCTTTCCGTGGTCTCATTGGCTCCCTTTAAAAGTCAATGCTTTTGCTTGGCGTGCGGGCATGAATAAAATCGCTACCAAGGTTAACCTCTCCCTTAGGGGCTTAAACTTGCCTACGAGTTGTGAGGGTTGCAATCTCACAGCCGAGACTTCGGATCATCTTCTTTTAAGATGTCCCCGTGTGCAACGTATTTATGATATCGTCCTTCAGTGGTGTAAGGTTCATCCCAACCTTCCTCCTTCGATTCGGGAGATTTTTTCGATGCAAAACTCGTGGGGGTTCTCTAAAACGAAAAACCGTGCTCTCCATTGCATTTTCATCACCACGTTTTGGATCATTTGGAAGTCGAGAAACGACAAGCATTTCAACAATCGGTCTAAACGTTTGGACGAAATCATCGGGGATATTAAGTTTTAGTCTTTTACTTGGGTCAAGATTATGGGACAAATTCCGTTACTCGATTGGTCGGATTGGTGTAGTTTCATTTTTCCTTTGTAATCTTTTTCTAGCTTCTTGCTAATTTTTTTTAATATCACTTCTGTCGTTAAAAAAAATCTGATTTAACTACTTTAAATAAGAGCCTAATTTAAAATTTGGATAAAATATAAAGAGTAAACTTCGTTTTTAGTCCCCAACGTTTGAACATTTTAACAATTTTAGTCCCAACTTTTTAAAAATCTCAATTTAGTGTCTCACATTTCATTTTTTTTTTCAATTTTGGTCTCAATGTTAACAATTGTTTAAAGAGCCATTAGACTGCCCTCATGTGGTCCCCACATGAGGTGTACTTTTGTCATTTCCGTTTGTTTTAACTCATACTTTAAAACAAACCGAAATAACAAAAACACCCCTCACATGGGGACCATGTGAGGGCAGTCTAATGGCTTTTTAAACGGTTGTTAACGTTGTAACCAAAATTAAAAAAAAAATGAAATGTGAGACACTAAATTGAGATTTTCAAAAAGTTGGGACTAAAATTGTTAAAATGTGCAAACGTTGGGGACTAAAAATGAAGTTTACTCAAATATAAATGATCTTTTGGGCTAATATAATCAAGGTAAAAAGACCCGAATTAGGTTTAAAATGTATCCGGGTTCTAGGCCCATGACCCGTCGTCTTCTCCATCGATGAACCGAACAGAACACAAATTTGCAGAATCGGGACAATATTAATTCAAGATTCCTGCTCAGTTTACCCTCAAACGAAATGGGTTTTTGTCCATTCTCCATAAATCTCTCAAATTTCATTTCTCCGCGATTAGGAAATTGGATTATAAATCTATACATTTCGCTCCCATATTCATGTCACATGAACTAAAAATTGAGTCCCCCATTTGGTTTAAACTGTAAACCTAACTTACAATTCCAATTATCTTTATTATGATCACCAGTTTATCATCTCTGAAATTGTTATTAGACAGATGTAGTAGACACGAAAATCTAATCACCCAAATCCACTCTCACGCCATAACCTCAGGCCTCTTTCAAACTCACCAAAATCTCGCCTCTAAACTTCTCAACATATACGCCAAAAAGCTCAACAAACCAACAATAGCTCACAAAATCTTCGATCAGATTCGAGACCCGGATTTAATCTCATGGACTTGTTTAATGTCTCTCTATTTGCACTCAAAACAGCCTTTAAAAACCCTATCTTTGTTCTCTGATATGATGGGTGGATTGAAATTAAAACCCGATGGGCATTGCATTGTGGCTGCGATTTCGGCTTGTGGGGGTTCCAAGAGTTTGGTGGTTGGGAAGATGGTACATGCTATGGTGGTGAAATATGAGTTATGTGGTGAAAAGCCTATTGTTTCGAATGCTTTGATCGATTTGTACGCTCGGAATGGGCGGGTAGATTTGGGTAGGCGAGTGTTCGATTCGATGGTTGTGAAGGATGTGGCTTCTTGGACGAGTTTGGTTAACGGGTATTGTTTGTGTGGCGATATTGTGTTTGCACGTAAGGTGTTTGATGAAATGCCTGAGAGAAATGTTGTTTCTTGGACTGCGATGATTGTGGGGCATGTTCGTAGCAAGAATGTTGTTTGTGGGTTGAAACTGTTTCGGGAGATGAGAATGGAAGGCGGGGAGTGTAATCGTCCTAGTTCTATCACGATTGTGGCGGTTCTTTCTGGTTGTGCGGATATTGGTGCTCTTGATGTTGGTGGATTGTTACACGGGTATGTTAATAAGGTAGCTAGCCTGGTTACCGATGTTTCGGTTAACAATGCCTTGATAGATATGTACTCTAAAGGGGGAAGCTTAGAAATGGCGAGAAAAGTTTTTAACAAAATGCCTCAGAAAGACGTTTTTTCTTGGACGAGTTTGATTTCAGGATTCGCACTTCACGGTGAAGGAAGATCTGCAGTACAAATCTTTAACAATATGGTTTTAACCGGATTATCACCAAACGAGATCACATTTTTGTCGGTGCTTTCGGCTTGTGGTCATGCAGGACTGATTAAAGAAGGGCAGACTTTATTTGACAAAATGGTTCATAACTATGGTTTAAAACCGACAATCAAGCACTATGGATGTATGATGGATCTGTTTTGTAGGGCAGGGCATATAACCGAAGCAACCGAGTTGATAAAAAAAATGCCTATGGAACCAGACGCGGTTATTTGGAGGTCGGTTTTGAATGCTTGTATGATAAAAAGAGACCTGCAGTTAGCTGAAATAGCAGCAAAGAAAGTACTCGAGTTAGAACCTTATGATGATGGAGTTTACATGATTCTTTGGAACTTGTATCGATTGATGAACAAGTGGCAAGATGCATTAGAGACAAGGAAACTAATGAGAAATCAGAATATTAAGAAACAACCAGGGTGTAGTTGGGTTGAGATCAATGGTCTTGTTCATGAGTTTACTGCAGAAAGCACAATGAATCAGCTTGCAGTTGATGTGCAGACTGTTTTAGAAATTCTCAGTGGTCAGTCAAGATTCATTCATGATATCTATATACTTTGATCGATATGCATTTTTCGTCATAAATATATTAAAAGTTCCCTTAGTAAATTTATGAACATGTAACTTTATGGATTGGAGTATTGTAATTGAAGGTGCGAGGAGATCTGATTCCAATTTTCTTGTTTTTTGTTGGAGCTAAAATGCTTTTGTGGACTGTGATAGATCTAAACCCTTTAGTCCCTACTACTCTTGCCCTCATTTGTGAATTAGTAAAAATACTCTCATTTGATATATGTGAAGTTTTTGAAATGTAAGGTCTAAAATTTTCAATATGGATGTGCCATAGCAACCATTTGTGTAATTAACTCTAATCTTGATATGAAATTGATCTTGAGAGAAATCTCAAAAGTCATGGCGCATGCAATGTGTAGGGAATAACCACCATTCACTTAACGGTATGAATATGTAGGGAAAATAATGAAAGCTTCATTGCTCACTGCTTTTTGTTTTGATTCTGGATCTGTTTTTCTTTTGGCCTGTTTGTTCATTTTGTTTTCTTTGTAGCTAGTTCCCTGCTAGCCTTGTTCCTTATTTTAATAAATTTTGTGTTTGCTGATTATAAAAAAACCCATCTCACACTTATGCTTCTTCTACAGGTGTCAAGGAAGAACTCACAGTTGAAGCCGGTTAAAAACTTATTTTCATGTTCTTATCATGCTTCACAAAAGTTTGGAGGGAATGCAGGTTCACATTAATTTTTCTTTCTGAAACTATCTTTTATTGTATCTCAAGGTTGAATTTGTATTATAGACCTGGTTTAAAGAATCTATTTCCAGTCCCAACATATTGTTCATCTAATACTTGCTCGGTTATGCTTTTAAGTTAGGATTAGAGAAATGAAACTTGAGACCAAAAACTGAACAAGATCAAACTGTTGAACATACAGGAATCGTTAGTGAAATTTTCGTCAAACGTTCTCTTAACAATCAAGAACACAAAATTCAACATCCTGCATGTTTATTGATGCTGTCAAAGGTTGTTATACTCTACATATGCGGGCATGAAAGAAGTGGGTCCCACAGGTATGCATTATTAAATTTGCATGATAAATTGCTCAAATCTGTGATAGAACAAAGAACTGCACCTCCAAACAATTGATTATGGACTCTTATAGAAAAATGCCAAACTCGTGAAGACATCAAACTTCTCTTTAATGTCTTGGAGAATCTCCAAAAAAAAATTTTAGTTCTAAACTTCTAATTTTGTTTCTTTATGGCTATTGGAAATTTAAACTTTTAATGTTCATCATTGTATCATATAATCATCTGATTTTGTTTTATGGTAGAATAGTGTTTAATGTGTTTTGATTGCAGAGGCTACCAAATCTTAGAATTGTTGAAAATTTCAATGATAATCTTTGCCAGGAAGTATCCAAGGGTCACACTTTTTGATGCGAAGAAATGACATTTCAATTGGTTTATATTATTTTCCAATTTGTGAGTCCTATCTTCATTTTGTCTTGTGTTAAATAAAAAGTCAAAATCATGTTTTTATCTCTTGACAATTGACACTTGTATAACTGGCACCTGCGAAGTAGGTGTGCTCACGGTCCGGTTCAGCCAGCCGGTTTTAACAAGTTCTGGGCCAAACTGCTCATAATATACTGGTATTTTGTTCTTTTGAAGTTTATATAAATTTCTCTTCTTTTTAGGATTTTAAAGCTTTTATGTCATTCTATGGCAGTTGTATGCTAAACATAACAATGATGTTAATATCATGGTGGATGTAATGAAACTCTTGAAGCAAATGAGGTGCTCCTGCAACCTGGTACTGTGGATATTGTGGTTAGGTATGCAAATTGAGAGACATTTGTATTTTATATAATGTGAAGAAATAGGAAAATTGGATTTTAATAATCCAAGTTATTACCAATTGGCCAATATTAATCCTAATTTCAAAATTGGCCTACATTAATTCCAATTATTAAGGTGCTGGATTTCATTGGGCCCCCGTTAAGTTTTGCTTAACTCCGTTAGTTTTTTGCTGACGTGGTAGCCACGTGGCTTTTATTAATCAGTGCCACGTGGCTTTTATTAATCAGTGACACGTCAGCAAAAAACTAACGGAGTTAAGGAAAACTTAACGGGAGTCCAATGAAATTCAACACCTTAATAATTGGGATTAATGTAAGCCAATTTTGAAATTGGGATTAATATTGGCCAATTGGTAATAACTTGAATTATTAAAATCCAATTTTCCGAAGAAATAAAGTGTTCTTTTGGGGCCGAAAATGATGATGGGGCCCGTGATACTGTTCAAATACGAACCAATACGATTGTTTTGGTCATTTTATAGAAGTTATTGTGGGTTCCTTCTACTTGATGGTGACCCACATAATGAATAAAGTATGGGTGGCAATTTTTGACACGTGGCTTTAACCTTAGGTGTTAGATCTTAAACCATTTAATGAAGGAAAATTGGCCCATATTAATCTCAGTTATCATAGTTTAGCCGATAATAATCCCAGTTTTGATTTTTCCCCACAATAATCCCAATTATTAACCCATTGGCCTATATTGAACATTTGTTAACTATAGACTACCCCAGTTAGTGTAAGGGACTGTTTTTGTAGTTTCTTAAAATGGAGAGACCTTTGATGGACATATAACAAATATGGTATCTATGTGTATGTGTGCATTATCTCAAATGGTATCTATATAGCCGATTCTTTTTTTAATCAATTTTTTTAGTTCTAGTTCTCATGGAGTTTTCCGGAGGAGTGCCGATTGATTAATAAAAGTTAGGTTTCTATGTTTGAATATCTCCGACCGATCAAGCATTTGGCTCCAATCATCTTAATTTCGCAGCTCCTGATTTATAATCAATCTACGATTTATTTTTATTTTTTTGAATTGCTATTCGAAACACAATTTAATAGTTTCAAAGGTATGAATAATGATTTGACTCCGTAGGAATTATGATGAGCGGATTTAGGTCTTATGATATTTGTCCGATTTTGTTAATGATTTTATTTGATTCTTTAATCATTTAGATTCGATAACACGGTTAAAGTATCTATATTGAATTGATTTTAAAAACAGTGGTTTTACATTCCGATCTATATGTTAAATTTTTGGTCCTAAAAGAAAGGAAAATGTAGAATCTTTGTAAACTATTATGGAATGTTGAAACCCAGTCCATCTGGTATGCATCGTTTTTATCGATCATTTTAACGTGTGACATGATGATGAATACAAAGCTGTAGGTGTCGTCGGAGATGGTGGTGAACACCGGTTTCTTCTCCCTCCTTCTTTTAAGAAATTACGAAAAATAGTCCCTCAATTTTAAGATTTTACAAAAACAGTCTCTCATACTAATTGGGTTAGTGTATAGTTAACCGCGGTTCAATATAGGCCAATGAGTTAATAATTGGGATTATTGTGGGGAAAATCAAAATTCGGATTATTATCGGCCAAACTATAATAACTGAGATTAATATGAGCCAATTTTCCTTTAATAAAAGGATGTCTTTGAGTCAACTTATCTAACCTATTTAGTTCACAATTCGTGCTTGGGTTGTATTAGTAACACTTAGGAGTAGAAGAGGGGGAGGGGGGTTTGAAACTTTTCATTTTTTTGAGGGGCTGTTTAAAGATGGCTTATTTGAGGAAAGCGCCCTTTAGAGAGTTTGATGTTTGATGTTTGTATGATACCTTGTTTAAGTAAATATATATATCATACAAAGAAAAAATATTGTATATTTGTATAAAAACCATAACTATAAACGGTACAAGAGAAGTATTTGTACACATTATAAATACATTAGTATATTATTATCATTATTGCTAAGGATCATTATTATCAAAACCAAACCAAACCATAAACATCATTATTAAGACAAACCAAACCAAACCACAAACTACCTTAACTGAAAGCATCACTGACATAACTTTTAACAACATTGTTGCTAAGGATTTGCAGTACTGCTGTGTTACTTGGGCCCACACATCGTGGTGTTTTGAATTGGGTTAATACGGAACCTAACCCAACATAATGATCTAGAATCTTCTGGAATGTTCCTCTTTTTAGAACCTTAAGTTCTAAAGGCCCGATTGTATTGCCTATTCTTGAGGTCATATAACCGGCATCAACAAACGACATGTCCAAGCAATTACAACATTCTTTCAAAAGTGCATCACTCGCGTCTCCACTAAGTTCCCAAAAGATCACATAGTGGTCCGGATTGATGGTTAGATCAACATGACTCGTAAAGTCAATAATTTCCAGTTTTTCATTGGTTAAAAGTTTTTCAGCCGCTTCGACTGATAATTGCAAGTCTTTTTCAGTGTTTTTATCAACGTTGATACTGAGAATTAAGTTTCTTCTACAAACAAACTTGAGTTTTGGGGTCGAATTATGAAACCCAATTACCTTAACTATATCTCCTAGCCTGTAACGATACAAACCCGCAAGATTGGTGACCACAACCTCGTATTCTTCACCTATCTTGACATCGGTTAACCCAACTGGTTCGGGCTCGACTGAATCTACACCATCGATCTCTTGTAATGGTAAAAATTCATAATACCCCATGTTAGGAATCACAATGAAGGATGTCATCTCCGGTGGTAAATCAGGGTTTACATTTGCTCCGATCCACCCTTCTGATGCCCCATAATCTCCATTCACTAATGGTACGCCACCGGCATAAACCCGTAGTTTTTTCAAATATGACTCCATTGACCCTGTCATAACCGCGTAAATGTACTTACAATTAGGGAAAATATTCGGGATCAACCCGTTCCAGTCCTTTAAACCCAAACACTTGCTTCGAATTTTGTCAGCAAGATCAGGGTTTGGTTTCAAAACCTTAGCCATAGTTGTTTTGATCGGCAAATCTGTAATCCTGGTTGACAGAATACCGGTTTTTATGTCTGTACAAAGTTCCACCCAAATGAGCTCAAAAGTCCTGAACGAATGGACAATGGTATGGACGAATGTCGACGATATAACTTGGATGTCTTCGTGGAAGATGAGTCCGCAGAGAAGATGACAATATAAAGATTGATGAAAATCTGGTCCGAAAATGACTTCATCGGGGCTGCAACTTGGGGTTTGCATCGCGTGCATCATTTTCTTGAACTGTGCAGCCCGAAATAAGTTTGTCATCACTGGCCCAACGTGTAAACCACCCTTTGTTGTGAGTTTCTTGCTTGCGAAGTTGAAACTTAAAGCTTTTCCATTTTCAATTGGAAATTTCCTACAAGAATTAACGTGTAAACCACCCTTGGTTGTGAATGGGTAACATGAAAGTATAAGAATTACACAAATTTTCAAATTTCGGTTCGTGTTCATGTTCATCAATTCAACCGACTCACCTGTAATATTTTATCAAGTCAACCCTCAACCATTTATTTCAACATGCTTACCCATTTTACAACTCATTTTCAACACATCAACTCGTTTTACTCGTTTAATATATATAAATGGGACCAATAGGTAACATATTTTTAAGATTCTGGTCATATTCATGTTCATGTTCATCAATTCAACCAACTCACCTGTTTCTAAAAGCGTAAGAAGTCTGATACATCTGCATAGTTGTTTCGATTATCTCGTCATTGAAAGGCACAAATTTGGGCTTCCCTTGAGTAGTTCCAGAGCTATAAATTACATGAACAAAAGTCAGCAAAACGACCAAACAAACCCAAAACATATACATTCTCCGGCAGGGGCAAACCTAGGCATAAACCTAGGGGTTCGTCCGACACCCATCAACTTTTTCTTCCTATTGTTATATATACGATTCAATCTCGACCGACTCCCAAGAAAATTTGTCACCGACCCCCAAGAAATAAATATTGGTAGAGAGACTAGATGGAAGAGTAGAAAAAAAATTAAAGCTCGAATGACCGGTCCTTTTTCCAGTGAAGGCTCCGGTAAAGTGTAAGAACAGTCTGCGTCTCAATTTGAGAAAGAAGAAGACTTGCTTGAGAGTGAATGGAATGGACAAGGTAATGGAATGGTTGATGGAATGAAATGGATCATTACCATTTCATCATCCTGTTTGGTTACCATGTGAGAATGAAATAAATTATTATTTCGTGTTGTTTGAGTAAACGAATACAGTTTTACCAACATTTCTATTTAAAATAATATATTTGATTTATATTTATATTTTAGTTTTTTTTATTTTTTAACTTTTATTTAACTTATTTTTATTAAATATTTTAATTAAATATTTTAATTTTTAAGTTATATTTTAATTTTAATTTTTATTTGCAAATTTACTATTATTTTTATTTTTTGGTTAGTTATATTTCACTTTTATTATAATTATTTTATTATTGTATTTTATTTTTATATTTTTCTTCGTATATTTTTATTTTTTATTTTTATATTCTTGATTTTTTTTTTTGTTTTCTAAAATTCTAATAAAAAATTAAACTGAATAAAATTTTCATTCCATCACTTGAGGGAATGGAAAAAAAACACCCTACCCCTAAGGAATGAAAATCTCTATATATGGAAGGAACCATATTCCTTACGTAATGGTCAATTCCATTCCAATGTGCTACCAAACATGTTATTTTTCATTCCAATGTAATGACCCATTTCATTCCACCCTCCATTCCTGCATACTAAACACTACTTTACCCTAATATTACCCTAATATTGGTGTAATTAACTGGGCCAATGGGCCTTTTAAAATAAATGTGTTGGAATTAAGAAAAAAGGGTTAAAAATAATGAAAGTCGACGATTACTCAATTCACCGGCCTTAAGAATCTTTGAAACATAAAGAAGTAGTTGTTACGATTATTATCTTTTATTTATTAATTTGGTTATTTTAAATAAAAACGATTTTGTTCTATTTGTTTAACTTCATTTTTAATTTGATCATTTTCTTTTTTATTTAGTTTATTCTTTGTTATTTTTATTGAATAAATCTTTTATCATGCATAGTTATCTTTTTTTAAAACATTGCGTTAAAAAGTTAAAAGTAATAACTATAAATCTTTTAAATTCTACTAGAAAAAGTAAAAAATCATTCTTCTGTTTGAGTTTATAATACACGAACTTTTTTTTATTAAAAAAATGTTATAACGTATAATTTCTATCTAGACTCTCGGTTAAATTTGATTGATTTTGATATAATTTTGAATTTTTGTTTACATTTAAGTAATATGGAATGATTTTACTATTTTTGTTGTATATTTAAGATTTAATTTAGTTTGGTTCTATATTTTTTAATTATGTAACCCGACCCGACCCGAATCAGTGCGAGAAAAATCTACTCTTTAATAAAGGAAGTCATAAAATCTTATGTGGCATTAATCTAGACCACCACCTTTATAATCATGCCAAGTGTAATGCCATGTGTCATTTTTTAAGCAATTTTCTTTTAATTATATATACTAGATTAATAATAATCTTCCTACATATAAGCCCAAGAATAAAGCTGGAACAAAAGCCCTATTTCAGAGAATTAAAAAAAAAGCCCAATTTCAGGTATAAAGTAATATTCGAAGGTTTTCAAGAGAAAAAAGAAGGCCCAAATTAGGAGAATAAGATATGCGACGGCTGAAAAGCTTTTCTAGGAGATCATCGCGATCTAACTTTTCAGACATGGACGGCCGACGACTTGCTTTCCAGAGGAGAAGAGTAACAAAACGGAGAATCAGAGACATGGAGATCTTTCTTTTGCAGAGGAGAATCAACAATATCCATTTTGAGAAGAATCTTCACTTGCTTTTGTTCTTGGTTCTCGACGCCACCTAATTTGGGGAACAAGTTAATGGGAAATATCAAATCAAAGGTAACTTCAGGCACTTATTCTTGGTGTAATCCAGTTTAACATTGATTTGGCAAGAGAAATGGCGGTCTAATCAAATTTGAATTCAATTGGAGGAGTATACAACCTCATTATAAATACACAGTTCATTCCGGATTGAAATCACAACTCAAAACAGTGATTCAAATTGAGGTACAAACTCCATTTGATTGTTTTTCTATTTGTTTGTTTTCTAACCTAATTGTATGTTTTATAAAATCTGATTAGATTACCATTTATGTAGTAGCTTTAAGAGAACAGTAACAAAACGGAGAATCAGATATGGAGCTTCAACCTTCTGCTAATTTCATCTCTAAAAGGTCAGTTTTTGGTTCTTCTTTTTTATTATTTGGTGCTGTTGTATACTTGTATTTGAGTATGAACAAAAAGTTATAACCAAGTGCAAGTTAGAATAGCCTCAACATATGACCACCTCGTGTGGTAGTTTCTACCCAGAATTATTATTTCTTGTATACATTAGTAGCACATGTACAAATGAATGTGATTTTAGTAGTGTGTAAGAATGGACTCAGGTTCTAAACATGTAGACACTATGATTTTTGTTTATGACATATAATGGCCATTTTAGTCAAACTCCATTTTTTGTTATCCTGCAACAATAAATAAATAAAAAGATAACAAAATATATATATTCCTGTTGGGAACCTATGTTCAAATCTTGAGCTTCATGGGTGGTGAAATTTTGTAAATAAGTTGGAATAGGATTCTATTTGTGCAGATCATTATCTATAAGTAATATTCCTGTTGAAACCATGTCTAAATTTTGATGAGACACACATGAAGATACATAATTTTTTTTAAAGCATTAACACTAATCATAGCACTGTGAAGTAAAGCAAACAATATAACATATAGAAATTCAAAGATTTTCAGGTATTGTGAAAGTAAAGATAGAGTTAGTTGTTGGTCTTAGGAGGATTTGTTGCCTATGGTCTTAGAAGAAAATGTAAAAGCTGTAAGTGTAGCATACGATTAAGTAAATTGGAAACTATACCATAAGCCTCAGGTGGACTGTATTTTCCAAGTATGAACTTACCACCTCTGTTAACCATCTCAAGATGACATAATTTTATGGCCTCCTACAGTCCTACCTTTAACCAATGTCTAAGTGGCTATCATGTTATGTCCTCCTACCTTGAACCAATGTGTAAGTGCCTATGATGTGAATCTTATTATACGATCTAAAAAGAAGAAACGAAAGTGGCAGTAAAATGTTGCTGTGTTTTTAAACTATATAAAATAATAAACCTGTTTTTTTTTTTTTTCATTTTAAAAGTAGGCATGGTAAAAGAAAACCATAAACATAATCAACCCATTAGTAGATAAATGAAGACATTTTAGTTAAAAAGAAGTAATACACACCAACACTAAACAACAATTTCTCTTTATTACCTTTAAAACCTAATACAGTAATGAGCAACATAATAACCTATACGTTTGTAAGAACCCAACATAATATTAAAACAAAAATTAAGCCTAATTAGGCATATCATGTTAAGAAAACCAGAAATTCATACATATAGTAGATTAATATTTACTTACCTTTGAATGAAGAACACAAAGACGAAAATATTATGCATAAAGGCAATAAACAATAGGTCAATAAGACGAAAATCATTTTTATTTGCATTTGTTTTTTTCACTAGGCCCTCTGTTTGGCTTAAGATTACATTAGTTTTGGATAATATTTTTGGATGGTAGACCTCTGTTCAGATTGTTTTTTAGGATGTAATAGGTTCAATATAAAATTAATTGTGTCAAACATTTTGTAACACCAAAATGCATTTTTTATACTAAGGTTTTTAGGACTGTAAATGGCATTGGTGTAAATTCTATGTACACACAAGTGAGGTTCAAATATTGTGAACAGAGATTTTACCATCTGCATCTCAGAATGAGGTATGCCTGAATTTCAATACATGAAAAAATGTGCAAGAAAGCAACTGAAGTTTGTAAAAAAATTACAAAAGAACCACAAAACTTCCAGTATAGTGTCATTTATACTCGTCAGGGTGAAATTATCATTCTAAATGTAATAAATCCTTAACTGAAATGTTTCATAAAAGTTTAGGGGTATTTTTGCAAAATTTAAGAAATTAAATAAAATTTAGGACTTGTGCCACAAAATCACCGGCAGCCTTCAACATTTTTTATAGCTATTTTGACAAGTCTATATTTGTATGTTTCGACCACAAAATGAATTTAAGTTAGGTATTTTTCATCTTTTTGGCCACTTTGAATGACAGATATTCAAAGTTGGATGCCCTTTCGTGTTATTGTTGAGTGCTCTGTTTGAAACTTTTTGTAAACTTAGTTGACCAAAATGCCACCTTTTTTATAACTAAGGTTTTTAGGCATACCTCGGAATGAGATGCAGATGGCGCTTATGTTTTGGTACATTAGGTGCCTGTTATATAACTATGTACTACCACATCCCAATATATATTTTCAAAGTTGCATATGGAAGTTATTATTATTAAAAAAAAGAATGGTAACAAATTGAAGACTATAAACTTTCCTTATAGGTCAATGGAGATTCCTAACATCACCCCTCTGAAATTCTGAATCAATTGTATGTAACCTAGAGAGATGTGACTATTAAAGTTTGCATAATCAAGCTTTGGAAGTTACTATCATTTAAGAGCAAGAATGCTATTCATGTTGTAGAATTGATCCTTATGGATGAGGAGGTACTTTATAATTTTTTCAAAATGCGTTATATTACATTTTTTCTTTGTTTACATTTTAAAATTTTATATATTTTTATAGGGTTCTAAAATTAAAGAAACTGTGTGTGGCTGGTAATTATCTCACAAAGTATGGAAAATACTTCAAGAATGAAGTCGTTGACGAAATTAATTGTCATTTGCTATCGATGTTTCCAGGAGAGGCCAAGGAATACTCAAGTTCGGATAGTATCTGTGAGTCAGAAGACCTACATGATGTTTTTGATCAAAGTTTATACTCCCCTGACGTGCTAAATGGGCTTAAAATTCCAGGTCTTCCAAATCACAAATTAGTACTAAAGGTCGGTGTTCCCGTCATGCTATTGCGAAATATTGATCAGAAAAGTGGTTTATGCAACGGAACTCGCTTAAAGGTAATATCAATCGGAAAACGTGTTTTTGAAGCAGAGGTGATATCTAGAAGTAACATTGGCGATCGAACTTTCATTCCTAGAATTGGATTAGTACCCTCAGATAAGAAGGTTCCTTTTAAATTTCAAAGAAGACAGTTTCCTCGTATGCTTCGCTAAGACAATAAATAAAAGTCAAGGGCAATCGTTATCCAGAGTTGGTTTGTGTTTGAAGCATCCAATATTTTCTCATGGTCAACTGTATGTGGCTTTGTCGAGGGTCAAAAGTAGAGAAAGACACAAACTAGCAATTCTTGATAATGATGGTAACCTTACTAACAAGACATCTAATGTTGTATACAAAGAATTTTTTGATTACTTATAATATGTATGTATATTTCTATATGTATTTTTTTGCGGCAGACAATTGTAGTTAAATTGTTTTAGTACGAAACTAGAAAGTTTTATAGTTTTTGTTTGCTCCATGCTCTATTTAATGATTAATATGTATTGTAAACTTTTATACGCAGCCCGTGAACTTCACGGGTATATAATCTAGTTAATATATAGGGATAACCACCCTAGAAAATTTCCGACCACCCTAAAAAAAATTTCTGGGTTCGCCACTGTTCTCCGGTCACCGAAAGATCTATATATATATACCTTAGTGAAATAGTGGTGATCGGTTTTCCGGTGAGCACAGGGTGGGTGGCACCATCAGCAATTTTTTGAATATAAGGATCAAGATCTTTGTGGGTAACAACAGGAACACAAGAACGGTAAGTTTGAGGATCAAATCTACCATCAAGATTCCATTTTTGCAGGTATTCAGATTCACCATTCTCGATCAAGATCTTCTTTAATGTCTCAATTTGAACCCTTTTTGCATCTTTAGTTAAAGATTCAAACTGCTCGATCACTTTTTCTGAATCGAACTTGCAATCCATCTTCTTGATTCTGCAAAGAACTTGCTCCACGTGGTTGAATAGAAATTGTTATAAAAATTAAATTATTAAGAACACATGGAACACACAATGGAGAAAGCCTAAATATAGATGATAGATTACTAGAAATGGTGATGTTACCTTCAGGTGAGATGAGTAAGTAATGAGGTACTAGAGCAATGGAATATTCATGGGAGGAGGGTGATATATATAGGCCTTATGTACGTATATATGAACATGGCAATCTAGAATAATAATATATGTACAAAAATATATAGCACTTTGTATATATTTCCTTACTAGTTTTTTATTCATGTGTATTACACGGGTGACTTTAAAAAAACTATAAATACAATCATGATCTACGACAATTATGTATTTTTATATCTATATAAAAATTTCTCAGTAATTATAGGTGGATCAGAAGTTTTAAGACAGTGGCATTGAGACGGTGGGTTTCTGCAACACAGAGGGTCTTGGAACTCGTACGGACTGCGGTCGTAACGTGTCATGTGTAACATCGTATGTCATGATGAGACATCCGGGTAACCGAATGTTTGCAGTTAAAAAAAAGAAATCTAGTCACGAAAAATAAAGATTTTGTTTATTATATTGAAATGAAATACTTGTAAATTTTAATTAAACTCAATTAAAGTAAAAAAAAATTATAAAATTAAATAGAATAAAATATTTTATATTACATGTATAATATTTAATTAAAATATTATTATGAATAAAATATTATAAGCATTATATTACAGTATTAAAGTATATGCAATAAAGTGTGTTATTTTAATAAAATATAATATATATGCAATAAAAATATTATCTTGAATAAAGTATTAACCTTAATATTAAAATTTAGTATTTGGATAATTACTAACTTTAATATAAAAATATGTACTTGAATAATTACTTATTGGATAATTACTTATTATAGTTTATACTAAATAAACCCTAATATGGAAATTTAGTATTTTAATAATTAATTATTAAAATTTTGACTTAATCCAAAATTTTGTGGTCATGCCAAGTGTCTTTTTTTTACTAATTAAAGTATGACTAAACTTTTTGTTTATTTATATATATATATATATATATATATATATATATATATATATATATATATATGTATTGTATTAGAAAAATCAAACATAACCTTCGAATTGAATTGAAATTGAATTTAGTTTTTCAAATTCGATTCAATTTGAACAATTTAAATAAGAATTAAATAATATATATATATATATATATATATATATATATATATAGGGAAGGGTTCCGTGTAGACCCCTTAAATTTTGTAAACCCCGTAGACCCCTATAAAACTCAATAAAAATAAAACTCAGTGTTGTAAATTTGGTTTTTTTTATTACGATAAGCTTTTAAGAACCAAAAAAATAAATAAATAAATTAAAAAAAAACAAAAAAAATTAAAAATCGAACATTTTAAGACAACGAGTTTTAAAATAATGAGTTTTAAACGCAACACTGAGTTTTATTGAGTTTATTGAGTTTTAAACTCATTGAATTTTAAAACTCATTGTCTTAAAATGTTCAATTTTTAATGTTTTTCGTTTTTCTTTTTTTTTAATTGTCTTTTTTTGTTCTTAAAAGCTTATCGCAAATAAAAAAAACTAAATTAACAAAACTGAGTTTTATTTTTAGTGAGTTTTAATGAGTTTTATTGAGTTTTATAAGGGTCTACGGGGTCTACAAAAAATAAGGGGTCTACATGGATCTTTTACCTATATATATATATATATATATATATATATATATATATATATATAGGGAGATGATCATTTGAGAACCAATTTGGTTTGAGAACTAAAAAGAACTAATTTGAGCCACAAATTTATTTACATGTATCCCCCCTCCCATGAATTGTAGTGGTCCCCCCTGAAATTTATGGTTGAGATTTAGTTCTCAAAAGTTCTCAAAACAAAAAGTTCTCATTTGAACCTAATCCTATATACGGAGAGGATTATTTGAGAACCAATTTGGTTTGAGAACTAAAAAGAACTAATTTGAGCCACAAATTTATTTACATGTATCCCCCCTCCCATGAATTGTAGTGGTCCCCCCTGAAATTTGTGGTTGAGATTTAGTTCTCAAAAGTTCTCAAAACAAAAAGTTCTCATTTGAACCTAACCCTATATATATATATATATATATATATATATATATATATATATAGGGTTAGGTTCAAATGAGAACTTTTTGTTTTGAGAACTTTTGAGAACTAAATCCATCATCTCCCTATATATATATATATATATATTATATATTACAAAATGTAAATTTAAAATATGAGTGTCTTTACTATTAGGTTTCAGCTAATCAGTGATTTACAGATCATTGTTGTGGCTAATGGCTTTGTGTCATTTATCACAACCATCCAATAATATAATTACACCCAGTTCGTTTCCTTTTATGCCACATTGTCATACACATATATCTCTGCCAAACAAGTGTCTAGCCACACGTCATTTTGATGATACAACTGTTTAAGGATTTGGTTGTTTGGTGTACAACATACACATTGCTACTTTCTCTTTTCTCTTTTCTCTTTTACTCGGCAACGACTTTATCGGTTGTTTGCGTTTCTGTATTCGTAAAACCCTACCTCAATCTCCTCCTCTCAAATTACTCGAAGAAAACACAACACAATTGCAACATCAACCGCATTTCTCTACTGTGTGTAGCCTCAACACCAACGAACAAACGAGGGTTTTCAGAAACCCCAAAATCAATTTCATACCGAACTCCGATTTCTTTTCATTAGGATTTCTTGAGGAACCGTTGATGAAGAAGAAACGACGCTCGGGAAGAGATCTGAGATGTTTTTTACGGTGATGATTTAAGGTCTCTGTTCAACTTTGTAGTTGTTTTTGTTTTGGGCCTTTTGCTCTATATCAATTTTGCTCTTTCAGGTACGCCGGTGGTGGTGAATGTTGGATCTAGGATTGTCGATGGTGGTCAACGACGGTTGAGAGACGAGAAAGATCATTACGGTGATAGAGAGAAGAATATGACGGTCGCCGGTCGGTCAGACCATCAAAATGAAGAGGCGGGAAAGATCTTGACCTCTAATTAGAGTAGCAGATCTGGATAGTAGACGGTTGAGTGCCAGTGTAGTGTTTGATTGGTTTGTTTTTTTTCTTATGCACAAGACACTAGGGGTGTTCAACGAATCGAATTTCGAATACTCGAATTAATCGAATCGAATTATTCGAATTTTAATTTTTAAAACCCGGATTCGAATTCGATTCTAATTCGAAAACTGAATCCGAATCGAATCGAATCCGAATGGGATTATTCAAATCGATTCCGAATCGAATCCGAATCAGATTCGAGTAAATTTAAAGTTATTTTAGTAAAAATCAAACAAAAAATCATAGTATAACATTCAAAATGGAAACGTTCAAATTAGACCAAATTTAGTTTAACGTTCAAAACATCCATATCTAAAGCAATTTTATTCAGCAATTATCGTGAAAAATAACTTATCATTAAAAAATTCAACTTAAGCATCACAAAAAACACAAGATTTAGAAATTTATTATACATCTAGACAACAAAATAGATACTGAACATAATATCACTAATTCATTTGGAAAATGATGATGATTTGGTGAATCCACATGATGCCAAATTTCTAGGCATGAAATAGATAATACTCGTTTTCAAATTAGAATATTTTAAAAAGCTAAATTTTTTAAAAATTTTAATAGGTATAAATGAGGAGTTGTCTGTAAATACTAATTTAATATATTTTAATAGGTATAAATGTGTGTGTATGAATATATGAATATGAATTTCGAATCGAATTCGAATTTGAGATTAAAATTCTAATTCGATTCGAAATTCGGTATCAAACATAGAATCGAATTCGAATTTGAAATTTCAAACCGAAATTGAACTAATGATTTTCGAATCGAACCGAGTCGAATTTCGAATTTTTCGAATCCAATTCGAAAACTGAACACCCCTACAAGACACTGGCTTGCTTTGTCGTTTGTGGAGTTGTGGATGTAATTTGCGTTTCCAAGAAAAAAGAAAAACAAATCTTGGTTAAAGATATGGTGATTGAAACTCTACAATTCTACCTTTACAAACCTATGTAATTATTTCTTATATGTAAATTACGTAAATATTATTTTAAAATGTCTAATTCATTCATAAATAAAAGACATCTATTTTTATAAACATTTATGATATGTATAACTTCATTTGATTATTGAATAATTCCTAACCAGTCTAACCGAATGAAAACAATATGTAAATGTCGACGATCTGATTAGTGGACTGAATGTAAACAATATGTGTGACAACCGACAATTTCCCAGGTTAACCCCGTTAATAACTTGTGTTATATTTCGATAACATCCGTTACCACAGTTAACTAGAATAGTTACACGAGCATTGCAGATGAGTCTAGACGTCGGTTGACCAACTTGAATGGATATAATTTATAATTTTATATAGATTATATTTTATGATTTCACGAAAATGTTTTGTCATTTTATGTGGCAATTATATTTATTATTTTTACGTGGTACATATGTATATATATATATACGCACGTCGTTTTATGATTTTATGTGACGATGTGTCACGCAATAACACGAAACGTTTCTATGATTTAATATGAATTTAAAAAAAAACATATAGTTATGGGGTTATAACTATGATTTTATGTGAAATGTATATAGGTTATATTTCTATAAAAAAACCGTTCGTTAAATATGTTTTGACGTACACTCAAATAGTCATCGCTATGTTACCCTCCGTTGGACCTTGTTAGTGTCCGTTAGATGACTCGTAACCTTGAGGGACCAGTTTTGACATTTCGTAAACATTCTTTTAGTTAATAAAAGTGGCAAGGACTAAGTCTATAATTTCTAGAAGTTTGCTACCCTTTATGTAAACCGGTGAGGGACTAGGTTTGCCATCCATGAAAACTTGATTTGGAGAGTTTGTGAAACCAACGTCAGCGACTTTTGAGTTCAGTAACCGCTCGAAATTTATTTTCCGATTATAGCATCGGTTACAAGCAATTGATCATTAGCATCTCTCGTTAACTTTCTCCTAGTCATCTCCACGTCTCTGGTTCTTCAATCCCACCCAAATCCACCTTCAATCACCTCCCGGCGAACCACTGCAATTCCGACCGTGAAGACACAACCACTGATCTTCACTTCTGTCCGGTCAAACATCGCCTAACAGCCACTGTTACGCCACCAGTAAAGCATCCAGTTATCGTGTGAAGCATCTCTCAGCGCCCACAGTCGCCGGCTGACACCGCAGAGCATCGCCGGAGTTGTCAGATTCGAGTCTCGGTTCAAAATTCATCACACCATCGCTTTCGTTTCCTTCTTTGAGGTAATCCTAAAACCATTCTTATTTGATTTAGAGACTCCGTCACCACCTCGGTCACCCTTGTGAATCGCTGTAAAAAAAAAACGAAAACAATACAGCGATGGTTCATTAGGGTTTGGATGAGGATGATGCCACCGTTACAATACTGGATAAATATTAAGGTTATCATTTGATTCATGTCTTCAGGGTCTGGCCGGGTGGCCAGGCTTTTGATCTGTAACCAAAAGGTCTCCGGTTCGAAACCCGCAAACACTAAACCTTTTTCTTTTAATTTCCTGTAAACTCGTCTCAGTATGCTTAAAGTTTATACATTCGAACCAGTTAACAAAACATGTTCTAGCTTGGTGGTTGCGATTAGGATTTGAGAATTAGAGGTCACAGGTTCGAACCTGTGGACCTCCAATTTGTTCCTATGATCTCTTTTTTTTCTTCCAATTGTTCCTACTCGTTTCATGGACCCTTACGACATAACACCAAACCACCATTTGTTCCCCTAACTCGTTGGTCTGTAAAATTTTCGTAAACCCCATTAGGGTGATCTCGAAAATCATAATCCATAGAAAAACGTTATGTTTAGAAGGGTAAATTTAAATGGCCTCGTTATTACTAATATAAATTAGTTTTTAAACATAGAAAAATAGATATATTTGATTTATTGTCATACGAACGTTTTAAAGATGTTCTTTAAACTCTTGAATTTATGTCACGACACATAAATATATATATTTAGGACGTTTTATTTCATTTTCGACTACGCCTCGATATTTATAGTTACGAATATATATATATTTACCGACGATCCCTATATTTAATATTTGGGATAACTCAAGCACATTGATTTTTGTAATTCTTGCGTCTTTGATTTAAGTGTCATCTTGACTACTTTCGAACAAACGGTTTTCGTCACGAATTGAAATTGTCACCTACGTCATACTTGGATTTACTTGGTATCAATAACGTCGTCTAGGCTATGTGACTCATGTGCGGACACACACTTACTTATGTAAATTCCATAGGTGCTCGGTAATTGCGCAAGACTCGGAATCTTACTAAATTGTAGCAGCGCACCCTAAGGTGAGTTACACAACCATTACGTTACGTCCGGTTTTGGACGATAACACACGCAAACACGTTACACCCGGGTTAGGGTGATAACACAACAACTTCTATGTATGATTAAAGTAGAAATCCAGTATATATCACATGTTCACGTAAAATGCTTATCTTTGAAAGTCCTTACTTATCGAACCGTTAATAGCAAATAGCGAGGGGATATTGGGTAGTACTACTGGGGTTCTGACAAACCCCACTCAGCGGACACGAGATGCACCACCCGACTGGCGGTCGGACTGAGGACAATGTCAGCCTAAACTTACCGTGATCGAGTAGACACGGGGAAGGCAAACCACGTAAGGAATTATTCCTACAACTAATTGGTCAGCTTCGGTTGCGAACGTTTTAGTGACATGAACTTAGGCTCGCTACCTACGATATGGATTGTACTGTTAATATACATGCTTACATACGAATAAAAACTGTTGTATTCGTACTGCATAACTATACTAGTTATACTTATGTGCTTATGTGAACTCACCAACATTAGTTGACACTTGCTCTTATGCATGCTTTGCAGGACGCTAGGAGAATCTGATTTTTGGGCACGTACGTTGGCTAAAACCTTTTATTTTGGGAATTGGTTTTCAAATCTTTTCAACTTGAACTGGTATTTACTTATCGGGCGCTTGCTTGCGCAGCTTGACTTTTATGAGCTTCCGCTAAACTTTAACTCTGGTTTGATATTTCCCGTTTGGAAATATATTTACAATTTGAACCCTTAACTTATGTTTGATGTAACTAATGACTCGGGTCCTGGTCTGGTTCACACCCCACACGGTAAAACTCCGTTTGTGGAAATTGGGGGTGTGACAATATGTAACTCGGTTGTCCGTCGCA
Source organism: Deinandra increscens subsp. villosa (assembly GCA_039602395.1). Lineage (NCBI taxonomy): Eukaryota > Viridiplantae > Streptophyta > Magnoliopsida > Asterales > Asteraceae > Deinandra > Deinandra increscens. The sequence continues at coordinate 61,538,111 of JBCNJP010000008.1, read as the reverse complement.
ATGCGCGGACGGGTCTACCGCTAGTTATATTATATTTATAAGATATTTTAGATTTTAATCAAACTATTGTGCTATAGATGTGTTGGGCTCTACTCTTTTACATAACCCCAAATCTCAATGGGTTATGCCCAATTGAAGCGATGTGATATCTATTTTTGATCCATCGAGCATCTTGCACTTTTAAGTTCTAACCTAACACTCAGCACTCGCTAGCAGTTCTTGCCTCATCGCTTCCTCCATCTCCATCGACATTAGACTATGTTATTTCGAAAACCCAAAATTCCTGCTGCTCAACTCGGTTATAGCTCGTCAATCGTCACTTGACTTTATGGAGTTGCTATCAATAAGTTAAAACTTGTTGAATAAAGGTTCCATTGAATTTTTGAAAAAATATATATATTAGCTAGACATGTTGTTATAAAAAAAAATTTAGTCTTAATTGGTATATTCGAATAAATTTGACTATGACTATTCAATTTGAATTCGATTAATTATTATTCAAATTCGGATTTAAAACATTGAAATTCGAATAATTTGAATAAACCGAATTCGATTGGATGAACAACCCTACAATTAATAGTGTGGGCAAGGAGAATAGACACGAATATACTATTAACTTGAAAGACATATTCAGAAGCTTGATGTACAAGCATTGTATGTGTAACCTCTTTCTCGTTCACGCGGACTTTTCTCTCTCATAATATAGGATGTTCCTAGAGTTGTAAATAAAAATGATAGTTGAGTGAACCATTTGACAGGAAGTTCGTTTACATTCATTCTTTTAATACGCGAACATACAAGAACAATAGAAGTTATGTTCTTTAGTTAAATGAACGAATATGAACAGAGTCATTGTTCATTTGTGTTCGTGAACATTCGATAAAGTATTTTTGTTTATCTTCGTAAGTTTACATTCGTTCACTTCATTTGTTTATGTTCATTCATTAGATATTTTATATAGTTTTAACATCTTGTTTTCACCTAACATGTAAACTCGGAACTCTAGTTATTTGAAATTTTATCTTGTTAAAAACTTTGTCATTTAAAACTTAGATTGTTAAAAAAAATTACAACTCAAATACTTGTAACACATGTCAATCCAAGGCACAATCTGCATTCATCATCAAATCCAGGCCCTTGATCAATAACGGATTCAAGAATACCTATGTGCATCTTACGCATAAGTATGTGATCACACTCTCCATGCAACCCTAAGTATAAATACTTAGAGCCGAATAGGTACAACATTCATGCTCACTTTACACCTTTATCTTCACACACTTCCTTCTCCTATTACTCTGATCACTAATTTTCACACCAGAGGGCCCTCGCAGGGCACCCTTTCCTGCCCTACATTGGTCCTAACGCGTTGTTACGTGTGCATGTCCTCACTCCGATCATTTTCCATCCCATTCCGTTGATCTGATTCGGATATTGAGGTGAATCTTGTTTGATCTAGTTCGCGGCTGATGTGCATAAATATAGACACGTTTTTTATATCATATATTCTTCACTTTTGGGTTATTTTCTGGCTAATTATTTATAAAATAATTTAATATTGTTTCATATGTAGTTTTCAGATTAATCCAGATATAAAATTACAAAAGAAGTCAATTATGCTGAAAATGAAGAAAAACTGAAGCCTTAGTGATTTTGGGCCAAGACACGGGTCGTGTGTCACTGAGCACACCCCGGCCCCTGTAGAAAAGACAAAATGCCCTCATGCGTATCTCTTTCGAGTCAAGACAAAGTGATGACCCCAAATTCAACCACACCCTGACGCACGATTGCTAGAAACAACGGTGCAGCCGGAAAATGCCCAAAACTTCGTAGAAGCATATCTTGAGCTAGGAGTTGAGTTACGGGGGCCATTATATATGAATTTGAGTATCTCGATGAAAGGAAGTTAAATTTGTGGTTTAAAAAACGACATGGACCGTGCCCCCCCCCCCCCCAAGTAAACGTTGAATTTTCATACCAGTCGTGCCAACTTGACACGGGTCGTGCCACCCCTAGAAACACGTACCCGTGCCTTGTCCTCACTAGATCTATAAAGATTACAACCCTCGGATCCTCCACGGGTTCTGTTGACCCAAAAGATGTTAACGGTTATTAGTGGTTCCGTGCGAATCTTTTGGGCCCCACAGAATAATCAAGCATTAAAGGGACCTGAATTCTGTTGTAACACGTGTCACTCCCAGGCACAATTTGAATTTATCATCAAATCGAGGCCCTTGATCAATAACCGCTTCCAGAAGGCCTACGCGCATCTCACGCATAAGCATTTGATCACACTCTCTAAGCAACCCTAAGTATAAATACTTAGAGTTGCACATGTACAACATTCATGCTCACTTTACATCTTCATCTTCACACACTACCTTCTCCTATTACTCTAATCACTGATTGTCACGCCAGAAGGCCGTCACAGGTCACCCTTCCCTGCCCTACATTGGCCTTAACACATTGTTACGTGTGCAGGTCCTCACTACGGTCATTTTCCAGCCCATTCCGTTGATCTAATCTAGAGATTGAGTTGAATCTTGTTTGATCCGGTCCGCCTGTCCAAACCATTTCGGATTTGGTTCGAATAAGTATTGACATAATTTTCTTTCATGGCCTTATGCTTTATATCTGGCATAACTAGTCTAGGTATGATACTATAAACATGTATTTGTAATTCTTTCTATACATATTTTTAAATACAAGATTACAATCGTGACGTGTATGTTTCAATATTTAATACAAAACCACCACAACTTTCAACTTTTCTTAACCGCAACCACTAAATTCTATCAGTTATTTATTTTGTGAAATTTGAACCTGTATCACTTAAGTAAATATAAACGTAAATATAAACAGGAGATATTATTAAACAATGCACTTAACTACAACATCTTCCAGTCTTAATATAAATAATATGATTGGGGTTATAAAAAGGGACATTTACATATATCTCTCCTCTAAGCCTGAATTATAATCACATATATCCCTTTTTCATATTAAATTACCTTATTACCCTTTCAATACTTAATAAAAGTAAATAAATAAAAAAAGGAATAAAATAAGCACATAATATGCATTTATGTGAAGAACCCTGATCAAACACCAAACGGCGCTTCCAACCTAGGCGACCGATGGCTCCTCTCCAACCCCTAGGGGCGGACATAGTAAGAGCTCAGGGGTAGCGCCCGCTGCCCCTAAACTTTTACCTCGACGTGCAAATTTTTTTATTTTTTATAGGTTTTCGGTTTTTCGCGACCCATGAAATGAATTTTTCGCGACCCCTAGAAGAAATTATGGTTTTTACCTAAAAATATGATCAAAAGCCCCTTGAAAATATGATCAAAAGCCCGTTAATTACCTAAAAAAAAATCCGGGGGCGCTGCCCCCGAACCCCCATTAGTCCCCACTATCCGTGATTTTTTTTCTAGATCCGCCCCTGCCAACCCCAACTCCGGTGACGGCGACCTAAACCCAACCCCGGTACAGCAACGGTGGTCTAATTGAAATGAAGAGAACTCGTGATGGCTATTGAAACGAACGGAATCCAATGGATTGAACCAAACAGGAATCCAGATTTGAATTGCGGTAGCTTTGTTTATGATCTTTTATTATATGTAGTAGAAAAAAAAACGAATTACATTATAGTTTGGAGAAGATTTTTTTCAGGTATGATTTGAAGTAGGGGCCCATCGATTATTTTGGAAGCTTTGGTTTGAAATAGCTCTGCTTAATCCGTGTTTTTTAATAGTAGTTATCAATGTTTTAAAAACCGGTTTTTTAGTTGAACCGGAAAACCTTCCGGGACCGGTTCGACCGGTCGGACCGGTTAGACCGGCTGGTTGAACCGGTTAGGGGATTTATATATATATTTTTTATAAAAATGCTAATAAACTTGTACACCCCAACAAAAGTAGTTAATATACAATTATAATCCACTCAAAAATAATATCAAATATGTATTTCATAAGAAAATATAAGTTTTAAACTTTAAAAATAATAAAAAATAAAAAAAATTAAAAAAATAAAAAAAATCAGAAAACCGGTTGAACCGAAAAAAACCGAAAAAAACCGGAAAACCGGCCGGTCTAACCCGGTCCGGTTATTGCTAAAAAACCGGGATATAAAAAACCGGTGAGGAGGGCGGTTCGCGGTTAAACCGGTACGGTTCGAACCGGTTTTCAAAACATTGGTAGTTATAAACGAATTGCAATAACTTCTTAGGCCAATAGATTTTTTTATGAAGTAGGTTTTCTTAGGTTGATTAGCATTGCTTTGGTTTTGGTTTATTCTTGAAATATTTATTGATAAAGGAAGAAAAAAATATTAGATGTTACTAGAAACCATTCATCTAAAAAATAAGGATAAGATAAAAATGTAACTAAAGATATTAGAAGGGGAAAATATATAAATATTAATAAGGGTATAATAGTAATTTGATAAATTATTTTAAAGAATTATGGATATTATATGTAATATGTATGGCTTAAGAAGGGATTATATGTAATTAGAGTTTAGATTTGGGTAAATATAAAATAAAATAATTTAATAAGAGGATATATGTAAACGTTCATATAAAAAAAATATAAATATGACCCCGTGGAAGTCATTTGGGCTTACAAGCCTAACATTTTTGTATCTAGAAAAAAAAACTTTCTTCAATTTATAAAATAACTAGTAAGTGCTGTTTAAATACCAACCATTTTTCAATTAATGTTTTTGTTTGAAACTACTAGGACTTGTTCTAGTGGTTACCTCCTTGGCTCTAGGGCTTTGGCCATTATATGACCCAGGTTCTAATCCAAGGAGAGACAGATTTACCCCATGTGGTCCCAGGAAGGGGTTTCTACCAGGAGAAAGTTTCAGGAGGGGCTGTCTTGATTCTCACGGGGGGTCCGAGTAATCGACCTTAGACATAGCCCCGTAAGGGTATGTTTACACGTGAAATCAAGGTCGTCTGATCGATGTCGTTCCAAAAAAAAAACAAGACAGCAAAACCCGCACGTTGAGACGAGAGTATTAAAATATGTAATGGTTTATTTGGATTCAAGTCTCTTCTATGATTAAAATTAAAGATTCGAAGTTGGGCGAAGATGTTTTCTCACTTATAGTGGTTTCCTCTTTAGGGCCGGTGTCTTCGGGTCCTGTACTCAAGAAATGAAAATGATCGAGTGGACTAGTAGCCCGTTGATCCAAATTTGTCGCTAAAAGTTAAATACAATCTAAAAAATAAATTTAAAATTAATTAATATAGTGAACAGAGGTTCAAAAACCCAATCCATATGTTCTCTCTCCTTTAGGCTATCCGTAGTGGTTTAGAGTTTAAAGCCCCACCCTCTGACATGAAACGGCACGTGGACAGTGACATGGCAAGGGACTTGAAATTTTTTTATGGTGTAGTGGTTAAACCCCTTTCAAGCCTCACACAATAATTACAAAATGATTGTTTTTTTATTTAACTAATTAAAACTATATTTTTAATGAAAGGATAATAAAATAAATAAAACTTTATTAATTAAAAAAAGGTACAACTAAAAAAAAGTTCACTACATTAACTTAATAAAAAAAACGATCACCACATAAAAAAAATACAACTAAACGAAACTCGTGCCAATTCGTCCTCCTAAGCGGTTGTTGGAGGACTTCTAAATCCTTTTGCAATGACGGGGTCCTCCGACGCCTCGAGCCAACATCGACAAAGGACAACCTCCTCCTCGGTCCATGCGTTGATCACTCTCTTCTCCTTCGGCTTGGTCACCGCCTTCTTCTTATGAGATCGTTTTTTTTTTGTTTTTGTTTTTTTGACCCCCCCCTCCCCGCTTGTTGTGTTTCGGGCACCACCTCACAATCATCTTCTTGGGATGGTGGTTGAGATTCTGATGGTTGTGGTTGAGATTGTGGTGGTTGGATTGGTGGTTGAAACGGACCTGTGAAACAGTTGTGGATACGGGACTTGAAACGGGTCTTGAAACATCGAACGTGGTTGAAGATTTTGGAATGGTTGTTGTTTTTGCGAGTAACCGGAGAAAACTTGTGGAGGTTGAAGATTTGCGATCATGTTCCACAACTCTTCGTTGGTCGGTGTTTGTTCATTTTCACCGGACCGTGGTGTGGGGGATCGACCAAACGGTTGCATCTTTATGAAAAATAGGTGTGAAGAAGTTGATGGTATGTAAAAAGTAAAAAGGACAATGTGTGTTTTTCTATTAAAAGATGGTGATTTATATATATTGTGGTTATGTTATAATTGTTTAAAATGAAGAAAAAAAAAATTAGTCCAACGGTCAAAAAAGGACCCGTTGAACGGTCACTTTTGACCAAAACTTCCTTCCGTTGAGGCGTGAAAAGTTTAACGCGCAGGAGTAAAATTTCCATTTTCGCGCCCCACCGTAGTGGGTGGGGGTGCTAAGAGGGCGCGAAACAGGCTTTCAAACCCCATTACAGATAGCCAAAAATCTAAACTTTTCACCATTCATATTTTTTTTTCTATCTTCTCTCCTAAGAACTTCTAGTACCCAACAACACCACCACACACTATGATTAAGCTTCTTTCTTCTACACATCAACCCTCAAAATCATCTTAGACCCTCAAAATCATCTTAGACCCTCAAAATCTGCAAAATCCCCAATGGAGGCTAGGGGTGCGTTTGGTTGTGGAAAACACACGCCTGTTTTTCATTTCTGTTTTCTAAGAAAACATGGAAAACATAAAACGCGTTCAAATTGTAGTTTTCCATGAAAACAGAAAACGGTGTTTTCTAACTTTTAAACTAAAATTGAAAAACACTTTTTTTTTTGTTTTTCATTTTCCGTTTTCGTTTTCCAAATTTCATAAGTGTTCAAATGTAAGGTTTCTCCCCAAAAAAACACTCCGCCGCTTCTCCATCTTCTCTATCGTGAACTCTAGCTCCTCTGTCATGAACCTAGCTCCTCCACTTTGAGGTTTTATGAAGTTTTTATTGGAATCAAGAAATGGAAAACCCATCTTTTGGTTTAGAAACGCGTTTTCAAAAATTTCCATGTGTTTTCTAGAGATGAAAAACCCATTTCATTTTCTAGAAAACTGAAAATGGAAAACTGAAAAATGTTTTCCACAACCAAACGCACCCTAGGGTTTCTTACAACCAAAGTAGAACCGCCACCTTCTTCGACGACCACAACCATCAGGAACAACTCGCAAATCTACTGATTGGTCATTTAATCAATTTGTAGCGAGGTAATCGAACTCACAAAATTCCCAATTATACGTTATGACGGCTCGATTAAAAAAAAAGAAAGATATATTATATATTATATATGGCTCATCACTTTTTTTAAAATAAAAATAACACATCATAATGCCATATTCAGAATTTTATATAACAAAATATTTTAGTAGTTATAATAGTAAAATATATATGTTTAAAGTTAATTATATAAATTAATATAAAAAAAACACTAATGAAATATATTTTTTTCTGATTTTACCATACTTTATTTTTCAGTTACACCCTACTCTAATATATTAATTATGTAATTTATGTTAGACTAAAGTCGCACTACTCTACTATAATGGCAGTTAATTAAAAATTTTGGTTGGCCGTTATAAAGAAAAAATATTAGACTATAATCGCAGTTAATTACACTTGTCAATTAATGACATTGATTAAAATTAAAAGGTGAAAGGCTTTTTATAATTATAATTGCACCCCACTCTATTTTCCAATTACACCGACTCTAATGTATTAACTATATTTGACTATACTCAGAAGTGTTTTTTTTTTTTTTTTAATTTTTTTTGGAAAGGTAATACATTAAACAACACCAAACCCCGAGCAAGAGGCTAGAGGTGGTCAGGAAAACATTACATCATGCAAGAGGACTAAGACGACCACTCAATAGTATTAAACTTACAATTATTTTTAAACCACCAAAAACTCCAATGTTTGATCTCAAACATAACCCGATGTATCGAAGGAGAGCCCCCATTAAAAACCACCTTGTTCTTCTCTTTTCATATACACCAACAGCCCGCTAAGAAACCCGTTTGGAGCGCCTTAGGGTGCGTTTAGTTATGGAAAACACCGTCTGTTTTCCAAAAATGTTTCCAAAAAAACATGGAAAACAGAAAACGTGATCAAATTATAATTTGGTAGAAAAGTTTTCCAAGAAAATGGAAAACACTGTTTCCTACTTTTTAAATTGAAGACTAAATTACAATTTTTGTCCTTTAAACTTTACCAAACTATGGATTTTGTCATTTTATTTTCAAACTTACAATAATTGAAAACTTGTTACAATTTTTATCCTTTAGGTAACCATCCGTTAACACCACCGTTAGTCTTCCATTTAATTGAAGTCAATCATGTAATTTTAATTAATTCCTAGCACATGAGGGCAAATACTTAATTTTATTCATCTCCCCATCTCCTTTTTTAACCCAACGGAAACCTGCTACAAATTCCAAATCACGATCACGCGGGTGATCAAAATTACATCTCTTGGTTGGTAAGTGACTTCACATTGTTAATTCTGTTTTTTTTAACGGCAAATTTGGATCAGTGACGGGAGTATTATCCACCCACCCGATCATCTCCAATTCTTATCAGAAGGAAACTCACCATAGGTGAGAAACCCTCTGGCCCAGCCTGTAATCCCCATTTATTTATTTTATGTTACAAGAAAAAAACTAATGGCACCACAATGTTTTGCTGAACATGTAAACTCTTTGATGAATTATTTCAACAGGTTTATAATTTTGTTAAGTTAGAGGGGGTGTACTACTCAAGGAGTCATGGGATGGATACTATAGGACCAGCCCTAAAAACCAACTCAAAAGTTATCAACAAAGAAGCTTTGATAATGAGGTAGCTAGCATATGGAAGGATGTTTTTTTTTTTCTTTTTTCTTTTTTTGATCAGTTATTCTATGTAACAAGATGGGTATATAGTATTAACCAACGTGTATCATATCAAATTTCCTAGGGGAATGAATTTATCGTCTTCCAACCCGCTCAAGATCTTTTTGCCTGCGGTTAAGAAGAGATGAAAATTTTATAGAATGAATATACAAAATGGTACCAAAATTGGTCCTCTAATTGATATGGACCAAAATTGGTCAAAATGGTCTACAAAATTGGTCAATTAAAATTACATCATTGTCCTCAATTAAACGTAGGACTAACGGTGGTGTTAACAAATGTTTACCTAAAGGATAAAAATTATAACAAATTTTTAATTAAAGGACACTACTTGCAAGTTTGAAAATAAAAGGACAAAATCTATAGTTTGGAAAAGTTTAAAGGAAAATTGGATTTTAATAATCCAAGTTATTACTAATTGGCCAATATTAATCCCAATTTCAAAATTGGCCTACATTAATCCCAATTATTAAGGTGTTGGATTTTATTGGACCCCCGTTAAGTTTCCATAACTTCGTTAGTTTTTTGATGACGTGGCAGCCACGTGGCTTTTATTAATCAGTACCACGTCAGCAAAAAACTAACGGAGTTAAGGAAAACTTAACGGGGGTCCAATGAAATCCAACACCTTAATAATTGGGATTAATGTAGGCCAATTTTGAAATTGGGATTAATATTGGCTAATTGGTAATAACTTGGATTATTAAAATTTAATTTTCCAAGTTTAAAGGACAAAAATTATAATTTAGTCTAAATTGAAATTAGAAAACTACATTTTATTGTTTTCTAGTTTTTGTTTCCAGTTTTTCATTATATATATACTTCGATCTTCATTCGTCCATCCTTTAAAATCGACTCCCGACCCGATGGGACTCGACCCCCAGACTGGACCAACCGGACTCGACCCCCCAACCCGACCGTCGGACCCGAACCCCGAACCCGACCCAAACCCTAGACCCGACCGACCGAGCCTGACCGGACCCGACCCCAAACTGGACCGACCGCCCGGATCCGAATCCCTCGGACCAGACCCGAACCCCGGAACGAACTGACCGGACCCGCCCCGGACCGGACCAACTGGACCAACCAAACCCTAGGCCAGATCGACTAGACCCGACCTCTAGACCGGACCCGACCCCCGGACCGGACCGACCGGACCTGACCAACCAGACCCGACTCGACCCCCGGACCGGATCGATAAGCCGGACTCCCGAACCCGATTGACCAGGGGTCGGGTTCAGGTGGGGGTCCGGTCTGGCGCTTGAGTCGGGTCGGGGGACGGGTATTCAAAAAACAAGTAGATTTGAACATGTTTTCTAGTTTTCTACTATGGAAAATGGAAACTATATCTTTCAATTTTGAACGCGTTTTCAAAAACTTTCATGTGCTTTCTAGAGATGGAAAACCCCTTCCATTTTCTAAAAAATTAGAAATGAGAAACTAGAAAACATTTACCACAACTAAACGCACCCTTAGTCTTCTTAACCGAGGAGCTGGACGACTTATGAAGGTTGAGGATATCTTTAACCGAAAAAACGAATGCGGGCGGAATCTGGCACCACTGGCCCACCAAGGCCCAAATCTGATTGGAGAAACCGCAGCCCAAGAACAAGTGCTCCGAGGTTTCACCCCCCTCACTGCATAGCACGCAGGAGACTGAAGCGACAGGAATGTTGCGCCGGGCCAAAGCCATGAACGTGTGCGGCCGATTAGATCGGCTAGCCCGCCAAGCAAAGAGGTTAATCTTCATGGGAACCGCCGATGACCAATCTACCACAAAAACCTCCACCTGGTCCAAACTTGCGACAAGAATACTTTTAAGAGCTTTGATAGAAAACAATCCATCTTCAGTGCCTTGCCATCTTCACTCATTACCCAACTACACAAGGAAATCAGAAAGTCTAGCCCCTCGCCTTATAAACTCTCTCTCCACTTTGGATATGGATTTCCAGACACCACTAGTAGAACCCCTCTTTGGCAGAATGAGGTCCGAAGCCGGACTGGGTAAGTGAAAGTTGTTAACTTTTTTCCAGAGCCGGTTAGGCTCCGACTTATATCGCCAAGCCCATTTTGGCCAAGAGACACTTGTTCGAGACATCAAGCGCGCACAACCCCAGCCCACCCTCAGATTTGGGTCTCAACACCCGTTTCCGAGAAACCCAATGAATTTTCCTTTTCTCCTCATCTCCACCCCGCATGAAATTAAACCGAATTTTTTCAAGGGTATCCACACATTTTTCGGAGCTTGATAAAGCGCAAAATAGTACGAAGGGAGCGCGTCCAACACCGCCTTGATCAAAACCAATCTCCCTCCCATGGAAAGAAGTTTCGACTTCCAACCCGATAACCGCTTTTGAAAAGCCTCCACCATATTACTGCAATGCTTCTTGAGATTCATATTAGCATCAACTTTTAAATTAAGGTAATTAAAGGGGAATTCACAAACAGAACAGTTAAGAAAAGTAGCTTTCAACATAACCTCTTTGCTCGACACATTAACCCATAGATGGCAATCACAATTAATTAATTACATTGGTAAATTAATGACATTTATTAACACGAAAAAGTGAAGGGTTTTTATAAATGCTCCTCTATCTTGAGGATTATATAACATACCATTAGACTAGTTTTAGTTGGGGGTGTGCAAACGGGTTTTTACCGGCCCGTTATACTTATACCCAACTTATACCAAACATGTATTTGTTTAAGTTAATAAAGTGAACCCGTACCTATATCTTTATTTAAAGGGTTGAGTGTGTCTTGACCCGCGGGTATACATGTCTTGTCCCTTACCCGCTAGTAATACAAATGATATATTATTAAATCAAATAATAATAATTAGATTAAAACCTATCAATAAACTTTTGGGTTACGCATTGTAGTAAAACACAAGAACATGAGAACTTTTAGAATTAAATCTATCATTAAAACCTAGAAACTGAGAAACAAGATTTGAACTTTTAGATTAATATCTACCATTAAAACACAAAAACTGATAAAATGGGTAAAATATCGACAATAAAAAGACGAACTTACAATGTTACGGTCTATAGATGAACAAACGAATCGAACATAGGGACGGATGCAACTTGAAATCATGAAATACCAATAAACTACATTTGAAAGTCGTTAGTATATTACGGTGATATAATATATTTGCAACTAGTAAGTTTCATAACGTTAATTGCAAAATTCCAAATTGCGTTTCCCTAATCCAAATCATGAACGTTTGCAGGTTTCCTCGTATTTGTATAATTGCAATATTATTATTGAGGTGTGAATGTGTGATAAAGCCCAACAAATGGGTCGTGAAGGGTCTACGTATGTGGGCATGATTCTTTTATTATTCAGGCAACAACAAAAAGTGGGTCTTATCCCTACCTGGCCCGTGTTAGACGTAATTTATATTATTTAGGGGCTGTTTGGTTATCACTTAATAAACTCTTAATGGTTCAATATTTGCATCGGTCAGATGTAAGTTTGTTTGGTTGACACATCTTAATGAAAAAACACATCTGAATAGGCACTTATTCGGTCAGTGAAAAACACAAGTCTGATTCATCATTCATTAATTAAAAAAAAAACACACTCTTTCCTTCTCTACCCTTCACCCTATCTGCGTCTCCATCCAAACCCTCCCCACCCCCACATTCGCTGCGCCTCATCCACCGCCTGAGGCAGCCCCGCCGGCCACCAAAAGCCACCTCCGGTCAGCAAGACTCGGTTGACGACCCCTTTTTCTTCACAGGGTTGTTCGGTCAGACATCGTAGCTCCCCTTTCCTCGGCCCTTCCTTCTCTGTCGTTTTTCCCTTTCCTCCCCTCCGTCACTCCCCATCGTCACTCCGATCACCTGATTCAGGTCGTTGTCTCCAACTACACATATCCTTCTCGTCCATTCGCTCAATTTGCAGAAAACGGGTGAAGTAGGTTTAACACTCAACCTAGGTTTAAAGTTGATTCAATTTAATCTCACATACATCAAAGTTCAGCTCTTTCACTAGGGTAAGCTTCGCTTCAAATAAATCGTTTAAACTAGGGCTGGCAAATCGTGTCAGACACGACCTGTTAAGACACGACACGATAAGACACGACACGATTGGTCTCAAACTCGAATACGACACGAATACTTTTCGTGTCTAGTTTTCAAAACACGAACACGACCTGTATTTTAACGGGTCGACACGATAAGACCTGTTTAGACACGAAATTTTAACTAATCGACGGTCGACACGATAAAACATGTTTCACTCAACCTGTTTAGACACGAACACGACCTGTATTTTAATGAGTTTAAGAATTGAGAGATATATGAGTGTATGTTACGGTAGAAATGGAATGGAATTTTGAGAGACATCAACTAATAATATAATTCTAATATATCTTTAATATATTATTTACAAATATATATATTATTAAAATATAAACGTGTCTTAACAGGTTAACAGGTTTCGACCTGTTAAGACACGAAAATTAACAAGTCGACCTGTTAACGACACGAAACATGTTAAGCCTAAACACGAAACCTGTTAACATTGTCGTGTTTCGTGTCGTGTTTTCGTGTTCGTGTCAAAATTGCCAGCCCTAGTTTAAACCTATTTACGGTTTCAAATTAGGGCTAAGCAGATTCACTTTCACCATATATGATGTTGAGTGTTTAAGAAGTGCTGTTGCATTACTTTACTCGAATTGGATGGAAATAAGTGTAACAATTTCACTCAGTAGGATTTAATTCTTATTGAAGCAAAGAATTTCCACATCCTATTTGGATCAGTCTAAAATATTTATGGATTGACATATTTGAGTTATTCTGTATGGATTGACATAATTTTATTTGTACATCTTAAAGGCAAATATTGGATGAATTTGAGATTTGGAAATTACAGATTGATCATGTTGGTCACCATTGTTGTTGGGGAAGTCGTCCTGCTTGCACATGTAAAATCCATTCTATTGAAGACTGCAATGTTTATGTTGGGACTCTTGAAACATTTGTTCAAGAGTAGGTAGATTGGAGTGCCATCCTCTGGACAAGTTTATTTATTTATTATTATTATTATTTTAACAGCGATTTCATTAGCCACCATCGCTAGCAAGAAGCACACGGGGAGCAAAGCGAACAACAAAAAAAACGATTACAGGTTGAAACTAGTCCAAGTTTTCCAAGAGTCGACAATACCTCTACCCCTATTGTGTACCCACAAGAAACTATTACATTTTATTTCTTGAACAATATGATTAATAGAAACTCGCTTTTTTGGAACACCACCTCGTTTCGTTCTTTCCAAAGGCACCAAGAAGTGGCGAGGATGGTGCTTGAATAACGGACTTTTTCTTCTTCCCCACATTGATGGTATTGTGGCACTTGAGCAAGTCTTTTACGTCGAACGCGTATATCGGATCTACCCTACACCATTGAGAGACAGTGCTTCATGTTAGAGTAGCCACCTCACAACTGATAAGAATGTGGTTAATAGACTCCTCCCCTTAACCGCCCAAAGGACAAAAGCTAGAGGCGAGAAAAACGTGACGTTTTGCCAATTCATCCCTAGTAGCTATCCTCCCCCTATAAGCTCTCCAACCAAAGATGTTAACGCGTTTTGGGACAAGCTTACTCCATTTAAACATCTCTTGAGCAGAAGAAGACCCAACTAATAAATTTTTAACATATTTAACCGAGAACAATCCCGACGGATCTCCGTCCCAAACCCACTCGTCGCCAACCGAGTTGATCAAGGTAGTGACGTCTATACCCCTCCCTCTAAGAGAGTCACCGCATTACAAACGACCTTCCAAGTGCCGGACAAACCTCTTTTGCAAAGGACAAAGAGGTTCCCACGGTTATTGTGATGAAAGCCCGCAACCACCCTTCTCCACAAGCTACCACCCTCCTTCTTAAACCGCCAAACCCACTTAACTAGCAAACTTTGGTCCATGTCCAACAAAGGAGTTAGACCCAAGCCCCCTTCTTTAATCGGTTTTGAAGCTTCATCCCGACTAATCCAATGAATTTTACATTTTATGTTATCACCGGCCCAAAGAAAGTTGAAACGAATGCTTTCAAGGTTGTCAAGCACTTGCTTGGGGGCTTTGAACAAAGAAAAAAAGTATGAGGGAATCGATTCAATAACCGATTTTATGAGAACGAGCCTGCCTCCTATGGATAAAAATTAGCTTTCCATTTTGAGAGACGTTTCTCAAAAATTTCGATAACTGACCTCCAATTAGCAATTATATTCATGTTCGCCCCAACCGTGATACCTAGGTAATTGAAAGGCGGCTCTGGACAAGTTTATTTGATAACTTGGTTCGGGTCCTATCCATCTTACGATAAAGGTATTCTACTTTTGCATTTTAAACTATGTCCTTAATGTTGCATATAAAAATTAATTTATTTCTTTTATAGGTAACTCCAAGTATCATTATTGGAAAAAAGTTAACTTGTGGATCATTATACTCGCCTCAAGATTGTGAAAGAGGTTTATGAGCACAACGAAGTTTTGAGATTACGTTGTTATTATGGAAGGCCGTTGAACTTATATGAAAATGATATGTGTTATTATTGTGTTGGCATAACAGAGGTACTATCACGTATTAATAGAAATTTGATTGATTCAAACAATAATGTTATTGTAACTAAAATCCTTATAAAAGATTGTATTTGATATAAAATATTGCATTTTTTACTAAAAATATTAATCATTAAGGATTCTGATCAAATAGATGCATTTCATTTACAATAAATAGTTTACAGGGGTAAAATAGTCATTCTGCACAGTCATTCAGAGATCCAACCAAACAACACTTACTGGTTCATCACTAACCAATTCAGAGTCTCTTATACAATCAGGCCTCTTTCTGATTCAGTACTTAATGATACAGATCCTACCAAACAGCCCCTTAATATATATATATATATATATATATATATATATATATATATATATATATAGGGTTAGGTTCAAATGAGAACTTTTTCTTTTGAGAACTTTTGAGAACCAATTTGGGCCACTAATTTTCAAGGGGGGAGCATTCAAATTCATGGGGGGGGGGGGGGGTTTCATATATATAAACTAGTGGCTAAGATTAGTTCTTTTTAGTTCTCAAACCCAATTAGTTCTCAAATGATCCTCTCCCTATATATCTATACTACTATATAATACATATTGGTCATCGGGGGTATTTTCGTCATTAAATTCCTTAATTTTAAGACGCTTACAATAAAAGATGCAACATGTACAAGTGTTTCAAGCCTCACTTTTAAACCTTCTTTTACCATTTACAAACACAAAGCATGAGGGTATTTTCGTCTCACAACCATTCAACCACTTTTAGTCTCGAGGCCTGCTCCTTCTGCTCTCAAATAACGTATCTCCAGTGTCTCTCTCCTCTCAATTGGGCAATCTCTGTCTATCCCTTCGGTTACCACATTTGAGCATCTCACGCCTACTGCTTTTCAATTCATTGCAGCTCCCTCTCCATCTTCATCGGTTCCCAATTATATTTTTTATATATCCGCTGTAGTTCTTTTATCGCCGCTATGCATGTGGCGATTGTAGTTCATCTGGAAACCCTAAATGATGGGCGTCAGGAGTTCCATCTCAGCCGCCGATTCTTGATTCTCTAGGCAACGAAATCTGAAATACACGTCTCCCAAATCCTTGATTCTCTATCGTCAACAAAATATGGTGAGTTCTTAATTGTCTTTGTTGTTCTTCGTTTCAGATCGTCCATTTCTCTATAGTTTTGTTGATGTTCGTTTCTTTTATTGCTCTATTTTGTTTGCAGATTTTGGGGGAGATTCCAGTGGCGGTGCTTACGGAGCTCGATTTATATTGAAGTTTTTGTTTCCGACGGTTTTTGTATGTTCGATTTCTCATGTTCATGAGTCTTGCCCTAATCTGTGTTTTTTTCCTTGATGTCGTTTTAATCAGCTCAAATTAGGGGCTAGGTGTAACTGTATGTGCACTATTCTATGGTGAGAGAAGAACATCCATCATTTCTATATCTTCTGCCAACGAACAAGTCTCCATATACCGTTTTCAGGGTTCCAGTTCCTAGATCTATCCAAGGCCGAGTCATTGAAGGTTAAGTTGTTAATTAGTAGTTACGGATTCATGTTATAATTTTATTGCGTTTTTTGTTAATTATATTCAAAATTTGTTCAATTGGGTGTTCCTACAAACAAGTATCTATCCTTCCAGTCGCCACCATCTCCCATTCACTGTAGGAAAACACCTATAGGTGTAATTTCGTGGCGGCGTAAAGGGGTAGTATGGAAACCATTTGATGAAGTAGTATGGAATATAGTATTTTCATTGCATATTATAATCATATACTGTAGTTTCTTGAGTAAGCATAATATCAACTTTGGTATCCCAATCATCGCAATAATGCAACCACAAAGCTGAAAAAAGTTAACAAAAGCTTTTTAACAAGAAGGCTAGCAGATTAAGCAGTTTTAATTTAACAAAGCTCGTATGCGTTTAACTTATTTATTTTTTCAATCTAATTACTGAAATCATGCGGATTATATTATTTCTAATTTAACAAAGCTGGTATCCTTTTTACACACCTTTATGTCCTGGGGTTGGAGTAGGTGTATAACCTGCTTGTTCTTTATTATATTCATATTTTAACGCATATTGTAGGTCAGCGGCTGCATGAAATGACTTTGAATCCTCCTTTAAATGTCCGCAGCCTCTTACCTATTGTAAGGTCATTTGTATCGATGGTGTGTGTGGAGGTATCATTTAAACAAACATAAAAATAATTTCTCATGAATCTGGTTTTCTTTTCTTTGTTGTAGGATTATTTCGTGTCTGAGACTATTTAACGTGTCGTACAAATGATATTCATTACTTATATTTACTTTGAATTATAGTTACTTTTTTTTTAATTTCCCAACCAATTTCCCTCAACTGCATGAACATGATGCTCGCTTTGTTGTTCCTTGAATCTATTATAAGACTTCCCTTGTAGGTTTATATATACAATTTGTGTAACTATTGGTTTAAATCTCCAATTTGATCCAAATATTTATTTCCCTTGTAGGTTGAAAAGCAACATCTTTATGTTACTGGTTTAGAGGTATGTGCCTATAAAAGTCAGTTTGACCCGTTTCTATTTTTAGTGATAATGCCCAGATCCTGCTGCCTTTGAGTGGAATAACAATTTCTTGTAGTATGCAGCGTTTGAACAGTGTACCAAAAAGCATGGTGATGAATGGTTCAGAGGGCATCGGTGGGCTTGCGTCGTTAATTAACCAGCTGGTACGCATTTCAAAACTGGTCGGGGCAGTTTGGCTGACTTACCAACACTTCTAATAGTAATAATCTTATCTTTTTTTTTATAAAAGCTGGATAGCAGAGGTTTTAAGCATTTATTTCTTGACCTATTACATCCTACTAATAGTTGTTTTGGGTTGGGATCTACTGAACAACAATCAAAGAGTTAGGTTTTGTTTGATATGTAGATTTGGGTTTAATGGGTTGAGTCAAGCTCACTCAAATGATAGCTATCTCCGAACAGTGTACCAAGATGACAATTATTTATGTAATGATTTATCTTTATATTGTAGTACTTCTTTGCTTAGATTGCTATTTTTCTATGCAGGTCTACATCTTACATAAATTTTATGCATATTCTTCTATGTTTGAGCTCATTATTGACTTCAGCATCAGGGATTCAGGTGAAGGAATTCGATCTGTAAGCTATGTTCGTTTATGTAACTTGTGAACCCATCTGTTCAAATGTGAGATTTGGTGTACCTGCTCTTTCAAATAATTAAGGTTCTGCTAAACTTTTGAAAACATATAATGTTCAAAGAAAAATTTATGATCAATATATTTAAAATTTCACCCCAACATCTTCTTGTTCTATATTTTATGCATTGATTTGGCTTCTTGTTGATATGATAGTGCAAAGAATACTTCTGACCAGGTTCAAAGTTTTATATATTTGTTGTTCTATATTTTATGCATTGAATGTAAATTTCAGGTAGTGAAAATGCTAGGAGGGCAGTGGAGTTTGGCGGGAAATTGTTATGGGTAGAAAGTCAATATATTGCTTCACATAGCAAAAGTTAAAATATGGTGTGTACATAAACTGAATCAATGTGTATTTCCTTATGTTTGGATCAATGGATGGCATTTACCAACTACTTGATTTGTAAGGAAAAAATTGAACCTGATGTACATTATGATTTCATCTTGGTTGTTAATATTTCACGTGACACTAATGCAAAAACTCAAGTCAGTTAAGTGCCAATCATGAGCAACTCATTGGAATATTATTTTTTCTCCCTAAATGGTTCATATGGTTTAGAGACTCAACCAATCAACTCAATGCCTATATAGATAGTGTGAACACTACTGCAAAAACTCAAGAGCAAATCATGAGCAACTTCTTGAAATGTATTTTTTATTAAATGGTTCATTAGAGACTCAATCAACTCAACACCTATATAGATAGTAGTAGCATGTTTAGTGGATCCATGAATTTTGTATGTCTGTCTTATTTGGGTAGGGCCGAGTCAAGAATTAAACATTAATATAATATATAATTAATATTAGATTAGATTGTTAATATCATTGTTGAAAATAGTTCAAATTATCAAGAGATAAAAACATATTAATTGCTTTTGTTGAGGAAATAAGTTTAGGAGGAGAACACGCATGTATCACATTATAAATTTAGGAATAAGTTTAGGAGGAGAATTGTGTTTCCTATCAAATTAAATCGTTAATTTATTTGATCATTTATAAAGAACACATTTGGTAAATCAAGATAGACAAGCATCATGATTTCATCATACACGATTGTAGTTCGCCGCCGCCGTCGCGTCACGCTATAATTTATTAAATCATCGAACGCGCATGTACCACATTATAAATTGCCGTGGCCGCCGAACGCGCATGTACCACATTATAAATTGTCGTCACGCCGCATCGCGCTAACGGAAACGAATATTGCATTATAAAATATTATCGCCGCCGAACGCGTGAACATAAGAGAAATAACGCGCTATAAACTGTCGCCGCCGCAACGCGCGGGCACACGGCTAGTATATATATATATATATATATATATATATATATATATATATATATAGGGTTAGGTTCAAATGAGAACTTTTTTCTTTGAGAACTTTTGAGAACCATTCTGAGCCACTAATTTTCAGGGGGGAAGCATTCAAATTCATGGGGGGGGGGGGGGTTTCCATATATATAAACTAGTGGCTAAGACTGGTTCTCAAAAGTTCTCAAAACCAATTGGTTCTCAAATGATTCTCTCCCTATATATATATTCATATATATATGTATATAATATAATATATTATGTCCTTTAATCATTTATCTTAAATAATCAATTACATATTTAACCTTATCTGGCATTTGTTTGATGGACGTAATTGCCCTTAATAGATAGACTAGGGTTTCCCCTTGGGTGTATATATATAGGGCCTTATTGGAGAGATTAGAGGTTAATCACCACACAGTATTCGTGACCTCTCACTCTGCTCTCTCTCTAAATTCGTGATCCCTCATGAACTAACCCATCATTAGCATACACCCTAAAGGGGAACCAAGGCTACTCACAGGATGGACAACCTAACTGCTGCTGATCTCAACCAGATGACAACAAGTAATATTTACATGTATATTATCTGTTTATTTATCTAATGATTCAGGATTCGATCAACATGTGGTATCAGAGCATATGTTGCTCAATCGAATCATAAATCTGATTTCGTTTAACCCTAATCTCGAAATCAATAAGGGTTTTCGAACCTAACCGAAAGGCTTTAAAACCCTAATTCATTTTAATCAAAATCGGTTTTAATAACAAAACACTAATTCGCTTTTATCATAAGACGCTAACTGATTTCGAGAGATTATTACCTTTTCGATTGAAATACAAACACTCGATCGAAAAGCTTACTTTTCGACCAAATAACTTACTTTCCGATCGAAAGATGTGGCTTGGTTCCCTGCTTTTCGATCGGACATATGGCTTTTTGATCGGGCTATATGGCTTTTCTACCGGCTTTTCTACCGGCTTTTCTATCGGATTATGTGGCTAGTTCTAGGTTATCGATTCGATCGAGAAGTGGACTTTTTCGGCTCGCCACTGCTTCTTGATTAAGCCGTCACTATGCCCAATCGAAAAGTCAGCTTTTTCTATTCCTGGTTTTCGATCAAGACACCTGCTTTTCGATCATGTTACCTGCTTTTCGATCAGGACACCTGCTTTTCGATCAGGACACAAATTTTCGACCGGATACCTAATTTTCGACCGAAAACTCAATTTTCGACCAGATACCTAATTTTCGACCGAAAACTCAAATTTCGATCGGATGCTTAGTTTTCGACCGAATACCATGTTTTCGAAAGGGGACTCATTTTCAGCCGAGATCTCATTGTTAATTATGTTTTGTATAAACCTTATAAACTTATGTTTTACAAAACCTAACACCAATTAAAATCAGATAACTAATTGACTTGTCTTATTTAAGTTAATAAAGAGCATCTAATAAGGTTTCAATTCTGGACAACGCTGATTTGTTACCTATATATATATATATATATATATATATATATATATATATATATATGATGTCATTTAACCTCATCTTACAAGTCAACTTATTGACACTGATTTACAATCAAAATTAGATTAATTTATTAGCTTGTCTTAATCAAGTTGATGACATCTTCAAAATGGTAATTCTAGCCAACGCTGATTTACTATCTTAACTAATGTCATTCAATTTTATAATACAAGTTGACTTATTTAAATTAAACTAATTTATTTGCTTAACTTGATAACATATTTAAAACCTCGATTTTGGCCAACGCTGATTCGTTGTTTTTACAATGATTATCAACTAAAATTAAGCATTCGCCTCCCCTATACAAGTGTTTCTCTTCTGGCCAACGCTGATGAGTTGCATCTATATCCAGCGAACCTAATTTGTACATAAAGCTTAGATGTATCATTTCTGGCCAACGTTGATGTGATACATCACTTTATGCACATACCCTTAACTTGTTCATAATGCTTAGGTCATAGGCAAGTAACCAACGCGAAAGCTGATTCATTTAAGTAGAACCTAACTAGTCTGTTATTTTGATGATATAACAGACTATATCACATCTTCTTTTGTTTCATAATTGCACATTATTATTAATTATCAAAATGCCTTATTATTACGCCTTAATTTAAGATCATGCATTATTATTATGCCTTAGTTTATGTGACACCTCGTCCAAAAACCCTAGGTCAAACCTTTTTACTTTGACTTTTTAATTAAGTAATAACGTGCTTTAACTGATCTGATTACTGTTTAAACTGTTAATTACTGTGCCTGACTGCTAACTGATGGCGTAAACCTAATCTCGCGTTTGTACTTGAAGCGTATACCCATAAATTTCATAAAGATTCCATGGATTAATTATGGAATAACAAGAAATATAAATATAAAATGTATTTTTATATTTTATCTGGAACTGAAACTGGTGTCGTACGTTTATATAACCGACACGGAAAACTGATAAGCGATCATATGTTTAAAACTATTCGGTTTTAAACAATCTGGACGGTCGAGCTTAAAACTGTTACAAACTGACAAACTGAAAAACATAACTGATTTATGAGAAACTTCTATAACAGACCTAAACAATTATTTATGAAACAAAAACATCGCAAACTGAATTCGTTGTCAAGACTTAAGCCTAAACCCAACCGAACACCCAATTGGGCCCGACTTGGCCCAATAGGCCCAATAAGCCTAAAACAATTAAACCGAGCCCGAAACTTCGACCCGTTACTCAAACTTAATAATCCGAACAATCGTGACGATCCGGAAACTTATCCGATGCATAACGGGCCCGGGCCTCGATGCGGCGTCCCGTTTGGGCCCGTACGGCCCACAACTGACGGACCGGCCCAGTTACATTTTCGTTTAAATGTTCTGGCCCAAAATAAAGCCAAAAGTCCAATGGGTTTATATTTATAAATTAAACCCATCAAACTTGTATTAATTTTTATAAAATGATTATCACCTTTTATATTTTTATAAAAGTTAGTCATGGACTTGTATTAATTTTATCCATTAGTTAAATATAAAAGTAAGGGGTTATTTTATTTCTCAAGTCTTTTATATACTTTATAAAAATTTTACAATACAAAGCCATTTTCATTAAACATGACAAGCTTTTTTTTATAAACCAAGAATGATTTTTTTTTATAAATCACCTACATGTTAAGTTTTAAAAAAATGTGAGCAGGAGACACTTTTAAAAATTGTGGGAGATTACTTGGCCACCTTTCCCTCCTACTCACCTCCTTCTAGCCCTCATCATTGGGGAATAGTGTTGCAAGACCCAACACTCAACATCACCACAACCTTCACCAACCCTCATCTCACATCTCCTCTTTTTCCTCCCCCCTTGACCGGCTCCCTCTTCTCTCTTCCTCCCTGCCGAGAACAGCCATCACCACCACCATTCCCAGCCATCGCCACCTTCACCCTAAACTACCACCACCATCCCCCTCTTCCTCTAATGTGAAACAACAACACACCACCACCTTTATCCTTCTCCCTCTCTTCTCTCTTTTTTCTGCCGGAGAAACAACCCCAGCCACCATCGCTGGGCGTTGCCACCTCCGGTGTGACAACCGGCAATTTCCCAAGTTAACCCCGTTAATAACTTGTGTTATCTTTTAGTAAACGTCCGTTAAATCCGTTAACTAGAATAGTTACACGAACATAGCACACGAGTCCAGACGTCGGTTAACTTACTGGAATAATTATATTTTATGATTTTATGTAAATCATATTTTACGATTTCACGAAAACGTTTTGTCATTTTACGTGACAATTATATTTATTATTTTACGTGGTATATATGCATATATACACGCATGTCATTTTATGGTTTATGTGACGATGTGTCACGTAATCGTAGGAAACGTTTCTATATTTTTATAGGAATTTAAAAAGTATAGTTATTGAGTTATAACTATGATTTTATGCGAAGCATATAGATTTTTTTTTTTTGTAAAACTTTGTTCGTAAAATACGTTGTGACGTACACTCGAATAATCATCGCCAAGCTACTCTTCGTTAGACCTCGTTAGTGTTCGTTAGTTTCGTTATTCTTTTAAAAACATTGAGGGACCTACACTGTAATTTCTGAAACTTGTTTTTATTAAATAAAACTCGAGGGACTGAAAATGCCATTCAAGGAAACTTGATCATGTATTAATGTGAAATTCCAAACGGACGTCGGCGACTTTTGCGTTCGGTGAAACCGCTCGACATTCATTCTCCGATTATGGCTTCGGTTACAAGGCAGTGATCATTAGCATCTCTCGTTCACTTTCTCCTAGTCATCTTGATGTCACTGGTTCTTCAATTCCACCCAAAGCCATCGTCAATCACCTTCCGACGAACCACTGCAAATCCCACCGTGAAGACACCACCACCGATCTTCACTTTTGTTGGGTCAATCATCGCCCAACTGCCACTGTTACGCCACCAGTAAAGCATCCAGTCATCGTGTGAAGCATCTCTCAACGCCCACAGTCGCCGATGGACACCGCAGAGCATCGTCGGAGTCGTCGGATTCGAGTCTCGGTTCAAAGTTCATCACATCTGTCGCTTCCGTTTCCTTCTTTGAGGTAATCCTAAAACCATTCTTATTCGATTTAAAGACTCCGTAACCACCTTGATCACCCTTGTGAATCGCTGTAAAAAAAAAATGAAAACAATACAGCGACGGTTCATTAGGGTTTGTATGAAGATGATGCCACCGTTACAAGACTGAATAAATACTAAGGTTATCATTTGATTCACGTCCTCACGGTCTGGCCGGGTGGCCAGACTTTTGATCTTTAACTAAAGGTCTCCGGTTCGAACCCTGCAAACACCAAACTTTTTTTCCTTTAATTTTCTGTAAACTCGTTTCAGTATCCATAAAGCTTATACATTCGAACCAGTTTACAAAACTTGATCTAGCCTGGTGGTCGCGATAAGGATTCGTGAATTAGAGGTAACAGGTTCGAACCTGTGGACCTCCAATTTGTTCCTTTGATTTTTTTTCTTTCTTCAAGTCTCGTTTCATGGACCCTTTTGACATAACACCAAACCACCATTTGTTCCCCTAAATCGTTGGTCTGTAAATTTTCCGTAAACCCGATTAGGGTGATCTCAAAAATTATAATCCACATAAAAAAAAAGAACGTTATGTTCGGATGGGTAAATTTAAATGGCCTCGTTATTACTAATATAAATTAGTTTTAAAACATAGAAGAATATATATAATATTTGATTTATTGTCATACGGACATTTTAAAGATTTTCTTTAAACTCTTGAATATTTTGACATGACAAATAAATATATATATTGACATTTTATTTTTCACACATTTGACTACACCTCGATATTTATATCTACGAACATATATATATATATATATATATATATATATATATATATATATATATATATATATATATATAGGGCATGGTTAATATGAAAACCCAATCTAGTTGGGAAAACTTTCAAAACCCATCCAAGGGCCAAGAATCAACCACCTCATCAAAAAGCATTCAACCCATAAGGGTAAGTTGGACATTTCCTTATTGCTAAAAGTAAAAGTTAATATTTATTTCTGGAACAAGATTGCAACAAGATCGATAATGGGAAAGAGAAAAGAATTGTACATGACATGACATGACATTTTTTGTCTTTTCCCAACAAGTATTCTCTTTCCTACTTTTAAAATCTCAATATATTTTTTTTTCACCATCATATTTACTAATATTTTTATAACATATTTTTTATTCTACTTTCAAAATTCTGTAAACACAAATGATTATTATTTATCTTACTTTTTCTAATTCTCTTACTTATTCAATACCAAAATGCGACGCGTTACATATGTAAAAAACATATAACAGATATTAAACATTCTTATGACAAAATGTTACATGTGTAAATCATCTGAATAGGTGTAACAAAAAAATGACAAATATTTTTTTAATATTTTATAAGAAACCATTACAAATAATATTAAACGTAACAAAATTATCATACGAACTAAAAATACATTTTAAAAATGATCAAAAAGTATAACAAAGCTAACAAAAAAATATAAAGGCTAATTATGCTTCCATTTTTTATAACTATCTTCATCTTTGACACAAAATCTCTTCACCTACAAAGAAAACAAAGTTCATTAGTTAATATATGTAAAACGTTACACATGTACCTGCTAGTAACATTTGTAACGTTACACAAAATGATATATGTAGCATAAGTTTATATACATAAATTTATACTTTTATTGAATACATATATTTATATATGAAATTCTGACAAGATTTAAATATACTCTTAAAAAAGCAAGTTAATCATTTAATATACATGAAACGTTAGGCGTGTTTGATAGACAAAAATATTTTTATTAAATATACTCTTAAAAATTTATATATGTATATTTACATATGTAAATTTCAATAGATAATGAGATATAACATGTTACAGATGTAATATCGTTAAATATTCTTACAAGATTTACCATAATACGTAGATAAAGTTACATATGTAACATTGTTAGCATGTTACATATGTTACACAGGTAAATATACATATGTAATATTGTTAAAAGATATACATAAGTATATTTGCGTCGTTAAAACTTTTGACAATATTTAAAATAAGTATATAGGTAAATTTACAAATGTAACATGCCTAGAAAACACATTGTTAAAATTTTGTGAGCAACGCATGTTACGTAGGTAAATTTACATATGTAAATTTAGATAGATAACGAGATGTAGCATTTTACATATGTAACATCGTTAAAAATTCTGACAAGAATTACCATAAGTATATAGGTAAATTTACATATGTAACATCAGAAAATATTAACGTTTTATCAAACTTGTCGATTGTCGAATTAAATACAATTAAAAAATGTTTAAATTTATTTACGTAACATTTATAGCTCATAAAATTCAAATAAAATGTATTTTCTCAGCGTGTTACATAAGTAAATTTATATATATAGATAAATGAGATGTAACATATTACGTATGTAAATTTACATATGTAACATCATTACGTAAGTAAATTAACCTATAGTTGCATATGTAACGTCATTGTTTAGATATGATATTTTTCTTATTTCTATAAAATGTATTTTATTGGTGGGTTATTTTTTTCTCCACTGGTATAGTTACATATATAACATCATTGTTTAAAAAAAAGAGTCAGTAATTAAATGCCTCGTATATTATTTCTCTAAAATGTATTATTAGTGGTATAGTTATATTCTTTTTCTACATGGTACATATGTAATGTGTTACTGCGTGTTACATATCTAAATCATTAAAACATGTGTAACCAAAAAATGTAATTTTATTAATTTATAAGAAACAATTGCAATCAACAATAAACGTTACACAATTATCATACGAACTAAAAACATATTTAAAAAATGATCAAAAACTATAACAAAGCTAAAAATATATATAAAACCTAATTATGATTCCATTCTTGATTTAATAAGTTAATACTCGTAAAACATTACATAAATACCTTTACATATATAATTTTAGATTGATAACGAGATGTAGCATGTTACATATGTAAACATTACATATGTAAAATCGTTAAATATGAACTAAACATTTTGTGTCATCTTACATATTAACTATAATAACTAATTAACATTTCTAAATAATTGGTACTTTATGTTATTAGATTAGTTAATAAATTTATAATACATATGTATATTTATATTATTGAACAACACATACGTAAATTCACATACGTAACATAATTAAACAGACATCATAGAGACAACTTCCTATACAAAATCCAACGAAATCATACATGTGTACATTTACACACGTAACATGAACAAAAAAACATATGTAACAAGCGTGTAACATTAAACTAAACAAAAATATCCAAGGGAATGATACATATGTAAAATGTAAATTTACATCTGTAGCATGCTTAGAAAAACATCACAGAGACAAAAATATCAAAGGGAATGATACATATTAGCTACTCTTACATATGTAATTTTCACATATAGAGATCTACTAATCACACTAATGCAGCGTTTTAAGTTCACGGTTTAAATACTTAGAAACCAAATTAAATGGAAATTAAGAATGGATTTTTTAATAACAACACTTACAAACAAAATTTGAGTTTAAGATTTGAATCTTCTTTTTTAATCAAGTATACTTAGATCTAAAGCATTTATCTTTTATATATAATTTTTTATTTTCCCAGATCTGAAGAACTTTAGAATTTTAGTCTGAAAACTGGTAAGAAAAAAGATCAGGTTACAGCCTTCATCCCTAAATTTTGAAACCCTAAGACGGTGAGTAGAGGAACAAGTACCTTTGATTTTGAGTTTCCGATTCAGATCTCGACAGTGACTCTGTCTCCGAAAGGAACATCTGACGGTGACTCCGTCTCCGCCTCATCGAACGATGGTGGTTGTGGGGAGGAGCGACGAAGGAGGTGAATGAGATCGAGTTCTTAATGGCGATCTGGGATTTTTCAACGACTTCTTCTCAAATCTAAAGACAATAATCAATATCTCTCCTCCTCTCGTGATGGATCTGTGGCGGGATTTTTTTTACTCTTTAACTGTTTTCAATCTATAGATGGATTTGTGGATGGAGGTGGTGGTAGGTGGTGATGGTGAGTTTATCAGATCTGGGGAGAGGGAATTGGAAATGAGGATGAAAGTTGAAAATAAAAAATGGAGAAGAGAAGGAGAAAGGAAAGAGTTGAATAGTCCGGTGAAATTTTGAATAAGTAAGGGTTGAGATTGGTTTGATCTTGGAAAAAGAAATGGTGGCTTTATGATATTGTGCATGTCAGATTTGTACAAGTATTGAAAATTGCACACAAATTTAATACCTAAACTGTCCTTTTACCATTAAAATAAAGCTTTTAATTAATTAAAATAAATAAAAAATGAGAGATTAAATCTCAACCATAGGATGGTGTAGATCAATGGTCCATATTGAGTTTGTAAAGTTTTCCCAACTCAACATGGTTTTCATTTTACCCTTCTTCTATATATATATATATATATATATATATATATATATATATATATATAGGGTTAGGTTCAAATGAGAACTTTTTGTTTTGAGAACTTTTGAGAACTAAATCTCAACCACACATTTCAGGGGGGACCATTACAATTCATGGGAGGGGGGATACATGTAAATAAACTTGTGGTTCAAATTAGTTCTTTTCAGTTCTCAAAACAAATTGGTTCTCAAATGATCCTCTCCCTAATATATATATATATATATATATATATATATATATATATATATATATATATAGGGAGAGGATTATTTGAGAACCAATTTGGTTTGAGAACTAAAAAGAACTAATTTGAGCCACATGTTTATTACATGTATCCCCCCTCCCATGAATTGTAGTGGTCCCCCCTGAAATTTGTGGTTGAGATTTAGTTCTCAAAAGTTCTCAAAATAAACAGTTCTCATTTGAACCTAACCATATATATATATATATATATATATATATATATATATATATATATATATATATATATAACCTGATCATCTCTACATTTTTTATTATTAGGAATAATATTCGTGCATTGGTTTTCGTAAATCCTTGTGTTCTTGATTAAATTTCATTTCTGACTGCTTTCGAACAAATGATTTTTATCATGTAGTGAAATTGTCACCTACGTCATATTTGAAATTACTTGGTCTTAATATCGTCGTCTAGGCTATGTGACTCAAGTGCGGACACACACTTACCTATGTAAATTCAATGGGTGCTTGGTAGGTACGCAAGACTCGGAGTCTTACTAAATTGTAGCAGCGCACCCTAAGGTGAGTTTCACAACCTTTACGTTACGTCCGGTTTTGGACGATAACACACGCAAACACGTTACACCCGGGTTAGGGTGATAACACGACAACGTTTATGTATGATTAAAGTAGAAATCCAACATATATCACATGTTCACGTAAAATGCTTATATTTGAAAGTCCTTACTTATCGAACCGTTAATAGTTTATAGCGAGGGGATATTGGGTAGTACTACTGGGGTCTGACAAACCCCACTCAGCGGGCACGAGATGCACCACCCGACTGGCGGTCGGACTGAGGACAATGTCAGCCTAACTTACCGTGATCGAGAAGACACGGGGAAGGCAAACCACGTAAGGATTATTCCTACAACTAATTGGTCAGCTTCGGTTGCGAACGTTTTAGTGACATGAACTTAGGCTCGCTACCTACGATATGGATTGTACTTGTAATATACATGCTTACATACGAATAAAGACTGTTGTATTCGTACTGCATAATTATACTAGTTATACTTATGTGCTTATGTGAACTCACCAACATTAGTTGACACTTGCTCTTATGCATGCCTTGCAGGACGCTAGGAGAATCGGATTTTTTTGGCACGTACGCTGGTTAAACTTTATTTTTGGGAACTTGTTTTTAAAACCTTTATCTTGAACTTTATTTACTTGTCGGGCGCTTGTTTTGCGCAACATAACTTTTATAAGCTTCCGCTAAACTTAAACTCTGGTTTGATATTTCCCGTTTGGAAATATATTTACATTTTGAACCCTTAACTTATGTTTGATGTAGCTAATGACTCGGGTCCTGGTCTGGTTCACACCCCACACGGTAAAACTCCGTTAGTGGAAATTGGGGGTGTGACATCCGGCCACCGGCACTATCCTCTCTCTCTCTCTTCTTCTCGGCAGCTAACACACGCCACCACCATTGCAACCGTGTTGCTGCTGCTGTGCAACTCTGCTGCCACCAAACTAGCTTGCCCCGCCGCCACTGGAGGAGCCGCTGCCGCCGGCTGCTGCTGGCGCTACCAGGCTGCTGCTGCTGGGCAACCGTGAACTGCCACCAGCCACCACTACCATAGCCGTGAACCACCCTCTCCCTTTCCTTTTACTTTTTCTTTTCGATGGACGTCAAGCAAACCAAACACCCCTGCGTTCTTCTTTTTGACGGCAACACACCACCACCATCCGCCGTGCACCTGCCGGCTTGCTGCTGCGGTGCCGCCTACTGAACCACCGTCGGGAAGCGTGGAACCACCTTCCTCCCTTCTCACGATCTTAACCCCATTCGCGTTGTGAGTCTTTTGAACCGTTTTCGTTTACGTTTTTAATACGTTCTAAACGTTCCCAAACGATCCCCGAGTCTTGACAACAAATCCTTTAAAACCTTAAGTTTTATAAAGATCAAAATCATCTAACCGACTCATATATCTCTTCTTTGATTTTCTTAAATCTTAGTGTTGTAAGGTTTGAAAATGTGAAATATTATGTTGTTATTTGATGTCTTAAATACAAGGAAATTAACTTTTATAACTTGCTAAACAAATCATGGTCATCTTATGATATTCTAACATAATAATGTGGTGTTTTTATTTAAAATAAAAACCCATGGTTAAACTCACTAGTTAGATGACTATTTTTATCATATGATGATTTGAAAATGTTTAATACTTGTTGCATGGTTCATTTGAGTTGTTATCATATGTTAATATGTCACAAATGGTTAAGTATTGCTACAATCATGTTTTAGTATGATTTAAATAACTAGAATTGCTAATTGTGATTTATGTTGTTAATCATCCTGTTAATAAGTTAATATTTGCTAATAACAAATATTCATGGACTAAACTTGGTGTTTAAAAACACTTATGGACTTATTTGGGACATTAGGAAGTGATACATAAACTTTGGTCATAAAATCATAACTTTAAAAACCTTTAAATGAATTTTGATGGTTTAATAACAAAGTTAGTAATTTTATAAAAATTACTTGGATAATTTAAGCTATAAAATCTCACCATGCAATTTAATATATAAAATGGTCACATTTTATAAAAATATGATTTCTAATAAAACAAGACTTAAAATGTTTGTTTTGGATTTTATAGAAAAACAAATGGATAAAAATATATACAAATATATTTTATATCAAAAATGATAAAAGAACATATTTATGTCACTCGACATAAAAAGTATAAAATCTCGGAATTTATACAAAAAGTGGAAAATGTTTTATGTTAGGAATTTTCTATAAAAAGTCTTTAATTTAAAAACCCTAACTTTATTTGATAAATAAAGTTATTTAGAAATGATTTTATAAAAATAAAATCAAAAGACTTATAGAAACTATGAAAAACATATTTTTGATTATTTTAAATAAATCAAAATAATCAAAACGTTTTAACCGGATCAAATGTTTATTTTTAAACGTTTGAAACAAAATCTTTAAACGATTTTAAAACGTTTTACGACGTAACAAATCGTAAATAATTATTTACAACAAATAATTATCCGTATGAATTTTAGAAACCCTAATTGAGTTAAAATCATTTTGGTTTGTAAATATAATTATTTTAATAATAATTATATTTATATTAACTCAAAACCCCAATTTTCCCTAACATGATTTAAATCAACTACTTTAATAAGTAAGGATAATTTATGCCACGTGTCACTATTTTACTATGTCTTTCGCCTAATTTCCGCGCGCATTTCCCATATACGCTTTCCTTCCGCCCTTCCTCCATATACGTTTTCCCCCTTAACCCTAATGCCATTAAATTTGCAGTTACAGAACTGTTCTTCTTCTCCCATTCACACCCTCGCCTCAATCAATTGGGGATGTCAATCGTTTCTTCTCCGTAACACTAACTGGAATTCGATAGCCGATTTCTTCAATGCAGGATGTTATAAGCCCCATTGCTGCCCTACATCTGGAATAGCCTTATCACTTTGATTATTCAATTGCCGGTTTCTTCAATTGCTTGTATGTGTAATTGGTTTCTCATCGCAATAGCCTTATCACTTTGATTATCCACTAAATTGATTTCAGTTATCAATAGAATTGATATTAAAAATCAAAGCCCTAACGAACTTGTATTTTGTTTTGCACGACCATTTCATCTGTGAAGGCATTTGCTACTATGGTTCGATTCAGGTTTAAAGATTGTCTATTTCTGTTTTGATTCAATCACCCTAACATGAATTGCACATAATTGTTTGTCTATTTTGTGCTTTCTAACCTGCCACTGCAGTGTTAGTCTCTATTAATTGTGCTTATTTTGTTTTGCATTAGGTAGATTAGAAGTATGTTATTTTATCTGTTCTTTTGGTTTTTGTAATAGTTCAATTTGTATTTTAAACTAAGACATTGGAAAAGGTATATCCTGAGTTTCATATTGCTTCTATTATCCATCATAACCTCTTTATGTAGTGCAAAAGCAGAGATTATCAAATTCTGTTATCGCCCAGTAATTAAATCCAAAGAATTGAAAGACATTTGGTTTGATGCTGGTACATCTCACATATTGGCAACTTTCTTAAACTAAAGTTAAAAGTACACTTTTTTAATGGGTTTAGATGAACTATATTATGTTAAAACATTTAAAATTATAGCCAGAATAATAAAAGATGATGTACACTTTACTATATATATCCAGGTCAGTAAGCACACATTCAAACTTGGGACCAAACTAAGTCTCTATTAGTTTGTGCCTGTTTTGATTTGCTCTACCTAGATTAGAAGTACCCACTTAGATAACCACCTTGAAGGTCTGACAGGGTTTCAGGTTTATCATACTCCAATGCCGATTTCCATTCTAATGGAGTGTATACCATAGGAAGATTCAACTTGATAGGTAACAATGAAATATCAAAATTACAAATTGCATAAAGAGGTTTTGGTAGATAATACACTCCCTTCTTCTTAACATTAGTAAAACGATTTGTTTTACCACCAGAAAATGATAAACTGTCATTTCCCTTTCTACAATCAACTCAAGTAATGTTGCTGACCCTGTTGGAAACTTTACACCCAAACTATCATTATTGTTTTATAATCTATATTTTCTTGAGAATAGATGTTTTGTGGAGGTTCTATGTTTTTAAGTTCTTTAAATTTATATCCTGATAATGCATGTGTTTTTACATGACTTTCCAAATGTTCAGCCAAAGTTGCAATGCGGACCATAGTTGAATCATAGCCATATAACAGACTGATCACATATATGATCAGAGCTTCAAGTGTATATTGACCAAAATGATTGACTATTTCTTTATCTGATTCCAAGGTCAGCCGTTCTTGAAGATAATCCTTTGCATTCTGTTTATCAACACTGATCATATCTTTCAGTGAAAATGTCTATTATCTGTGTATCACACATATTTATCAGCGAGATATTTGATTATTAATAAAGAGATGAATACACCGGTGTCTTTGACTTTGTTTTGCATTTTAAGTTCATTGTTTGTTTGTTTGTTTTTTTTTTAATTGTGTCTTGATGGTGAAGATATAGGAGATTTCAAATACT
Source organism: Deinandra increscens subsp. villosa (assembly GCA_039602395.1). NCBI lineage: Eukaryota > Viridiplantae > Streptophyta > Magnoliopsida > Asterales > Asteraceae > Deinandra > Deinandra increscens. The sequence continues at coordinate 61,503,780 of JBCNJP010000008.1, read as the reverse complement.
CCAAAATATGAATTTGAGGGATACTGTGAGGTGACAAATGTGAAGAACGAGGAACGATTTCTCAATATTCCTTCACATATAAACTTGATGCTATAGACTTAACGATTTAATTTCTGTTTTTATGTAGGAAGGACTGATCAATTGTGGTTTTCTCATATGAGAAGATTAAGTGGAGCCTGGTATGTATGTCACATACAACGAAGACTATTTTCATTGGTCATTTTGAAAAATGAGGCAGCTTATTATCGGTTGAACATTGATAATTTACCTTACATACTCTTGTAAAAATTCAACTATGTTTTGGTTAATTTCATCATCTACAATCTTCCATGTCATCAATTTGAATGGCAAAAATTTATATAATGATAGCATCATCAGTTGCATTGAACTTGTGCATGATTTCCTTTTAATTAATATTTTAATTGCATCTGGTTGTCAAATTTCAAGTGATAAATGATGATATCATATTATCATGTCAATGTTTTTTTAAGAGTCACATGGAACGATATCTTCAGAGTACAAGATCAAAGTCCATTGATGAAATAACACTAGAACTAACCGGAATAGATAAAGTTGACTTTTATCCCAAATCTTTGCGATTTTATCTCAACTCAATAGTGATGGGGTTGAGTCCAAAGTATGAACACAGTAGTTCTATATAGCACTTCCGATCAAATTTAAGCAATGTGACATTAACACCATACATGATCAAATGAATTCATAAAACCATCATATTCTAGCACCAAGTCATAAGAATCGTAGAAGGCTGTATATGAACCTTCTTAGGTTTAGCACAGATTCAAAGTGGGGGATGGTAATTCTAAGTATTCCTATTAATTAACAATGCATACATTGACTTTTTTAAAAGTCATATGTCCAAAAGTTTACTATCATATTCTTAGTAATCTTGGTTCCAATGTTAATTTATATGCCCGTATTGTTTCTATACAGGTAAGGTATGATCAGCCCGTAAAATACGGGTTACAAACCTAGTATTAAATAACCTTTAATATTTACCTACTTGTGTTAAATCATTAAATCATTAAATCATTTAACCTGTAATAATTTAATAAAATCATTTCGATAAGTTAGAATAATTATTTCAATAATAATTATCAACTCTAGTTATATATATTATAACTTAACGCGATTAATTATTCAATCGATCGAGCGAACATAAAAATAATAATAAATATTATTATTTAAAACGATGTCTAATACTTGATTGAACTGGCCTTCATGATACGTTATCGCATGTTTATTCCTTGTATTCTATTTGCATTAAATGCATTTATACGTGAACATTAGCATTTACTGATTGTACACTGTTAACTAACGGGTTCTCAAACGCTACAAACGAGATTATACGTCAAGACTTGACCGGTATCATTTGGGTAACGTTCGTTACTCAAATGATTATGTGGACCCTTATGCATATTGTCTTATGTTTTATTAGGACTTTACTTGCTAGTTGCCACTCGGTAATCCATCATCATCACTGAATCATGTGAGTTTCACGGCCCCTTTTCTTTACAACTGTTTTACACTTATGGGGGAGAAATCATGAACTTATAAAATATTTTTACTTAATGTTATGGTTTACCTGTTAGCCGTATGACTACATGTTCCATTCCGTATCCCAAACTATGGTACAAAGACGTTATAAACGTTTGTACAACTGAATCCCACTATTAATTGAATTCGATTAGTTCTGCTCGAAACGATAACAAGTGAATATATCTATTTGGGTTGACAACCCTGCCCAGGTTGGTAGCTCCAATCCTGACTTCGTACATTGTCAAGGGGTACACGTCAGTTATTCTCGCCTGTTCGGTATTCTTGGGATAGAATGCCATGAGTGGGTAATCCGTTAGTATTCGAATTTGAGGTTCATGGGAGGATCTTACAACCACGACAGTAAACCAACGTAACATTTAAGTATACCGTAAACTGTTATTCCAACTTACCGCAAACTGTTATTCCAACATACTGTAAACTGTTTTTACAAACTTACCATAGAATCATAAACCTGTGAACCTCACCAACTTTATGTTGACCTTTTAAACTCATGATTTCTCAGGTATCTAAGCTAACCATGAAATACGTGCAAATGGGGCTTCACTGTAACTTTCGACCCTGCTTCACCGGAGTCGTAGTCCCGACCTATCTTAAATAAACTGATTTATGATTTCAATATCAATCCAAGACTTTTATTCAAATGTAAGACATTATCATTTCACCACAACTTTCCGCTGCAACATAAATGGTGTTATGTTTTAAATGACGTTTGAATTTAGTAGAAGTTGTTCTGTATATCCGAGACTATGATTCCGTCTCGCTCATACCCAAATCCGTTGACCGGGGTGTGACAATTTATGGTAATACATTATTATTATTATGCATCATTAGTATGCCTTAGCTTATCATTATGCATTATTAATTGTGCCTTAGTTTTAAGTACCCCATAGAATCACTCTTAGATCTTCTTTTCAATTTAACCTTTAATCTCAATAACTAATCCACTCTAAATTTAAATCACTAAATGTTTCCATAAAGTTTTCCTCACATCATTATGATCTTGATTATCTCTTAAGACAAAAGACTCTTAATTACTCTCTCAAATAAAAGGTTTTACAACCAAAACATTAAAAGCGAGTAAAGTCTACTCAAGTTGTCTATCATGATAATCAAAAATCCCTTTAAACAATGCTATCAGGGGAGATGTTTCAGATTTCCTAATCTAAACATCGTGTAAGTAATAAATTTTGAAAGAACTTATAAAATGCATGCAAACACTTAATATCTAATATGCTTAGTACAAAGTATAAATTAGGTTAATGATTTAGTGAACACGTCATAAAACATGACCCTTAAAGGGCTTACACATGTTTCAAATTGAAGTTTTTCTAGTGCATTTCTTCGTGAATCCTTTCTTAGCATAATTACATGCTACTTAGAATTAGTCATGACACTTATAAGTACCAGAAGGAAAAATGAGTGCTTGATAGCATTGTGCATAAAGGATACATAATGCCTTAAATTAGAAAAGCAGATTTGTTCACCTCATAATCACTAACCCTTATATAATTAAAATAACTTAAATAAGGAGGATAGTTCTAAATTCTAAAATAAGATACAAGAAAACTTCCAGTTCTAAATCCTTATAGGAACAACTGGCTAACAAAGAATAATCAACAATGATAATTGTGCCCATTAATTTTCAAACTAACACAGTGAATTAAAATTAGTCTTATAAAGATCTCTTACAATCCATACACTAGGAATAAACCAAACAAACACTATTATGAGAGTAAGTGACAAAATCAATGTCAAAGTTGTACAAACCATAAAAATCTATCAATGTACTACACTTTATGATACCTTATTATGATCCAAGTTCACTTGGAACCTAGTATCATTACTAAAGTAAGACATCGGCGGTTATAAGGTTTCAAACGACTATGACAAATGTCACTACTACCCTAAACTCTCAAAGTTGTTGATTATACTTATCTAGTTGTCTTTACGTGGGTTGAAATCTTTATAACTTATAACTAGATAATAAATGTTCACAATTTTTGTTATCACGTAAGTGAGAATTTAACAAAGACAATATGTCTATAAGGGAATAAACAAGTTTCCACTAAGAGTTCCAACTCACCAAAACTCAAATATATTAGTGGACTTTATCCTAAAATGGAATATCTAGGCATAAAACATTTATCACTCGTTTACTGATTATTTATTCTTGTACTTAAATAAGGAAAAATATCTTTCTCACCTTAAACTTTTAAAGACGAAGTTGAAAATCAACTTAACCATAAAATAAAAGGTTGTGAGATTAGATTTAATAGATTAAATACTAATATTGACATACAAATAATGGTAACACTCTCAAATCCATTAGGATCATAGTAGTGTGAACCAGTAGATCATGTATGGTACTTCTAAAGATACATCATTAAGTTATGCATCTAAGTATCCTTATAGATATGATCATAAATATGTCATCTAAGTTATACATCTATAGACTAAGGCTCTAAATACAACAATATATGCAAAAATAAGGTTACCAAATATGTCTCTAAAATTCCTTCTGAAATCCGGACATGAAGGAAACCAAGTATAAACCATATGATTAGTTATTAGCCGCAATTAAACCTTAAAATCCTCAAAACTAAGCATGTTGCATGCCAAGTTCCTAAAGAATTCTAAGATTAGTGGGAGCAGTCCAAGTCCTTATCTATGACTTATCTTCTAAGGTCAGTGGGAGCAGTGAAAAGTTCTTACTCATGACTTGCCTGGAGTACAAGAGGCGGGGGGAGAGACAAAGTTAAATTTAATCTTTGAATTTAACTCCGATTACACCTCTTGTACACCACGCTTCCATAAAACTGACCCACTTCCACACACTTACAAAATAATGTTACTCATAATATACCTGACTTAAATTCTGAAGAGGAAATCTATGAAACTATTAATGTTTTGCTTCAACTCGTTAGATCCAGCTTAGTAGGCCATCAAGGTATGAAGTTTCCTATTAACTTTGATGATTATGAACCTACCTTAATAAAGCTTACATGGATATTAGAAAGATTACTAGTCGTATCTCTGATTTAAGAGCCATTATTAGCAATCAATCATCTGATGGAATAAAGCTATAATGAGCTTAACTCCCTAAATCAGAATAACGTTAGAAGTTTAGTCCGAAAGGAGAAATTAAACGTTATAAATTGTTGGTTTCTAAAGGCTATTAACAAGTTAAGAATCCCTTTTCTAAAGGGTTCTTTGAGAGATAATCATTGTCCTTATTACTCACTCATAATTACGAGTGATATTTAACGGCCTTATAAAATATCTTTCCTTAATACTCACTTAACATGAAGACATGTTCATAAACTAAACTTAAGGTTTCAAGCCTGAAAGATAAAGAACACTTAGTCTTTAAGATGAGTAAATATAAAGGGTTAATATATTTAAAAATTTGATGAAGCTATAAATGTAAAAATTCTTCATCAAGAATAAGTGGATAAATTGGGTCTACCTTAAGATGAGTGGGAGCAACTAATACAATACTTGCCATTATATACATTATTTTAGGCAAGTAATATGTTAGTTTTGTTGCATGAGTTAAAGCGACTTATTCTCACATAATTTTGACATTAAAGTCTTGAAGATGATTCTTATACAATAAGCATCAAAATACATCAAGATCAAACTAATAAGACATCAATTATGTCTTATCAGATTTAACCATGTGTTGAACACATTACAACATGCAATGTTGCTCTTAGTCTGTAACTCTAGTACTAAAGGAGATTACTAATAAAGGTTCAAGTAATTAAATCTTATGTTCAAGTCTATACTCGTTTTAAGATATTGCCTTCATTACTGAAACACTAGAAATGATGAAAATCATTTCCTATGTTTAGTGCATAATAAAGCATTTAAGATGACATTATCTATAAGAAACGAAACACTATAAATTTGAACTACAGAAGAAGTGAGAAAACTTAAAATAGTTGACTATATCTAAATTTTGACTTTATTGTATTCAAAATATTAAATGTCAACTTAGGGGTATATCCTTATGTCTACGGACAGATTTATCTAATGGATTATGAAGGAGTCATAAGAACCTGATAACAACAACCTAAGTTATTATGACATAATTTGTCACTAGATGTTGTTGGTAAATTTATCATTAGACTCCTAAACTCCAATATAACATATTGAAGACTTACTGTGATAAAGTCAGTTGCCCTAGTCTCTTAAAACAATAACAGTTTTGAGCGGAGCTGCATTAAATTTTCGATACAAGATTATTGTTCATTTAAGAACAAATAGAGGAATCTAAGTCCTTGTATTGAAAACATTCATGATATGCTTAAAGGTTCCTATAACTTAAGGTCTATCCTCATAAGTCTTTTTCTAAGAGATCATAATGAAGACGAGGTCTACTAATGACCAAACATATCACAATATGAATGACTAATTATTAATTATTCCTCATCCGTTTTGATTTTGTCTCTAAATATGTTATGCATGCCTTATTAACATATAGACAGTTTTATTATAAATCAACGTTAAGGGCTTATTTTCTGTGATTGATTCTGATTTTTAAGTTGAATTTTAAATTTGGGTTGTAGTATGATTAATGGGGGTCTTGAGTTGGATAATCAACTCTATGACTGTATTTTTCTGCTGCAATTTTGGTTTAAAATTGAAATGAGTATTAAATTCTGATCAGACTTAGCTAATAACTCATTATAAATGATCATTCGGCCAACTGGGAGAATGTTAGACGTAATTTATATTACTTAATATATATATATATATATTTCGTATATATATATGTATATAATATAATATATTATGTCCTTTAATCATTTATCTTAAATAATCAATTACTTATTTAACCCTATCTGGCATTTGTTTGATAGACGTAATTGCCCTTAATAGATAGACTAGAGTTTCCCCTTGGGTGTATATATATAGGGTTTTATTGGAGAGATTAGAGGTTAATCACCACACAATATTCGTGACCTCTCTCTCCACTCTCTCTCTAAGTTCGTGATCCCTCACGAACTAACCCATCATTAGCATACACCCTAAAGGGGAACCAATGCTACTCACAGGATGAACAACCTAACTGTTGCTGATCTCAACCAGATGACAACAGGTAATATTTACATGTATATTATCTGTTTATTTATCTAACGATTCAGGATTCGATCAACAACCCGTACCCGGTTAACATAATTTTCAATAACCGAGACCCTACTTGATATTAAATACATGGTCTACAAAGGGTCGGTCCGTGAGGTTTACCGGGTCAGGCCCGTTTCTTGCTCACCCCTAGTTTTAGTGGACCACGTTACCATTCAAGAACGATGATGTGATAATGTGCCTAGACGTAAAACATCGCCACTCATCATGTTTTCACGCAAGTTGCTCCTAGAGCAATGGCATGAGGATGGTGGTTTGAGCTTGAAATCCTTGAGGTCTCAAGTTTTCAAGGTAGTTTTTTCTAAGTTGTGGGTTTTCTCCTTGATGATGTTCTTAGGTGAGTTAAGCCTGAAGTGTCAAATCCATTATGAACGGTTGCAATCCCATTTCAGAAAGATTCTCTCGAGTATTGAAGATTTTGGGTAGTTATAAATGCTGTTAAAAACATATTGTTTTATAACGGACAAATAGATTGTTGTTAAAAAGACATATTATTTTATTTTATTTACTAAACATTTAGACCATAAGTTTTACTGAAAATAGAGTTAGTTATGAAAAAAAAGTACCTTTTTGTCTCGTAAGCGATTTTATATAATTTTTTTAACACGACAACGAATAATACTCAATCAATATAACTTTATTTATTAAGTCATATTAATCTTATATGTTACTTAAGTTTTTATTTACTATGTAGTGTTTTAAAAAAGATAAAAGTATTAATCTTGTATAATTAAAGAAAAGAGTGATAAAGCAGTCCACTATAGTTTGAGAGGAATAGAGTGACTGAAGTGAAATACACTCTAATTGTGATATTGATATAGTAGTTTAGTTGGCAAAATATTGAAATTAAGGTGTTGTTTTTTTTTTTGGAAAAATGGATTTTAATAATACAAGTTTTACCTTGTTGGCGGATAATAATACGAGTTTTGAAATTTCCTTACAATAATACGAGTTTTGTGGGTATTGAATTCTAATGATACCCGTTAGTTTTTTTACTAACAGTGTTAGTTTGTTGCCTACGTGGCACCTGGCGTGGACTGTTTTCCTCCTACGTGGCACCTGGCGTGGCACCTGCCACGTAGGCAACATACTAACACTGTTAGTAAAAAACTAACGGTGTATCATTAGAATCCAATACCCACAAAACTCGTATTATTGTGAGGAAATTTCAAAACTTGTATTATTATCCGCCAAAAAGGTAAAACTTGTATTATTAAAATCCATTTTTCCTATTTTTTTTTTTGAAGATTAAAGGTTCGAGCTCCTAGAAAAGGCTTAGTGTAAAATTTAACTGTTAAAGGGAAAAAGATAGCGATGACTAATGCAACATCAATTCTCCTATAGATGAAAATACAACCGCGTATATTGTTTTTTTTTTGTTTTTTTTTTTGTTTTTTTATTTTTTTTAATTGGGTTTGTGGTATGTACACTTATCATTGGTTATTTTATTTTTTTTATAAACCGTACGTACTAAAACATTTGGGGATCGTAATTGGTTAGAACTTTTTATTTCTTTCATTCTATTTGGTAAGGAGCTCTATAAAATATGAATGTCACAATAGATAAATGTTCAAGAAGAAAGACTTTAGTAATTTTTACATATGTTATTATTATTTTTTTTAAATTACACCATATACACGAGTATTTTTTATTTTTAAAACGCGCATAGTGTTGCTATTTATAAATTAAAAAAAATCTGACACTATGATCTGAACATTTGACACAGTGAGCTGAAAATTTGACACAATGATCTAAACATTTGACACAATGAATTGAATATTTGACACAATGATCTAAACATTTGACACAATGAACTGAACATTTTACACAATGACAGTATATGACACAATGGCGCACTAAAATCAAAAAAGTAATTTTTTATATTTTTATATAGCAACACTGTACGCGTTTTGAATATAAAAACGCTCGTTTTTATGGTGTAATTTAAAAAAATAATAATGTCGTATGTAAAAGTTATGAACTTTATAAATAGGGGAACTGGATAAAAGTTTACAAAAAAAAAACTAAGACTAAAATGCCCTCCATAATTATTTTTCTCCATCAATTAATTTAGAGCCATAAATCTTCATTTAATTGATGATATAATTGCTGAAATGTCTTCTTACCTTTCTTACCTTATTAAAACTTCTTACTATAATCTCTCTCATTATATGTTTATTGTTCGGTTTATTCAATGTAAAGTTTAAAAATTGCATATATACCCAGCCGAAGAAAAAAATAAGTTGAGAAAAAAGAACTAAACTATGAATAAAAACTACTAGAAGAGCATAAGAAATAAATGGATATGCTTGTAATTTATATGGTTTTGGAATAAAATGGTGTATATACAATTGATGAGATTTGAGTAATTAAGAGTAAAATAATCATTATATAATTTATTTTTAATAAAAAAACTAAAATGGGTATATGCGCAATTTTTATACTTTGCGGGGGGATATATGCAATTAAATTTTTAGGTTGGGTATATATGCAATTTTTAAACTTTGTAGGGGGATATATGCAATTAATTTTTTAGGCTGGGTATATATGCAATTTTTAAACTTTGTAGGGGTATATATGCAATTGCCCCTATAGTTTTTCTTTTGTTAAATTAGGTGTTTAAATGGTATTTCTAATGTTTATGTGTTGTATCTATAGTTGCGTTTTGGGTTTTTGATGTATTTTTTATAATCTATATATTTTCTCTTCATGTTATTATTATTTTTGTTTTTCGGCGTACATATATCATTTTGGATTTTTGCGTAGGCTTTTTCTTAATTGGTTTGGCCACGACGTGAAATAAGGGTGTCAGCATAGTAGCCCGGTTTCACATGATCTGTGACAATCAAAAATTTTCCTGTTTCCATTCTCCTTCATCCCATTCAAGTGGCCGACACATTAAGCACTATGACAATTTTCGGGACGAAAATTCTTTCAACTTGGGGATGA
>JBCNJP010000008.1:61414602-61493602 GCA_039602395.1 Deinandra increscens subsp. villosa | reverse complement strand
TTGACCTTAGAAAGTTAACACCAAATGTATTGTTCCATATGAATGGTCAGGGGTCTCCCGTTGTACAACGGGAGGCGTTTTCAAATGTACGCGTTGTATCCTTCACATAGATCGCCGATGACGTATTGGCAATATAAACCTGCGTAATGGGGTTATTCACAAAGAACACCCCACGCACCGTGGTGTTTCAGTGAATAACGGTAAAATTCTGATGGGGGGGGGGGGGGCGTGTTCTGGGTTTTCCATCCTACATTTCCCAACCCCACCTAAACTCTCTCTTTAATTTCTTAACTTATGGTGGTTTTTTTTCAGTTTTAATTTTGTTCTTCCAATCAATAATGGCGAATAAAACTCATTTACAATTTTATTTCTATTGTTATTGTATATATTACATTAGTAAAATTGGAAAGACACAGTAGATTTTTAGCTTATTTTATTTTGGCCACAAGATTTTCTCACTTTTACACTTTTGATCCATGTCTTTTTTTTTTCTTTTTTCTTTTTTCTTTTGGCCACTTTTACCTTTTATACTTTAACCACTAAACTTTAGACTTTTACGTTTTAAACCCTTTAACTTTTATACTTTCGTTTTTAATATAGTTTTAGAATTTTTGACTTTGGCCATGCCTTTTTTATAGTTTTATAATTTGACCATGAAACTTTTAGACTTTTATGTTTTATGTCCCTTAGCTTTTCTACTTTCGTTTTTAGTATACTTTTTATAGTATTATACTTTGACCACGAAAGTTTTAAACTTCTACCTTATATACCTTTTAATTTTTCTACTTTTGTTTTTTTAATATACTTTTAGAGTTTTCGACCTTGGCCACTATTTTTTTATTGTTTAATACTTTGACCACATTAAAATGTCTATTACATAAACTAACGGGTAAATGGGTGGCTCGCATCGAAACGTTTTATAGTCCTTAAGATTTCTACTTTTTTTTATTATTATATTTTTAGAGTTTTTGATTTTAGCCACGACTTCTTTATAGTTTTATACTTTAATCACACTTAAATCTTTTTGACTTAAACTGACTGGTAAATGGTGGCCCGTCGCGAAACCAAGACCATTTACAACACCCTTCAAAGAACATAGGATTTTCCTCAGAGATGTACAAACACAACACTTATATAATACGATATGCAAAATATATAAAAGGAGAAGTTATTTGCTATCTTTATCGAACATCGATCTCCCCAAAACGGACTTGTCATTTTTAGCCATGTATTCTTACAAAAATGCTTGCTTCAAATTCATCTTTTACCATAAACTTTCTTTCTTACGACATCATCTACATCACCAAATACGTCTAGGTGTCCCAGCTATGATTAACCAAAGAGACATACCTTCTTGCCCTTGGTTCTCCATGTTTATAAGCTTCTACTTCATCTTCACATTAATACTCTTTAAAATTATTCTCTTGGCTGCCTTAAGATTCACTGCACATGTAAATAATGTGATTGTTAGAATGAACGTTTTCATATTTTTGTTTCTCAATGTAGAAATGGTTAGTTTTATACCCATGCCTAGGACGAACATAGGAAGTGGACCGGGTTGAAAGTGAGCTGTCTCGAGATTTAGTTAGATCTTTATGAATAGGTACGTAGTGATCATGTGACGTAGGAAGTGAACCGCGTTGAAAGTGAACGTCACAAAAAAAAAACCGTGGAATGCTCTTGAAACCAATTCACTTGAGTAAGGTTGAAATTCGGATGACCCATTTATAAATTTGATGGTTTGAACATTATCTTAAGAATTGGTTAGGCCACCCTTCTGAAGCCACAACCTACACATAAGCCATCAAACATATACCTTTGGAGTAAAAATATATGACAAAATCAATAAAAATGATAGAAACTTACGTCGCTGTAACATATTTGTATTTTCTTACCAAAATTCGCATGTGTAACTATTTGATACTAGGGGTGTTCATCGGATCGGATTTCGGTTTATTCGGTTTATTCGGTTCGGTTTAATCGGATTGGAATTTTTTTTTCGAGATCCGAATCCGAACCGATCCGAATAAGACACTAGTCTGAACCGATCCGAACCGATCCGAATCTAAATTGGATTAAATCCAATCCGAACCGAATAAACCGAATCCGATCCGAATAATCCGAATAAATCGAATTCGGTTTTCAATCATGAAAATAAAACAATTAAAAAACATATTTTCTAACATGTCCTCAAAACAAGAGTTCACATTCACAATAAAAACACACAAATAGAAAAAAAAACTTAAAATGGATAATAGAAAAACATATATATTTATATATAATATAAATATAAACTATATTTCAATTAATTAATCGGATATCCGAATAATCCGAATAAACCGAATAATCCGAATAAAATTTTTAGTCATATCCGAATCCGATCCGAAATCCGAATAAATAATTTTGGTTCGGTTTAAGATCCGATCCGAAATCCGAATAAGGATTTCGGTTCGGTTTTTTCGGTTTCGGATGCGGTTCGGATTTCGGTTTTATTCGGATTTCGGATTTTTTGAACACCCCTATTTGATACGATGGACATTGTACTTTGAGACATGGCATATCGCACCATTGAGATCAAAATGGATTGTTAATATCCAAAAAGGTTTCCCAACAAGCCATTGTTTACCCGAAAATGACGCGGGTCACGGTTCCTTCTTCATTTTCATTTTTTTGGGGTTGTCCTTTTTGGCCCATGTTGCAAGCACCTACCTCTTATCCGATTTTAATTTTCAACCGCAAAACAAGACAAGTGCAGGCGTGCGGTGCGGTGCGGCTGCGACTCCGCGACTGCGATGATTGATTCCGGCGAAATCACGTAGCGTCGTCGTGTGGATCACAAATTCAGGCTTGATTCCGGCAAGAAACTGAAGCGTCGATCGTCTATTCGTCTGATTCGTCTCTGTCACATTCTCCCGCTCCTTTGCCTATGCGTAAGCTGTAACCCACTGACCCACACAATTACACAAACTCAATAACCTATCTTTTTAAAAGTTTTTTGGGCTTTCTATAAGTTTTTTTGGGCTTGAACCTTGTTTGGTTTGAGTTAGTAATAAACTATGATTTGGGCTTTTTTTTTAGTTTTTTTTTATAGATTTTTAGTTTATTATTATTAATTAGTAGTGATTAAAAAAATTAAGTTAAAAAAGTTAAAACTTATATTTTTTTTCAAGTTGAGGGTGGGTGTAAAAATTCTATGGGGTTCGGTCATAAAATTTCTTGGGGTTCGGTTCATAAAAAATCGAAAAATTAACACACCGCGAAAAAAATTCATGGGTGTCGGGCGAACCCGTACCCGACCACATAAGTCCGCCACTGCATTAAAATGTCTATTACATAAACTAACGGGTAAATGGGTGGCTCGCATCGAAACGTTTTATAGTCCTTAAGATTTCTACTTTTTTTTATTATTATATTTTTAGAGTTTTTGATTTTAGCCACGACTTCTTTATAGTTTTATACTTTAATCACACTTAAATCTTTTTGACTTAAACTGACTGGTAAATGGTGGCCCGTCGCGAAACGAGGGCAGGTCACCAACTTGTTATTGTTTTTGTCAATCAACATTTTAATTTGGTTCGGTAAAACAGTTTCTAGTTGAATTTGAAAGTTTCTAATTTAGTTTTCTTTTAACAATTCCATTTCAATTTTAGTGTTTGAGTTTGGAAAATTCAACGCCCGTAAATACAAAATAAGCTCAAGTAACTTTTAATTGTCCTAATGTTGTTTGTATTAATGAATACAAAAGCCAGTTTTTAAGTTGGGTGTGAACAATAAAAATAAAAGTATTATAGAGTCTCTACAAAACTAAACTGCTAGTTCTTGTAAACATAATTGTCTGCAACTAAGCAACTATATATTAAGAATATATGTTACAAGTGGACTAAATTACTTTTTAATATGGTATAATAAATCTTATTTTTATTTTTAATTGATAATAATGATAAGTGTTTAATTTGTTATTTTGATTATCCTAACTGATTTAGCTAAAATACACTCACGTAGACTGATGGGGCGAAGTATGACATTTTTTATCTTCCATGAGATTCTAAAATTGAGATTGTGATAAATTTGAAGAAATTTTTAAGTTAGAGGGTTGATTAGGGTTTTTGTGTTGTATTTATATAAGTATATTATATATATAGTCCTTTTGGTTTGTTAGTTTGCAATTATAGTTCTTATAGAAAGATTCATGTTATCATTATTGTTGGTCATGAAAGCCAGGATACAACATGACTTTTTTTAGATGGACTATAATCGTAACTTAGCAAACTAAAAGCACTATATATACAATATTTTTAATACAAACAATTGGAAGTTAAATTTACAACCCAACTAGCCTATTGGGTGCAATTTCCTAAAGCATACTTGGGTACAAGTCTTGGTTTGAATGTACAACCCTTTTGTGAGTGTTTGTATAACTCTTGGCTTCTGTGAGATGGTAGGGTACACACCAGCAAACCCAGGTTCCAAAATCTCCCTTTTCCGTTCTCTTTTCCGTTTGAAACTTCCCTTTCTGTTACAAATCATCACGGTTTCCGTCATGACTCGCCAACGACTACCAACGACATGTGCGCCAACTGCCGCATTAAATGCGACGTTGTGCCGGTGAGGCTGGGGGCGCACCGTCTCTGGCCAACTGCTCTCTCATCCATCGCCGCATTAAATGCGGAGGCATGTCTGGGCGTCCGATTTCAAACATTGAACAGGAGATTGACTGTAGCCTCTGTTCGCTGCTCAAGATAAGTAGGGGATGCCTCACATTCTTCGCAGCATTCCTTCTTTCACGCAGTTGCTTCCATACACCGTGTGAGTATTCAATGATTTTCTACCCAAACTGATTTCAATTTCATTCTTTTGGTTCATCATTCATTGATTTGTTTTTTGAAACTGATTTCACTTTCATTCTATTGATCCATCGTGTTACTAGATTCATGGCGATTTAGGAGCCTCTGTGTTTAAAAGCTATGTGTTTTATGATTATTTGGGGGTTCTCATTTTCATTTGGTTGACATAGGCTACATTGGGTCATAAGTATGAGGCTACAGATTTCTACAAAGGAAAGGAGTTGCTTTGTTGAGTTGGTTTCTTAACCATTACATTTCGTTGTTTTGTTATGAAAACATTTATTTATGTTTCTTTGGTGATGAGCATGTTTCCCTAAATTTTTAGCAGTGAACTGCTTTGTTTGCTTGGTGGAGACCAGGTGTTTGTTCAAATGTCTTACACTCTTGGTTCTTTTTTTGAATGGGCCTTCTCCAGGATCTCTCAAAATGTTTTCTTATAGAGTGGTTTGCTTATTTTGGTACATGTTTTGGTTGTCTTTTGCCTCTCTACAATGTTGGATGTTTTCATGGGTTTGGTCTATTGAATTTTTTTGTGTTTATTATTGTTTTCTGCAGGGTTTCTCAGTCATTTCTTTCACTTTTTTATGGGTTGGGTCTGTTTAATCTTTAAAAGTTTTTTCTTGGCAGCTTTACTTGGTTGTTGGTTGTTCATTAGGTTCTTTGCTATGAATTATGTTTGGGTACTAGGTTGGTTGCTTGGTTGTCTGTCTTGAAAGTTTATGCTTTCAGTTTACTTAAAACCTAATACAAACTAGATCAGTGATATGTGAGGGTGCCTATAAATTATGTTCTTTTTTTAAAGTTTTTTAAGTTTACTTAAAACCTGATACAAAGTAGATCAGTTTACTTAAAACCTAATAGAAGCTAAATCACTTATACAAACTAAATCAGTGTATTAGGACCAGGTGGTTTCATATGATGAAACAAATGGGTATTAAAAATGAACATGACACATGATTATAGACATGTTCTTTGTGTATAAAATTGAGGAGTGGATTTATAAGGGCTGAGCATTAAAGGCGTTATCCTCTGTTATAGATCGCTTTGCTTATGTTTTTATGAGTAAAGTGAAATAATAACGCATGGTCTCTGAATGTTTTTTGTTCTGTTTTTGACAGGTTTACTGCTTCGTGGTGCTTCGTTGAATTGGTAAGGTGTTTGGCTTTTTTTAGATATTATTGTGCTTATCATAATGGTTATTTTGGGGGGCTATGTTTTGGTTATTTTAAAATATTATCATGCTTACTGGTAGGTCGATTGATGTTGTTTCTTTTTTTCCTTGGTCACTTTCGTTGTGTACAGGTTTGCTTTCTGCTGACGGTTACTACAGGTTTGTAAGTTATATTTCCCCCCTGTTATTCTGTTATAAGTTAGTGTCTTACTTATCTTGGATATCTCTTTGTTTCTGCTACTGTTTTTATATTTTTTGTTGTGTTTTATTGTCGCTTTATATTCGATGGTCGTGGCTTCGGGCTTGGTCCTGTCACCTTGGTCTTTTATGTGGTTTCATGCGTTGTTTGTTGACGTAGCTGTGATTTAGGGTATTACTTATATTGGGTCAGCAGCTTAGTGCTTTCGTATATAACTTAATTTTGTGTTGTCTTGCTTTGCTATGTGTTTATGATGTATACATTATGTGTTTGCTTTATGTTCTGTTAGTTTTGGGCACTGTTTTTCTATTTATTATTAGTTGCACATTATAAGTATGCCTCCTAAGGTAGGCGCCCGTAAGCGTAAGCGTCTGCAGCATGGCGAGGGCACTTCTTCTCAGCCAGTCGTTTCCATCGATTTATCTCATTACTATAGGGACCTTGGAGATTGCAACCAGATCTGCGAGTTTTGTGGTGCGTCCTTTTGGTATGCCGAACGTGCTCGCTCCTCCTCATCTGCCGACCTTCCGAAATACAAGATTTGTTGCAGGTCCGGTAAAGTGCATATAAAGTTTCCAGTGAATCCTCCGCGTGTTGTTAAAGAGCTCTTCTGTAACAGAGCTTTCTTAGACGCCGTGCGTATTTATAACTCTATGTTTGCGATGACCTCCTTTGGAGCTGTCGTTGACGATGAAATTAACGAGGGTTCTGGCCCGTATGTCTTTAAAATTTCTGGCCAGGTTTCACACGTCTTAGGTTCCCTCTGTCCTGATCCAAATAGGAGGCCCAAGTTTTTACAACTATATATTTATGACACTCTAAATGAGGTGTCAAATCGCGTTTCTGTTTTTCGTCCCTCTGTTCGCCCGCGTATATCAGCAGATACCGTGTCTGCCATCGTTCATGTGCTCGATAGGTGTAACCCTTTGGTTAGGCTGTTCAGGAGTGCAAGGGATGTGTGCTCATCTTATAATGCTCCATCCTTTCATATCAAGCTTTACCAGGCTGCCGGTCTGCATCCCTACCAGCCTCCTTCAGAGGGTACTCTTGGAGGCATTGTGTTTGATGCGGAGCCTGCTGCAAAGGATTTTGACATAGTGGTGCGTACGAATGAGGGTCCTCTTCAGCGTATTAGCATTCTGCATCCTTGCTACATGGCGCTCCAGTACCCTCTCCTTTTCCCCTTGGGTGAGACTGGCTGGGTCCCTGAACTGAGGCTGCTAAAAAAGGATTCCTCCAAAGATAAACGTTTGACGCTGAATATGTACTATAGCTACCAAATACATGACAGGCCAGGCGTATACACACATCTACTTAATGGTGGGCGCCTGTTTCAGCAGTATTTGGTTGATGCATATGTTTCAATCGAGCGTAACAGACTTGATTACATTCGTGATCACCAAGCCAGCCTTAGAGTTGATTTCTTGCGTGGTGTTTACGATGCTGTTGCACGAGGTGACACTGAAGGCAGCAGTATTGGTCAACGGATTATCCTGCCTTCGTCGTTCACGGGTGGCCCACGATACATGTATAAGCATTATCAAGATGCTTTGGCGATTTGTCGTGTGCATGGTAATCCCCAGTATTTCATCACGTTTACATGTAATGTCAAGTGGCCTGAGATTGTAAGGCATATGGAGTTGCAGCCTTTGCTTGGAGCTGAAAGCCGGGCTGATACGATTGCAAGAGTCTTTCGGATGAAGGGAGAGGCCTTCATTGCCTTTCTTAAACAAGAAAGACCATTCGGTGCTGTTGTCGCAGGTTCTTAAATACCCTATCCTGTTTAATACCTTTTCTGCCCTGTAAGCGTCTATTGATCCTTTTCCTATTTATCCTACAGTTTTATACACCATAGAGTTTCAAAAAAGAGGGCTGCCGCATTGCCATACTCTTCTATGGGTTGCTAATAAATATAAAATCACTGAGGCGTGCCAAATAGATAAGTATATATCAGCAGAGATCCCTGATAAAGAACTGGATCCAGTGCTTTATTAGATTGTCACTGAGACTATGATTCATGGGCCGTGTGGAGCGTTAGATAAGCATGCCACGTGTATGCAGCAAAACAAATGTCTGTGGAAGTTTCCAAAGGGACACGAGGAATGCACACGCATTGATGATGATGGTCGCCCATTCTACAGGAGGAGACCGGGGGGCCCTACTGTCAGTAAAAAGAACTTACTTATTGATAATCAGTACATTGTGCCATATAACAAAGCGTTGTCCCTACGTTTCCAGGCGCATATAAACGTTGAGTATTGTGGATAGAGTATGGTAATTAAATATCTATTCAAGTATATCTCGAAGGGTGCCGATCGTATCAGATATGCGGTTGTCTCGGATGCGAGTGCTGATGCTAGCTGCCCTTCATCTCAGAAAAAAGAGGTTAATGAGATTCAAAACTTCGTTGATGGGCGGTTTGTTTGTCCACACGAGGCTGCCTGGCGTATCTTGAATTTCCCGATACATCATAGGAGCCCTGCGGTTCAGGTTCTTGCGGTGCATTTGGAGGGGCAGCAGAATGTCACCTTCAGGGACAGCAGCTCACTGCCTAATGTGCTCAGAAATCCCGGCCTAGGTAAAACAACTCTTACTGAGTGGTTGCTTAATAACAGGAAGGATCAGAGTGGTCGGCATCTTAGGTATATTGACTACCTTAATGAGTATAGGTGGGACGCCTCAGGCAAGTTTTGGATTAGACGCGCAACAAAGAGGGACCCAAGCGTCGGCAGATTGGTGTATGTCCACCCAAACAGTGGAGAGTTATTCTATCTGCGCATGTTGCTTAATCATAAAAGTGGGTGCACGTCCTATCAGGATATACGCACGGTCTCTGATGTAACACACCCTACGTATCGGTGTGCTTGCGAAGCTCTTGGTCTCATTGGGGACGATACAGAGTGGGGTTTGACATTTAAAGAGGCTGCTGCGTGGGCAACACCTAATGAACTGAGGTATCTTTTTGCACGTATGCTGTTATTTTGTGAGGTTTCCAATCCATTTCGTTTATGGACAGAGCACTGGCGAGCCATGGCAGACGACATAGTCTTTAACATAGTAAGGGAGACAGATGTTCAGCCAGGCTGCATACCCCCTAATCTTATACAGCAGCAGGTGTTGTATGAGCTTGAAAAGATTCTCAATGGCGGTGCAACCTATTCTACACTTGCTAACTATGGGCTTCCCATGCCAAAAGGTAACAGGCAGGAGCTGCTTAGAAATCGGTTGCTGATGGAGGAGAGGTGTTATGATATTCCATCTCTTAAGGCGCAACACGAAAGAATGAGAGGTGTTATGCATCCAGGCCAAGCCAAGGTCTATGAGACAGTCATGCAGTCTCATCTTGCAAATGTGCAGGTTCTTCTATTTATATATGGGCATGGGGGCACTGGTAAAACATTTTTGTGGACTGCCATAACCAGCGCCATACGGTCTCTTGGCAAAATCGTTTTGACTGTTGCTGCCTCCGGGATAGCATCTCTTTTGCTGCCTTCAGGGCGTACAGCTCATTCAAGATTTAGGATACCAATCAATATAACCGATGAGTCATTATGTAATGTTAAAAAGAAGGATCAGTTAGCGCGCCTTCTTGATGAAACGTCACTGATTATATGGGATGAGGCGCCCATGAGCAATAGAAATTGCTTCAAGTGTTTAGACCGGACTCTTAGAGATTTATTGGACGAGCCAAATAAGCCTTTCGGTGGGAAGTCTGTGCTGCTTGGTGGTGACTTTAGGCAGACCTTGCCTATTTTAAAAAAATCAACCAAGTCAAAAATCATAGCTGCTACTTTCCCCAAGTCTTCACTTTGGCAAAGGTTCAAGGTGATGCGCCTAACGGAGAACATGAGGCTTCACCGACATGGAATATCATCTGTTGAAAAAAAAAATAGAGGCCTTCTCGCAATGGCTGCTAAGTGTAGGAGATGGTAGGCTTGGCAGCATCACGCAGTCTGTAGACACAGAGGCGCGGGACATTCAGATACCCAAAGAATACTTGATTCCTAATCATGGAGACGCTCTCTTGCGTCTGATTCGATTTATTTACGACGAGGAGATACTGCAGGAACCAACTGCTGCAAATCTTTCAGATAAGGCAATTGTATGTCCCAGGAATGCTACTGCAGATGCAATAAATGATAGGGTGTTGCAGATGACGAGCGGCAATAGTACATCATACATGAGTGTTGACTCGATGGAACCAAGAATGGGAGACAATGGTACTTCTGAGTTGCTCTATCCTATGGAATACCTAAACAGTCTAAGCTTCCCAGGCCTCCCATCACACTGTCTTGAGCTAAAAATAAACACACCAGTCATACTCTTGCGTAATATTGATCAGACCAACGGCCTCTGTAATGGTACACGCTTGATCATCACGCAGCTATCACCGAGGGTCATTGAGGCCAGCATCATCACTGGAACCTCTATCGGGAAACGCGTTTATATCCCACGAATCACATTTGTGCATGATAACCAGGAGTTTCCGTTCGTTTTCAGAAGGAGGCAGTTCCCTATTAGGCTTTGTTATGCGATGACCATAAACAAAAGCCAAGGCCAGTCACTTAACAAGATAGGTGTGTACCTTCCAGAACATGTCTTCGGGCATGGGCAGCTCTACGTTGCTCTCTCAAGGGCGACGTCTCCAGACTCTCTTAAAATACTTATTACCCCACAGGATGGTTATCTAGAGGACACAACAAGAAATGTCGTGTATAGGGAATTCCTAGCAGAGATTGAAATAAGCCAGGTGTGCCTCATATTTGTTGCACCAACAGACCTGTTCTATACTATACAATTTCTATGTTATACAATTATGCATGCTAAGCTTTATATTTACATGTTTTCATCTTTTTATTCTGTTTTAAAGTGAAAATTCCCTTTCAAATGTAGGAAAGTGATGGCGACGGAGGTTCCAATCCATCGGATTCAACAGTCCTCTCTCCCGGCACCGGTTCGAGTGAGGGTCATTCGTAAGTGGGTCATTTACAAACGTCGTAAGTGGGGCAGCTATTTATTGATAGACAAGCATGTAAGTTAACACTTTTTAAATGGATGTATCCCCTAAACCGGCCTATATATAATGTTTCGATCATCACTCGCTATCTTTTATACAGGGAGACACAATGCATGCGATGTACAGGCTCGCTCATGATGCTGAGTTGGATCAGAAAATAACCCTTATGGACTGCTATGTGTTCGATGACTACGTCTGCCAGCACGCCCCCACAATAATGAGGGTCGGCAGCCATACAGCTGCGATAAAGATTGATACTATCACTACAATCACAAAGGTTGATGATGACAGTGACATACCAAGAGTATGGTTTAGCTTTCCATCCCCTGAAGAACTCATAGACAGGAAAGACAAACTTGAAGTGCTCTCAGGTTATATTCTAATGCAAATAATATAGATATATAATGTGGTTTTTATGGCGTGCTCCTGAAAGATTACATGTTATTTTCATTATGAAGACTTCATTGGAAAGATCGAGGACATAGAGCACATAGAGACAGAGAATAACAATAGCCTGCTTAGGGTAACTATGAAGGACGCAAGGTATATCACTTGGTTAGCAACCCAGTTTTTTGTTTGATTAGAAACCCTTTCTATGCTGCTTCTCAGATTATATATAATTTTATTGTTTTGCAAAATAGTGGCAAGCCTATTATTGTTGCTCTATGGAAAGAAATTGTGGCGTTGGTGGACACAGAGGCCCTCGCTGCTACTGATCGGGTTGTCATTGCTGCTTTGCAATCAGTTAAAGTTGTAGATTTTGATGGTAAGGCTTTACAAACAGTCAGCTACCTATGTACGCAGCCATGAGCGCTAACATTGTTTTGTATACTAGGTGATATGCAGTTAGAGTCAACTGCTGCAACAAGAGTTGTGGTTAATCCAGATCTTGAGATTGCCCATGCCATGGCAAAAAGGTATAGCCGCGTTATAAAACATAGCATACATACTTAAAACACAACATGTGCTGATCATGATTTTTTTTGGCAGTTTCCAACCTCCAGAGGCATCAGATGCGCCGCGGATTAGGTACACACCTAGGGTCCCAGAGCGTGACAAAATGACGTTGGCTTCGCTCTACCAGGAAGATATTAGCAAGATATATGTAAGTATCTACCAGAAATTTTATTCTCATGGCTGATTATAAACAGAACCTCCCTATCAGTTTGGCTCTTGGTTCATTTAATTTATTATGTGTGAGGCAGGATATGAAGTACACATGCGAAGCAACGGTGACTGAGATAACAAAAGGACGTACATGGTTCTTTGTTCGTTGCCTGCCGTGTAAAAGAACCATAACAGCTGGAAAAGATGGTTACAAATGCCCAAGGCATGGTGAAGCCGGCCTCAAATACAGGTAAAACAGATAAGGTTCTTATGTTATGAGGCATGTGCTGCTTATCGATATCAGCGAAAAACACATTAATCCTGATATAGCTTCCGTGGGCATCTTTATTGATTCATGTCTATGCTGCCTATCTTATAGGTACTGCGTTAATTGCACCCTTGAAGACGCATCTACTAAAGTACATGCCTGCATATTCGATGAGGGCGTCAACACTATGCTTGGGATCAAATGCTATGATATGATAACAAAGGAAGGCTATTCTGATCCAACAAAGATGGCAGATCCAATCTATACTCTGAGAGGGATGAGAATGATCTTCATATTGCAGAATGGAGAGATGTCACATGAGAGTATCCTAAGGTTTACAGTTAACAAAGTCTTTCACCCTTCTACTGATACAAACAGCTTAATCTCAGGGTCTCCCTCCAAAATCGACCCTGCCTTGCCTGCGGCGCATACACCTGCTGTGCCGGCTATTAAAGGGCCAGTTAATAAACCTGTAAGTGTAGACCTTGCACCTCCTGTTGCACAGGCCAGCCAATCCATTGGGCTGCCAAAAATCGTGGGCACACCAGAGGCGTCCGCTGAAAAACCAAAGACGACGTCTGCACGGAAAGAGCTCTTCCCGGAAGACAAGGCGCAGGTCGGGTCAAAAAAACCAAAGACACACGGACCTTAGTAAACAAGTGATGGAATCCTATGGTGCTGCAGGATAAAAAAATACAACTTTTTTGGGTGGTACTCGCGCAACTTATTAGGTCGTAGTAGCGTGTGTTATCGTAAACTAGATGCATGATATTAGGTAAGGATATGGTGTCTACAAATATAATGTAGGTGTATAGTATGTAATGATCCACCTAGGAATGTTTTTTATGTAAGCATATGATGTAGGACCATATGATGGCCAAACCATGAACAACTTTTGCTAATATATATCAGGTTCTTGGTTTGATCCAGAGTGTTTTTCTTTTACTTAATTATTCACCTGCATACTAAACTGAGTAAACAGGTGCATACAGGAACAATGATAATACCACACAACCTTTAAGACTTTGCTGAGGACACAGAATGAAATGGTGGATGCTTTATGACATAGCTCACTTTTGAATATACTTGCTAATACATAACAGGGGACTAATGGATCAAGAGTGTTTGAAAACATCATGTTGGAGCTTTTGTATGCTTTTATGTCTTTAGCAGGTATATTCTTTTTGTATGCTTTTATGAATCAGTACATATAATAAGAGGAACAGATATATATATATTTTTTTTGCCTTTCATTAATGACTAACATGTTCATTTGATATGTGTTAGATGAAAATTTTTTGGCAGCTAGCCTCATCGCAATAAAGGTGTACAGCTTTCTCGATCTTTTCGTGGTTGCTAACTAAGGTTTATGATTGGTAAGGAACATCTTTGTCTCTCGCAATTTACACAAAATTAGCTCCCGCGCGCAACGCGCGCCAATTTGCCACTTGTACTCATATAAATATAACCCACGAACCCTAATCAACCTCCCAACCTAAATTGTCTCCAAATTTATCATAATGCCAATTCGAGACCTCACGGCAGATGAAAATGCTCAGCCTCTCCCCTTCAGAGTCTTACCCTTAATCACTTAAAAATCTCGATGAGTGGAAGGTTATTAATAAAAACACAATTACTCGGGTTTAGATTGCCGCAATGCCATCGAGATTGGCGATTTAGCCGAACAGTACGATCGATTGAGAGAAAGACTGAGGGTGACAACCGGGCTTCCGGCGGAAACATCATTCTAGATTCAGTTTAAAAACTGTCATAGGAGATTTGTTTGTTGAGAAAGTTATGACATTGGAAGGTGATCATCAAGTGTTTGATTTCGATCAATGGTTAGGGCGTTCCCATTGTATAACGGGAGACATTGTCAAATGCATCTATTGTCACCCTTGTTAAGTAATCTTAGTTAATGTTTCATGTAGTGGTAAGCTTGGTCAATGTTCAAAGTGTCATGTGACAAAGAAAAAACTGATAGAAAGTTATTTTGAGTTTAGTATTAACTAGTGGTGTTTTGTTTAAAATCAGTTACTCACTAACCAATTATGAAAAAAAACCGGTTTGAAACATTGACCGGTTCCTAACCGACTCTGTTATTCCCCTAACCGGTTTGAAACATTGGGTCGCGGCTCGGCTTGCAGCTACGGCTCGGGCTCTCATGGCTTCTTGTTCCAAACGTGAGATAACGTTGGCTAAATGGGGATCCATCGATCAAGCGATGATCGGTGATGGTGGCGTCGAACGGTGGTCGGCGGCGACGGGGATGGTGGCGCCGGTTGAAGTCGACCCAAGGGGAGAGAGAGAGATTTAGGGTTGTTTTTTTTTTGGTTGCTTGCCCATCCTTCTTCTCCCCCTTATTTTTCTAATAAAAATCGCAGACTAGGGCCCTTTCGCAGACTGGGCCTAGTCGCGATCTTATCCACATCACCAATCTGATTAGTCTGTTAATCCGGTAACAACTAATCTGTCCGTTTAATTAAAACACGAGCGTTTTAGCTGAAAACGTTTTTGTCGTTTAATTAAATAAATAAACAAGTATTTATTTAATTAATCAATTGCTCGGTTTAATACTAATTAACAGGTAATTAGATTTATGGTCCGTTGACCCGGGTGTAACTCTTACGGGTCAATACCGGGTTGGGTTCGTTAATTTTGTCGGGTCAAGACACCTTTTTTCCAACAGTTGGGCCCCACCCCAATGTCTCTTTCCCCCTTCCACGCCGTTGAAGATTCCACAGAGTGGGCAAAACGCCCTTCGGGGCCGTGTTTGCGAGCGTTTTCAAGCAAAACGTCCCCCACCACGAGCTCATTACTGATGGCCTAAGAAGGATCATGTGATCAGTTATGAGGTTAGACCACCTCCAACGCTAGAGGGCGTCCTTCCCAAATACAAGCCTAATTATCATGCCAAATAGTTTTTTTACAACTCCCAACAAGCGTTTTTCACATGTCTCATTAAACCCAACGTTAAAACACTCACATATTCCACATACGCCCACTTTATATATATTTAAGGAGGAGGAGGATAATCGGTCTATCTTTTAACAAAACTAGTAGGAGGTCTCATCTCTCTCACACACATACACACAAACAAGCATATATAGGCATGGAGAAACAAAATTTAAGGATATAGAATCGTGGCAGTAAAACTGCTCATGTAAAAGCATTCACAGGAAACTCCATGCCAATTAAATATAGTTTCCAACAAGAATTTTACCACTTCGCGCGTTGCGGCGGATACATAGTACATGAAAGAAATTAAAAATCATTACATCTACGAATATACAAATAGATTGAATAATTTGTATGCATTGACGATCCCTATCTTACTTTCAAATCATGGTTGTGTATGCCGGCATCACAAAGTCTTAAGTGAGGCTGCAAATTAAGAATCAATAACATGTTAGATCAAGAAAGGAAAACATTCATTTTACAATTGAGTTTCAATTGTTTATAAATTCAAAGCATGCATCTTTTATATAAGCATAAGTATGCTTGGTTTCAAGTGCCAAACATGGAGCAGGCTAAACAAAAGCAATCACTTGAACCAAAATCTAGACAAAAAGTAAAACAATTGACTAAACATCATTTGTATGTACGAAGTTAATTAAAAGGAATCTAATAAATAAAAAAACAATCTAAATGAGAGATATAATGAGAAAACAGCTGAAAAGAGTGAAGGAACTATCGCATATTCTCATAACTTGCAAAAGCTAAAACCTTTTTTTTAGAACCTTATGTTTGCAGCTGGTTAGGCATCAAAGTAATTCATCCATCAAGGCATAATAGTAGTTTACCAAAAGTAAGTGGGGTTGGAGGTGGTGGGCTTACCTTGCTCACTGATGAGCTCCTTGAGGTTGATAAATTAAGATCATGGTAATCCTGTCACAATGGAACTGATGTGGAACTGATGTCATATTCCCTAAAAAATGTCATAAACCATCATTAATTGTGTACATTTGCACATACAAAAATTGGACTGGGTGATAGTATGAGCTGTTTGTTTTTTTATAAAACTTATGCATTGAGAACACAAATATAAGAGTAAACTAAGTGTAACACTTTAAGTCTTTAGGATTTGTTTAGGAATCAGGTTAAATATTAAAAATCTTGTGTAAACATTTAAATAAGAAAGATGTCCACCTATAGAAAATGGACAAACCTTATTTACATAGTAAGGTGTTTCTAGGTGGCTGAAACTAACTTCCTACTGTAACCAATTTCCTTGCTACTGCTCTTTTTCCTTTAGCCTTAACAAATGTAACTTTGAACATAGATGGAAAATCAATTACATGGGAAATAATCGTACAAAAAGAAAGCATTGTTATGCATATTAGAAAGAGAGTAAAAACATAAGTAAACATAAGTAAAAGCCTTGTTCGTTTGCAAAAGTTTCAATAAAAATTGTCCACTTTTAGTATAGTTTCAAAGGAATACATATACTTTGTTTATCCCAAACCTATAGAAATGAAAAAGCCTTGTTCGTTTGCAAAAGTTTCAATAAAAATTGTCCACTTTTAGTATAGTTTCAAAGGAATACATAGATAAAAATTGATAACAAAAAGCACCAGTACTTTGTTTATCCCAAACCTATAGAAATGAAATTAAATATTTCATGAAGAAATCTGAAAGGAATTAAAATTCCAGAATTGACAAAAGGAGAAAGGTGAAAAAAGAAGCCCTTACAGAAATATTAAAAAAATTGAACAAACAAATACATGTGTTATAAGGCACGATGTAAATAGCGTTGAGTAAATATCAACAAAACAAATGGAATAAATACGATGCATGTTGGGAATTTCCGAGGTCGACGAGTTCGAGATTTGGTGTGATGAAACTCAACGTACCACTTATTGTTTAACCGTTCGCACAACACGGTGAAGTTCATAACTCGAGATTCTCATTAACCGAAGACATGGCATTAGTGACTTTATTATTCATTGTAACATTTATTTTGTCACTAGACTAGTTGTTGGTTATTTACTAGTTTGCCATTGTTAGGTTAGTATATATAGTCTTTCTCATGTGAAAGACTAAGCATGTATGATTGTATGAGTGAGAGAGCTTGGACATGAAACTTTGAAGTTGTGTGTGGTTCATGAACACTTGTTCATGAACCTAGCATGAGTGGTGTAGGTAAACTTGTAATCATTCAACTTCATCTATGATTATTTCTACATTCTCTCGTTTTCACTACTTCTATATTATCCTCATCATCATCATCACATCTCAAACACCATTGTTGAAGATCCGGTCCATTATGTTCTTCTTGGTGTTTATTTGTTCTACAAAGACGAAGCTCACAAAGTCTCCGATCTGCTTCCGCTATGCCATCGGGGTTTGGCTTGGTTCACCGACCCTGGTTTCTACAATGCAGCAAGAAAGAAACAGGTACTCAAAATAATATCAAAACATGAAAGAAAAAATGTTAAGTGCAATTAAAGAAAACAGAAAACGTACCTGCTGTTGGATGCCCCAGATAAATGAAAAGATAGGAATATCTTACACATGAATGTTATGCGATACTTGCAGTTAGGAAAAGAAAAAAAAAGAGTACACAGAAAAAGATTGGTAATTATTGAAGGCTCAGATCAATGAGAGGTAATATCATAGATCGTGTAAGAGGCTATGGCTGCAAAAAAATATATTAACTTTCCGCCACGCCAAAATCAACTCCTATTTATCTCATTATAAATAGATCATCACAGCCCTTACCATCGTATGAAGTGTGTAATTTATAACTGTACAATGCTCAAATCAACAGACTTGTCGAAAACTGAACCTGAATGTATTATGGCTGCAAAAAGTCTTTACCATGCCAAAATACAATTCGAAACAATTATACAGTTGAAATCCCAGCTAGTTCATTATGATGTTGCCATAACAATAGAACCTGCTTGCAGCCAACATAAAAGCGAAGCACAATAAAGATGCTCACATCCAAGACACCCATTCTAGTATACAGAAACATCTCATTGGTTGGAAAAATGACTTGTAACACAATTGCTGGTGCAAACGTAATACAGTAATGCCCTCACAGCCAAGGAATTCAAAATGTTATATATATATATATATATCAATATAACTTATAACGTATACGACTCAGATCCGATATCCGGTTGCGATAAACGCCATCACGGCATCAGAAAAGCATCAAAGCCAATAAACCCCCACAGAAAATATGAATGATACCAACAGATAAGATTCAAAGAATCATTGCCAAAAGAAACTAAAGTTTCTTTGAACATCAAAGATCTATCAAGGCTGATAAAGATCATCCATTTTGCTTTCTTTGAACATGACAACTCTGTAAGCAAGTTATCATTCAAATTTAAAGACAGAGATCAAGCGTAATAAAACATCATCGCCTTGAAGGCTCATTTTAGGTTAGAAACTTCATCGCCTTCAAGGCTCAGTTCTGGTAAGTGGCTCAACTCGGCCCTACGGCGGTGATACAGCCATGCCGTGGCCAAAGAATCACAGCCAAAAGAAAGTAAAGAAAAGAGCATACCAAAGTAACGGGTAACGTTTACTGTAACTCAATTTCTCCTCCCACACGTCGACATCGATTGCAAACCCTAAATCACACAACCAGCGACCACCACCTACAACAGTCGGAACAACCACCACTGTTTCCATTTATAGATCTGAAAAAAGAAGAATCAGTGACAATTAGGGTTTAAAAAATGTGGTTAGAATAGGGCTAGGGTGTGACGGCGGTGGTAAAGACGGAGACGGAGGTGTGACGGCGGTGGTAAAGACGGAGATGGAGGTTAAGGAGATCGGTGACAATTAGGGTTTGAAAAGTGTGGTTAGAACAGGGTTAGCGTAACTATGATGGTGAAGACAGAGGCCGATAAAGACGGGGGTGTGACGGACATGGTTGCGATGGTGAAGACGGAAGCTGTTACGGTGGTGACGTCGGTGGATAAGGGTTGTGACGGCGAGATTTTATTGTTTGGTGTGTTTCCAGAGCAATGGTGAGACACGAAGAAAGATAAAGATAAAGAGATGAAGGAAAAGAGAGGCAGCGTACTTGATACGCCTGAGTGACTCAGCCAAAGATGTCATTCTTATGACATGGAATTCTTTTATTGGTTAGAAAAATAACTTGTAAGACAATTACTGGTGCAAACGAAATACAATATATGCCCTCACAGCCAACAAATTCAAAATGTTATATTATATAATGTCGGATAAATAGACCGAGACAAAATCAAATAAAAAAGTATTTTGTTTAAAAACTGTAAACATATCTATTTTACTTTTATATATTTGTATTTTTGTACTAGAGTTAAATTAATAGACAAAAAATATATATACAATACGAGTGAGGTTATAATGAGAAGTTAGGTGAAAATAAGAAGGATAAGAAGCCTTCTCATCCGTTAGATTTGATGATCAATGGTCCAGATTTAATCCCTTAATTAAAACTCAAAAATAAATGGTCAGGTACACGGAGGGGCAATTTGGTCAAATTGTCCCTTTTCTCTTTCCCCCAATTATTAAAACCTTCATAACTTTTTCATACGATATTATTTTTTTATAAAAATTACACCATAAAAACAAGCGTTTTTTTATCTTTAAAACCCATACCATATTGCTATATAAAAAATAAAATAAAAAATTATGTCAATGACATGAACATATGACACAACGACCTGAACATATGACACAATGACCTGAACATATGACACAATGACACAATGACCTGAACATATGACACAATGACACAGTGATCTGAATAAATGTTCAGGTCATTGTGTCATATGTTCAAGTCGTTGTGTTATTGTGTCATATGTTCAGGTCGTTGTGTTATATGTTCAGCTCATTCATAATTTTTTTTATATATATAGCAATATTGTATGGGTTTTAAAGATAAAAAAACGCTTGTTTTTATGGTGAAATTTTTATAAAAAAATAATATCGTATGTATAAGTTATAAACGTTTTAATAATTGGGGGGAAAGTGAAAAATATGCATGTTTCTAGATTTGCCCTCCTTCTTATCCTTCTTATTTTGCATAAACTTCTTACGTGAACTTCTCTCTATACAATACAATCAGAGAAGTTCACGTAAGAAGTTTATGCAAAATAAGAAGGATAAGAAGGAGGGCAAATCTAGAAACATGCATATTTTTCACTTTCCCCCCAATTATTAAAACGTTTATAACTTTTAAATACGATATTATTTTTTTATAAAAATTTCACCATAAAAACAAGCGTTTTTTTATCTTTAAAACCCATACAATATTGCTATATATATAAAAAAAATTGTGAATGAGCTGAACATATAACACAACGACCTGAACATATGACACAATAACACAACAACTTGAACATATGACACAATGACACAATGATCTGAACATTGTTCAGATCATTGTGTCATTGTGTCATATGTTCAGGTCATTGTGTCATTGTGTTATATGTTCAGGTCAATTGTGTCATATGTTCAGGTTGTTGTGTCATATGTTCACGTCATTGACATAATTTTTTTATTTTATTTTTTATATAGCAATATGGTATGGGTTTTAAAGATAAAAAAACGCTTGTTTTTATGGTGTAATTTTTATAAAAAAATAATATCGTATGAAAAAGTTATGAAGGTTTTAATAATTGGGGGGAAAGAGAAAAATGAGCAATTTGACCAAACTGCCCCTTCGTGTACCTGACCATTTATTTTTGAGTTTTAATTAAGGGATTAAATCTGAGCCATTGATCATCAGATCTAACGGATGAGAAGGCTTCTTATCCTTCTTATTTTTACTAACTTCTCATTATAACCTCACTCACAATACAATATAAAAAATACAAATCCAATACAAATAATTATTAAAATAGGTGTTTTAATATCTTTATACAAAATACAGTTTGCCTATATCAAGTTGTGTCACTTAAAAAATAGAATTACCTTCCATTCTATTGTTTTGATACGCTCATAAGTGAAATCGTAGTTCCCTTGTAGGATATTCAAATTAATTGTCCATTTTGTTTATTAGATTTTAACCGTATATATAACTTTATTTGAGTCCCCGTGACATCTCATGGTAAGGTCAAGGTGTCTCTTTTTGTTTTAATGATAAAATTAAATTTCAAATCCTATATTATATACAGGGCCGGCGCGGAGGTGGCGCAGGAGGCTCAAATGAGCCGGGCCCAATGGATTTAGGGGCACCAGAATTTTTATCAAGTTCATTATATATATATATATATATATATATATATATATATATATATATATATATATATATATATATATATATATCTCAGCTAATACAAAAGGTCTGTGAACTCTTTATTTTCTTTATAAAGAGAAAAAAAAAAACAAAAATAAACTAGGTTTTTAGTTTTTTTTTTATCAAGTCTAGTTTTTTTTATCACGTATTAACATTATTCGCTAGTTACCTGGAAGCCTGAAAAAAAAACCCTACGAGAAGAAGAAGACTACGACTCGTAAGTGTACAGTCAACATTAAGAATTCAAGATCGCAAGCCTGTAAGTCTCTCAATCTTCGATTTTGATTGCTAGTTTGCTAGAGACATCATGTAGAATTAACTATCAAGTCTATTTCAATTTATTATAATATAGGGGCACTTTTTTTTTCTTGCGCCGGGCCCAAATTTTTTTTGACGTTCTCAGAAACGGCCCTGATTATATATCTATTGACAGCGGTGGGTGGTTACCCTACGTGACACCAATCTCCACCGTTGAAAGGGGATCTTCTTGATCATATTAGCCGTAGATCAAAAATAAAACTGCTATTTAGCAGTTGAAGAAGTTAAATTTTGAAATTGTAACTGCTGAGAACGTGGACCTGTTTTTGAGGGAAAAATTAATAGCTGGAAAAGGTGTCCCTGTTTTCAAGGAAAACTAACTTATCCACGATTTTCAGCAGTTACAAGTTAAAGATATGGATGTTACCAACCATACTGTCATTTGCAGTGTGGTGTATTAACCTAAATGCAGCAGAAGGCCAAAAAATAAAGTTAAGAGGAGCTTTACAGACCATTAGGAATATAATACTGAAAACAACATAAAAAAAAAAGATAGAATCCGATGCAGTCCTCCCAGCACATAGATTTCTACATCTACAAAGTTGTTTTCATTATTCTACCTGCATGAATCAAAATATCTGAAATTAATGACAACGTAAGTAATATAAAATCAACACTTCAAGATGACATAGCCCTAATTATAATAAACATTCTAATATGCAAGAAAAATTAAACATTCTCGAAAAGAGATAAATAGCAGAAATTGAATTGACAATTGATACATGGCGTGCGATAGTCAATATTATCCAGAAAATGGTTTCCGATTTTCCAGGTGAAGATAAGGCATGTTTTTAAAAAACTGTGTTACAACGTGGGCATTTTTTTTCTGACAGTTTTCAATCGTGTCTTGATTCTGACATGTTTTCCACATTTCCAGCAGGTAGTTAATCTACCTGCTGGCTATAAATAGAGACATTCACATTTACGAATGTGAAAGTTTTCGGCAAATATCCAGGTTCAAAATGGTGGACATCGTAGCCCTTGAAGGTCAGACCAAAGTTGTAGCGCTAGATGGCACAGTGTCGGTTATTCAGAATGGTACACAAGAAAAGGTATTCTATATTTTTCATTCGCATTGCACAAACACTATCAGTTAAACACTTCATTATGATGCTAACACAATGAACAGGTTGCCCAGTTGCTGGAGGATATAAGAACAAAGGTATGCATGCAACTACCCTACTACTGCTTCTTTACTTCGTTTTTTTGGTGATATTGTTGTATCAAATAGATAGGTTTTAACACAGTTAACAACCAAAATTATATAATGTTTATGATCCGGTTTGAATTGCAGAAGTATAAAGGTCGAAGTGTTCCAAATGTTGAAAGATTTCCTACCTTTACAGAAACAGAAGTTGAGGTGTGTATTAAAAAAATTGGTTTTTTTATTTTGTTGTAAATGACGTGATAGTGATTGTTCATACTCTTTTTCATAGCAAAATGAAGAGGTCCAAGAAATCCCTAACTTTAAGAAAGCTGATGTTGAGGTGTGTACTTAAAAAAAATAAATTTTTATACTTACCTGAATGATAGTAATAGTATTTGTTCACATTATTTTTTCAGAAAATTGATGGGGTTGGCATACAAATAGATTCTACTAGCATTAACAAGGTATTCTATTTGTTTACCATATCTCAGAAAAATCGTTTTGTTAATCTAACAAAAAATCATTTTACACATAGAAATCTATTGTAGAATTGAAATGTTACTGATTCTAAGACATATTTATGATATTGCAGCCCAATAAAAGTGCAACTATACAAACTGATCATTCTCCTGATGACACCCCTAAACATGTATTAAATTTATTAATATAACTTCACATGCTTTCTTACTATCAATGTTATTTTTATCAGATATAGTTCATTTTTTAGGGTGGTGAATGTTATGATGTTCCTGTTATCTCTGATGTTACTAAGATTCACTCTTAATGTTATATGTGGATTCAATCCTACTTTTTTATATATAAATCTACTAAAAATTCAAAACTCATTAGGTTCCTGTGAACCCGTTGTTAACATACTAGATCTGCTCATGACAACAAGCTTCTGCAACCCACATCCATTTCTCCATTACTTAGTTATTTGCATGTCATCGCCTATGTTCTCCATTACTTAGTAACTTGTTAGTAGTTTACATATGCTAGTTTTTAGTAGTATATATGTTGATTTAAGGAATAAAACGAATACGAAGAAAAATGAATTAAAGTTTAGTCACTAATCTCTTATTTATATTTTTTGGAGCCTAACTCATTCTATGGGTTACATCACTATATATACAAAGTTCAGTGTTTCTTGTTGTAACTTTTTATCTAATTGGCAACAATCTAGGTGCACATGATTTTTTTTTTCTAGTTTAGTTTTACATTATTGTTTTTCAGTATATAATTTGTTGTGGTTCACGTGGAGTTTTTTCCTTTGTTTTAGCTTAGTTTTACACTATTTACTACAAATAAAGTTGAAAGGGTCTTGCTTCCGTAGCTTTCTGTACACGTGGCAACCATCACAGTGGTCCATGTGCAGTGCCACGTGTCCCGTGTCCCCAAGTATTTTTCTCTTGATTTTAATTTAGTTTTACATCATTGTTTTTCAGTGTATAATTTATTTTAGTTCGTGTGGAGCTTTTACCTTGGTTTTACACCGTTAATTTTTTATATATATAGTTTTTTATGGTTCGTATGACTATCTTTATTATTTTTACGTATAAAACTTTTCTATTTTTTTACTTTACGTTATAACAATGCAGCTTAAAACTACTTACATTACATTACATTATATACAAAATAGAATATGACTCACTTGGAAAAAGCTCGAAATTAGCTCGCTCGAAATCAGCTCGAATATAAATGAGCCGAGCCGGCTCGGCTCGGTTTCTAAACGAGTCGAGCCCGAACCAAGGTCAGCTCGGCTCGTGGCTCGCTCGTTAGTTAGCTCGTTGGCTCGTATAAATTCAAGTTCAAATTTTATTATACACACACACACACACACACACACACATATATATATATATATATATATATATAACCCAAAAATTATAAGTTTATTATTTATAATATAATTTTAAGTTAATTGCTAAGTTTCCTATAGTATTTTACTTTAAAATTGTTCAATTAGAATAAGATATAAAACTGATATGATACTTTTCAACAACAAATAATTGTTTTTATTAAAAAAAAATTAAATAAACATTGAATTTTAAAACGAGTATGTCAAAAATTATGGTTTGGTCACATTATATATCAATATATGTAAATAATATAAATAAATAAACTAGATGGCTCGGCTCGGCTCGATTTTTAACGAACCGAGTTTGAGCTCAATATTTTAGCTCGTTAAAAAAAACAAGCTGGCTTGGCTCGACTCGGTTTCTAAACGAGCCGAACCTAAACTTACCGTGACTCGACTCGACTCGACTCGTTTACAACCCCTAATCAATAATATGTATCATGACAAAATTTAATTGAATTATATTTTCACTAAGTTTAAAAGTAAATAAGAAAAAAGAAAGTAACTACAAAACTTGTGAGCATCGCTTTTTCTTTTTGAACCCCCTCCTAATTTGTGAAACGAGTTAATTGCAAGAATCGTCCCTGTGGTTTTGTGGTATTTGCAATATCATCCAAAATGAAATTTTTTTGCAGATAAAACTTTGTGGTATGGGTTTACTGCAAATTCAGTCCAAAACTTTAACTCTGTTAGAGAATCTCTGTTAAGTCCAAGGATACTTTGGTCTTTTTAAATAATATATAAGTTTGTAATTATAAAAGAACATTTAAAGGTTAAAAGGGTTGTTTGTGTAATTTACTTACAATAAAATAAAAAAAATAAAAAAACAACAAATAACAAGCAAACCACCGGCTCCTCACATTTTCCATATCTCATCTCAGTCTCGCTCTTTCTTCGACCGCCCACAGCACCTTCACCGGATTCTTCGCCATTACCACCGCCTCCCAGATCGGAAACCAAAAGTTACACCGAAACTTTCATCGAAACTCAGATCTGAAGACACCATCGTATATGATGGATCTGCGGTTGAAGTCACCATCAAAACTCAGATGGTGGCAGCAGTGGTGGTGTTTAACACCCCACAACCACCAAACCACCGTAGCCGCCACAACCACCAAACCACCACTCCTACACCATCACAGTCGCTCACCGGAAGGTTGAATGTCATATATTGAGTGTGATCGGTACCTAACCAGTTCCTAAAATCTAAAGCCCTAATTCAGACCTAATCTGCAATCTCCGATTCTCCATCGCATCAATCTTCACTGCTTCACTACTTCACGACTTTAGTGCTTCATCTCCAATATTTCTTTGTTTATTTCAAATTTTGATTCCGGTTATGTTTTGGTCAAAAATTCACTTGGGAATCCTGTATTCCAAACTTAGATTGTGAGGTAGAGTGCTTAACGATCAAATGGGTAAGTAATCCAAGTAAAGGTGATAACACAAGGATTTTAACGAGGAAAACTCCAGAATCCTTTGAGTTGCCTCTAGGAATCCTGGATAAAAACCTCGGGTGCCGGCTGGAAACCGCCACCAAGTCAATGGTATTAATTATCAAACGATTCGTTACAACGGGTTGGAGGTTTGATCGATCAGAGCTAAGTGATACAATAATTCTTGTAGAGAAATCAGTGTGCGAGTGTAATTGTGTGTTCCTACTGATCGAATCCTCGATTTATATAACAAATACAATGATAACTAATTTTCCGAGATTCTCGGGATCCTATCGTCCAACTAACTCGACCGTTAGAGGCCTCTCCATTCACTTGGTCCACGATCTTCTTCAGCTGGAGCATAAGTTTCGGAGGTCGTTGATGATTCCGGTAATACCTGGTCAAATAAACATGTGGCAAAATATGAAGGTTAGTTAAAATAAACAATCAGGATACCTGAACGTACGAGATTCTCAGACGACAATAGGATTCCTGAACTGTCTGAGCTTCCTGTGAGCATCCTGAAAATACACCCTCAACAATTGCCCCTTGAATTTCAACAGCTGTGGATAAGTTTGACAGCTGTTAAAATTCAAAAAGATGCCATTTTAACGGCGTGTAGACGGTAAAAGCAGTTAGGATGTGACTGTTTTCTCGGCGTCCAAGAGATGTGATGTTTTGCTTTAAATAGGAGGTAACTTTCCGAGATTATCACCATCTTCTTCGCAAAAACCTCTCGAGCTTCTCCGGTATTCCAGGTCAGTTACTCTTCTTCTTCGTCATATTTTCTTCGCGTTTTTCGGCCATGGCCAAGAAAAACACTCGATCTTCTTCTTCATTAATCCTTCCGGTCGCCGAAGATTTCCACGATCAGGGGTATATCATCCCCTGCGAGGAGGAAAGTTGCACTTTCGATGACGGCGACATCCGCGATCTAAAAAACTCCGGCATTTTTCCGCCGGAGACTGTTTTCCGACCTTACAGCTCCCTTGTCAAGTCTGATTTCGTTTCTTCAACTTGGGTTTGCTTCATGTACTATCCATTCTCGCTCGGAATGACATTCCCTTTCCCGGAGCTTATCACTCAGTTCTTCAAGACCACCCGCCTTTCTTACTCTCAAACCATGCCGATGGTCTGGAGAATCTTGTATTCTCTGGACCAGTTGAACCAAACCAGGAATCTCGACATCGGGATTCCTGAGATCTGTGAAGCCTACAAATTAAGAACCCATGGTTGTAGCCGATTCGTTCTTCAGGCTCGTACCTCCAATTCCCAATTGATTCCCCGAGCTTCCCACAACGATCATGATTGGAAGAAGCGATTCTTCTTTGTCAAACGAGACTCGATTCCTGGGGGGACAGAGTTACCGTCGAAGTGGGTTGAGAAGGGTAGGAAACTGAAGTTTTACGTTTATTCCGCTGAATTTTCTGCATATTGTTAATTTCTTTGTTGTTTTCTTTCTTGCAGCGCCCAAATTTGAGAGTCTCATTAAGAAGCAGCCTGACTTCAAGAAGCTTGAAGCCATCTACAAGATTCCGGCCAACGAGAGAGCCCTGATCCTTGAAACAACGACCAGTGAGAACAGCTATTCGGCCGACCATACTCCCGCCATGTCTGGTAAGCTTTTACAGGATTCTGACTTTTTTAGTTATACGAGCTTCTCAGATACTGACAACCTGTTTCTGATTACAGCTTCCAAATCCAGCGCCTCGTTTTCCTTGAAAGATCTTGACAGCCTCCTGAAGGTCAAGAAGGAACAGCTCGAGCACCCCACCGTCTCCAAGCCACCTGTCAGCCGGCCAAAAGCTTCGGCTTCCAAGAAGAGGAAGGCCCCGGAAACTCCAGCAGCTCCTGTGGTGTACCTGGAATCCTTTGAAGGTCTTGCTCCTTCTGAAGTCAGCAACAAGATCCTTTCCATGCAGACCATGATTAACCTGGTAAGAAGCTCAAGTAATATTTATGTTAGTTTTATACCTGTCGCTGCTTCTGAATAGGATTCCTATTTGTGCAGGGTATTGAGAAGCTGAGCTTCCAAGCTATGGACATGGAGAAGGAGCTCGCCGAAGCCAACGAGAAGATTCAGGCCCAAGCTGAAACTGCCAAGGGTAAGACCCTTCTCTATGAGCATAAGCTCACTGAGCAGCGTCAAGCCCTGGAAGCCAAGATGGCTGCTGATGCTGAAATCGGTCAACTCTCGGCTGCCCGGAGCGTCCTAGAATGCAAAATTCAAATGGCAGAAGAGGCTGAAGCGGCTGGCTTTCAGGTACCAGGTTGGGATGTCGCAGGCTGGAGGCTGGTCTTGGAATCACTGAGAGGAGATGGTGATGGGGAAGGAAAGGATGGGACCGAAGGTGGCTCCTCAAAGGTGGTTCCGGATTCTCCGGTTGCCCCAACAAGGGCTTTTGTGATTGAGCTGGGAACTGGCAAGAAGCTGGAGGACGTGGTGAAGCCGGTGGAGGAGGAGAAGACAGTGGGCGATGAGGACATTGCAACGGTCTGAGCCCACTTTTTAGGTTTTTGGGTTGTTCTTTTGGTGGTTCTTGTGGTTGAAACAGTTTTTCTTTTCCTGTAATGAACAAGTAGCAAACAACAACAATGGTGGAGATCCTGGTGGAGGGATCTTGTGTTTACAAGACGAAACCAGGATTCCCAAAAAAAACAATCTTTTGACCTTCGAGCTTCTCAAGTGGAGGGATCCTGAGGTTTTCAGGACGAAGCTTGAGAAGCTCACAACCTTTTATGGCTTATGAATAATATTAGTATCTTTTGGGTTTCTCATATTGCCTTTTGTATTGAAATTTTGATTGGTATAATTAATTTGTAAAAACTCATCAAAAATAAAAAATGATTTGCATGCCGAAAGACCATTTGAAATTCGATCAATATGTCAAGTTAGATTAAATAGTGAAAACTGATCTTTGAATTTTACCTTAGCAAACTTTCCAATTCCAAATATTCATATCTTTTTCTACCTGAATCGGGATTCTTGTAGGGATCCTGAATGCAGTTTCCTCAGTAATTTCTTCTAAAACCTGAAATAATTTCGAAAAGCTTCTTGGCCTCCGGCCGAAGCCGACATTTTCGAAAGCAAACGAGTTAAACAAACTGGGGACAAGCCCGGGATTCTTGGGACTAAGCCAAAACTGGGGACAAGCCCGGGATTCTTGGGACTAAGCCAAAACTGGGGACAAGCCCATGCGTATGTGACATGAAAATGCCAAAACCTTAGATAACACGTCAGTGTTATAAACCTTGAGAATCCGCCCGGCAGCCTCCAGTGACAAGATTATCAGCCACCCCTGGAGTGGACTGGTCCGGCCACCTTGAGCGTACCGGGGGACAACGTGCGCTACTGGCGAGGGTCGTGCGCTACTGGCGATTACCCAAACTTGGGAGAGGAGTCAGCCTCTCAAACCTTAGAAGGTATGCAGGATACCTTAAACGTAGGAGAGGTGGCCAACCTCTAACTGGGGATATACCCAAAATTCTCTAGGATTCTCAAAATCTGCAAAACACTCAATGCTTGGTGAAGGGTGGGTGTTAGCCTAGCTAACACCACTCCGATGCTTAAGTCAGTAACTTATCACAAAAATAATAAGAATTAATTGAGATAGGATTAGCATACGTACCTTGGATTTATATATTGAGGATCCTTGGGATTCTGCCTGAGATTCTCAACGGGATTCTCACATAAAATAAGCTTTGAGGTGTATGGCATTCCAGGCTCTTGGCAGAGGTTCTCCTTCCATATTCACCAAACGGTATGCCCCCTTACCTTCTTCAGAATCAATAAGGTAAGGGCCTTCCCACTTGGGTGCCAACTTCCCATCAGCAGGATTGGTAGTATTCTGAAAAGCTTTCCTCAAAACCAAATCACCTACTTGGAATCTTCTTAACCTGGTGTTCTTGTTATAAGATTTTGCTATCCGTTGTTGATAAGAAGCCATCCGGATCTTGGTCATATCTCTGAGCTCCTCAATTGTTTCGAGATCCTGAAGGAGGTTATGGTTATTTGCTTCAGGATCCTGGCAGTTGATTCTGGCCGTTGGGAATATAATCTCTGTTGGAATTACGGCCTCCGCTCCAAACACCAATGAGAATGGTGTTTGGCCGGTAGCATTCTTGGGTGTAGTTCTGTCTGCCCAAAGAACAAATGGCAGCTCCTCGGCCCATTTACCTTTCTTGGAACCCAGCTTCTTCTTAAGGTTATTGATGATAATTTTATTACTGGATTCTGCCTGCCCATTAGCCTGAGGGTGGACAGGTGTCGAAGTGATCATCTTGATGCCCCAGCTTTCATAAAAACTTGTAGTCCTTTTACCTATAAACTGGGAACCATTATCACATATAATCTCCGCTGGAATCCCAAATCTGGTGAGAATGTTTCTTTTGATGAAGGATATCACTTCTTTCTCTCTCACTTGAACATAGGCTTCTGCTTCAATCCACTTGGAGAAATAATCTGTCATGGCAAGCATAAACACCTTTCCTCCAGGAGCCTTTGGCAGTTTACCCACAATATCCATGCCCCACTTCATGAAAGGCCGTGGGGACACTATAGGATGCAGATGCTCAGCAGGTTGGTGAAGGATATTGCCATGCCTTTGACAGGCATCGCACTTCTGTGAGAAGCTCGCGGCATCCCTCTTCATAGTTGGCCAATAGTATCCAAATCTGAGAACTTTAGAGAACAGCGCCCTGCCCCCGGTATGGTTTCCACAATCTCCACTATGGATGTCTTCAAGCACCTCAAGAGCTTCTGATTTCTCTAGGCACCTTAAGTAGACACCTGCAAGAGATCTTCTATATAGGATATTATCAATTATAGTGTAGGGTACTACCTTTGTACGAAAAGCTCTGGGGTTCTCGCCCTTAGGAATCTCCCCATCTTTGAGATACTTCCTGATCGGGTATGTCCAGGATTCCTGGGCATCTTCAGGATTCTCAACGTTTGCACCTGCATTATTGCCAACAGCCTGAGCTTCCTGTTGAGCTATTGCCGGTGTCAAGACGTGAGTTATTGGAATCTTAACATCCTCAGGGATCCTGAGCGATGAAGCCAAGTTTGCTAGCGCATCGGCTTCCGCATTATCTTCTCTTGGTACCTGTGAAATGTTAAAATTTTCGAAAAATAGAGATAATTTTTTAACAACTTCAAGATATTTAATTAGATTTTCCCCTCTCACTGCATAAGAGCCATTAAATTGGTTAGTTAATAAGAGAGAATCAACAAATACTTGTATAGATAGGATTCCCATATCCCTAGCCAGCTGTAATCCAGCAATTAAAGCCTCATACTCAGCTTCATTGTTGGTAGCCTGAAATTCACAGGATATGGATAAAGGTATTATGTCCCCCTGTGGCGATTTTAGCAGGATTCCCAGCCCTGTTCCTCTAACATTTGAAGAGCCATCGGTGTAGAGGATCCAGTCTTCCTTGAGCTTCCCAAGTTGCTGGACTTCCTTTTCAACTTCTGGTTCAATGTCACTGCTGAAATCCGCCACAAAGTCGGCTAATGCTTGAGATTTGATTGCTGTTCTTGGTTCATACTTGATGTCATAGGCACTCAGCTTGACTGCCCACTTAGCCATCCTTCCTGACATTTCTGGCTTCCTAAGAACTGCCTTGATAGGATAGTTAGACATCACGATTGTAGTATGTGTTTCAAAATAATGTCTAAGTTTAGTGGAAGCCATTATAAGAGATAAAATTAACTTTTCAAGGTGAGAATACCTGGACTCTGCGTCTAGCAGAGTTTTACTTACATAATATACCGGATGCTGCTGACCTTGATAGTCTTTTACCAGGACTGCACTGATTGAGCTTCCGGAAACGGCAAGATATAAATATAGTGGCTCCCCATCTTCTGGTTTCATTAGCAACGGAGCTGCTGATAAGTAGTCTTTCAGGCACCTCAGGGCTTCTTCATGCTTCTCAGTCCACTCAAACTTCTTGTTTTTCCTCAGGATATCATAGAAATCCTTGCTTTTTTCTGAGGAGCTTGAAATAAATCTGTTGAGTGCCGCGATCCTTCCTGTCAACCTCTGCACTTCTTTGACATTTGATGGGGACTTGAGATTCAGAATTGCCTTGATCTGCTCTGGGCTCGCTTCGATTCCTCTTTCTGTGACCATATATCCTAAGAACTTTCCAGCTCGCACCCCAAAGTGGCATTTGGAGGGATTGAGCTTCATGTTGTATTGATCAAGGATATCAAAGGCAGTCTGGAGATCTCTGACGTGATCTTCAGCTTTCTTGGACTTTACCACCATGTCATCTATGTAGACTTCCATTGTGTCCCCCAGTTGCTCTTTGAACATCATATTGACGAGTCTCTGGTAGGTGGCACCTGCATTTCTTAATCCAAAGGGCATAGCAGTATAACAATATATACCTGTCGGAGTCATGAACGCTGTATGCTCTTGATCGCAGGGTTCCATCTGAATTTGCTGGAATCCTGCTGAGGCATCCATGAAAGTGAGCATCTCGTGGCCAGCCGTGGCATCCACCATTGCATCGATGTGAGGAAGTGGAAACGGGTCTTTAGGACAGGCCTTATTCAAGTCTGTGTAATCAACACAGACTCTCCACTTTCCATTCTTCTTCTGGACCACCACCACATTTGCTAGCCACCTAGGATATTTGACTTCTCTGATCATCTTTGTTTTGAGAAGCTTGTCGACTTCCTCCTGGATGATTATATTTTTCTCTGGAGCGAACTTCCTCCTTTTCTGCTGTATAGGCCTGAAAGAAGGATCTAAACCAAGTTTATGAGTAATTATATGTTTAGGGATACCTGTCATATCTTCATGCTTCCAGGCGAAAGTTGAAGTTCTGGCTTTGAGAAGTATTAATAATTCCTGTTCAACATTCGTTGGGATGCTCGTTCCCATGAGCACCTTGATTTCAGGATTCTTAGGGTCTAGAGGTATTTCTTTGACATCAAGCTCCCTGTCCTCCTGTGCTTCAGGTGCCTTTTTCTGTAATTGCTATCCCTTCGTCACCTTAGTGGTGCTCTTCATTGAAGTAGAGTAACAGTTCTTGGCTTCCTGCTGGTCACTTTCAATTCTCACGACTCCCCAGGGTGTAGGAAGCTTGATACATTGGTGATAAGTTGAAGGAACTGCTTTCATCTCGTGAATCCAAGGCCTGCCAAGAATAATATTGCAACAAGAGAGAGAATCTATAACACAAAATTTTTGCATAGAGTTTACCCCCTCTATATATACTGGCAACCTGATATCCCCAACGGTGCTTTTAGTTTCACCGCTGAAGCCGACTAAAACCGAGGATCTTGGAACTATTTCAGTTTCTGGAATCCCCATCTTTTTGAGCACATCAAGTCGGATTATGTTTACTGAGCTCCCGTTATCAACCAGAATCCTGCGAACAAAATGGTTAGCAATATATAAAGTAACCACAAGGCTATCATGGTGAGGATCCTGAACATGAGAACGGTCACTCTCATCAAAGGATATTAGTTTGTCTTGAGTCAGGGTGGATGTCCGGACAGGTCTGTCACCCTGTTCAGATTTGGATTCTTTGGCATGCTTTTTAGCTGAGGAATATGAAGTTCCACAGATGTCCGAGCCTCCTGAGATGAAGTTGATAATCTGGGCATCCTGTGGTGGAGAAGCTGCTCTCTGGGGCGCCTTGTCGGCTTCTTGGGTCTTTACCCTCTTTCTTCCTAACAACTCCTTGAGATGCCCCTTGCTGAGTAAATAACTGATTTCCTTTCGGAGTGCTATACATTCGTCCGTCAGGTGCCCAAAATCTTCATGGAAGGCACACCACTTGGACTTGTCCTTCCAGGATCCTTGTTTAGTATCTTTCCTGGGCCATCTAGCTTTTTCACCTAGATCCTGCATAGCACACATCAACCCACCAATGTCAACGGAAAAACAGTATTCAGATACCTTAGGATATTCCTCATCGTCATCATCCTGGTCAACGGCGTTGACTTTATGATTCTCCGGTTTGGAATATGGACGAGATCTATACGGCTTCCCGGGGGATTCCGCCTTTTTGCTGTTGGGATCGTACTTAGGAATCTCCAGTCTTTGGTGGATCCTCTTGTCATCTTCTAAACGAATAAATCTTAGAGCTCTACTGCGTACTTCATCAAGATTTCTGCAAGGAGCCATAACAAGGTCATCGTAAAAACGGGAATCTTTGGAGAGCCCCATTTTGAAAGCTTCCACGGCTGCTGCCATATCCAGATTAGGAATCTCAAGAGATTCTCGTCCGAATCTGGCAATATAGTCTCTGAGAGGCTCATCTGGCTTCTGAATTATTCGGTACAGGTCTCCTGTAAGCTTCTCAAAGGTCCTGCTGCAAGAAAATTGATTGTTAAACAAGTTAACTAAATGAGAAAATGACGTAATAGTGTTAGGAGGAATGCTTAGTAGCCATTTCATGGCTGGTCCTGTTAGGGTTGATCCGAAGCCTTTGCATAGACAGGCTTCCTTGATTTCTATCGGAATAGGATTGATCTCCATACGCTCCCGGTAATGTGC
Source organism: Deinandra increscens subsp. villosa (assembly GCA_039602395.1). NCBI lineage: Eukaryota > Viridiplantae > Streptophyta > Magnoliopsida > Asterales > Asteraceae > Deinandra > Deinandra increscens. The sequence continues at coordinate 61,458,477 of JBCNJP010000008.1, read as the reverse complement.
CACGTGTTCTTCAGGATCCGTGGTCCCATCATAAAGCTTCATGCTTGGAGTCTGAAAACGCTTCGGGATCTCTACTTGGGATATTGGCCAAGCAAATCTAGAGATCTTGTGGCTTTCTAAAGGAACTTCAGGGATAGGCTTCAGGATCCCTGGAACATTTGATATCATTTCTTTCAACTTCTGGAGCTCCCTAGCGACACTCGGATGAATACCTGCATCATAAGGAGCGCCTTGGTTAGAAACAATAGGGATTGAGTTGGACATGTTACCAGAGGCAGGATTCTGGGTCGGAATCCTGGGACCGTAGCCATAATTTGCTGGGAAGCTTGGCTCCGTAGTGGCTGCTGTTTGCATGGGGATGTCGTCACCATCATGCACTTCTGAGGAGTTGGTTCTGAAGATTCCTGCAGAAATTGAAGGGTTAGAGTATTGGTATCCTCGGGAATTCTGACTCAGATTCCCAACAGAAAAAGGATATCCTTGAGATGGCAAGGCTGAGGATTCCAACAATGGTGGAATCCAGGGAGCCTTGTAGTGTGACTGTGAGAATTCTGGTTGGACAACTCCTAGGAATCCAGCAGTACTTTCAGCGTATCCTGCGGCCTGAGAAGTCATTGCAGGGACTGTAGCGAATCCTGATGTTGATTTGTTATTGTAGCGAAACGGATCTGAGGATCCCGAAGCATTGAAATCGAGATGCCTGGGAAACAGGGGACTTTGCTCTTCCATAGGCTTCCTGGATTTCTTTAGATCTTCAATTTCCTTCATCACCGTTTGATTAGTTTTTTCTTGCTGATCCATTTGATTTTTTACCTGCTTAATCAAGGAAAACAAATCATTGTTAGTAATAATCGGATCAACAGATTGAACCTGGGATCCTGTGAAGACAGGATAATCAGTTTTTCTCGGCTGCTCGTCCACTTTCTTCTGACGGTCATTAGTCTTCTTCTGGCTTCCTGGAAAGGAAGGAAGAGGGGGAATGGAGGACGATGTAGAGGCCGAGACAGATTTTTGTGAGTTCGACATCCTTTGGATCGGAGATCAAACGAAATGAACGAGATATGGGATTTTGGTAGGATTAAGCACCACTTGCCCCACGGTGGGCGCCAAACTGTTTTGGTCAAAAATTCACTTGGGAATCCTGTATTCCAAACTTAGATTGTGAGGTAGAGTGCTTAACGATCAAATGGGTAAGTAATCCAAGTAAAGGTGATAACACAAGGATTTTAACGAGGAAAACTCCAGAATCCTTTGAGTTGCCTCTAGGAATCCTGGATAAAAACCTCGGGTGCCGGCTGGAAACCGCCACCAAGTCAATGGTATTAATTATCAAACGATTCGTTACAACGGGTTGGAGGTTTGATCGATCAGAGCTAAGTGATACAATAATTCTTGTAGAGAAATCAGTGTGCGAGTGTAATTGTGTGTTCCTACTGATCGAATCCTCGATTTATATAACAAATACAATGATAACTAATTTTCCGAGATTCTCGGGATCCTATCGTCCAACTAACTCGACCGTTAGAGGCCTCTCCATTCACTTGGTCCACGATCTTCTTCAGCTGGAGCATAAGTTTCGGAGGTCGTTGATGATTCCGGTAATACCTGGTCAAATAAACATGTGGCAAAATATGAAGGTTAGTTAAAATAAACAATCAGGATACCTGAACGTACGAGATTCTCAGACGACAATAGGATTCCTGAACTGTCTGAGCTTCCTGTGAGCATCCTGAAAATACACCCTCAACAGGTTACTATCTCAAATTCCGGTAACTCGTGATAATTATGGTAAAGGGTCTGGTTCCTATCTCAAAATTTTCTTTGTTTATATTTTGATTTATCCGAAAATGGGGTTGTTCTCTCTTGCTTCACAGACAGAAAAGAAATCATATCTGAAGCCTTCTTATCGTGATATTCAAACTCTTGTTTAGCATCTCTGTTTTGTATCGTGTTATACTATTATTAAAAAATCACTTGCTATGTGTGCATGTATGGCGATGAAGTCTTCCTTTCTATCTAATTTTTAGAGAGATGAAGTGAGGAACACAAGAATTTGATCAGAATTTTGGTTGAATAAACAATTATAAATGGTGGACTTTTTTCAAGGAAACCACTGTGAAACCCAAAATTAATCGCTCCCTGCCGCCATTAGGTTATCCAACCGGCAAATGGTTGTCAAAGAACAGAAAAGATCCCCAATTTGGTTCGTTAATCATCATCTCTATAAGTTTCGCTGTAAGTTTTGGCTTCCGATCTGGGAGGCGGTATGAACTGTGACGAACCGATGTCTGGTGAAGGCGGCCGGGAGCTCAAGTTGGTCGGAGAAAGAGCAAGAGAGAGAAATGAGAGAGGGGGAATGTGATATCGGGGTGACGAGAAAGCTTTGAGTTTGTTATTTGAATTTTTTTTTTATTTTGAGTAAATTACATAAATAATCCCTTAACTTAACATAACTTAAAAACAATCCCTTAACATAACTTAAAAACAATCCCTTAACTTAACATAACTTAAAAAGACAAAAATACCCCTAGACTTAACAGATTTTTCTAACAAAGTTAGTATTTTGTACCGAATTTGCAATAAACCGATACCACAGAGCATCATATGCAAAAAAGTTTCATTTTGGAGGTTTTTGCAAATACCACCAAACCACAGGGACGAAATTTGCAATTAACTCTTTGTGAAACCAACAAACACACCAACCTCAAATCCACCATCGATCTACTCCACGTCAGCGAACCGTGCCATCAAGATCCAACGACTAGAATTCCAATCTAAACTCTATTTAACCCAAGGAATACCAAATATACATATCATTACCGATGAGCCCGGTGATAGAGCCGAAAGGTCGCTATTGTCTAAAACTGAAAACCCTTTCTTTCTTACTTCACAATGATTTGATGCTCTTACACATTTACAATGAAAAAGCTTTTTTGAACTCTAATTTGTCTTTTATTATTATTTAGTACACTTTTTAGCTTTTTGAACTCACTTGTGGTCTAGTGGTCGGGGACTTTGGGTTCTTCACAAGAGACTCAAGTTCAATCGTCACCTGTGTCACTTTTGAGAGAATTGGCAATAAAGGATTTGAGCTAGCCCTTGTGCAAGGTTGTCAGTTTGATTCCCGAGCCCACCCGGGTTTTCGTCCCACCGTGTGTTACGCCAGAGAGTTCCGCTCTTGTGGTGGCACAACGACTGTCAAGTGGCAGCCGGCGGTATGGTTTCCCGGGGGAACGCCCAAGCCCCAAGCTAAGACGTCAGCAGAGCCACGGTTAAGACACTCTCGTCTGACCTCAGTGGGGTACGGGGCTCCTCTATCGGAGGGGTGCGGTAGCCTAGTATACATGAAATCGCCGTTCCAAAAAAAAAAAAAACAGATCTATCCATCCTACAACTCTCAATACCACCTAAACTCTCTCTTTATAATCTCTTAATTCTGGTGTTTTTTTTTCAGTTTTAATTTTGTTCTTCCAATCAATAATGGCGAATCAAAATGTAAGTGTAAACCGAAACTCATTCACAATTTTATTTCTAATTTTCTATTGTTATTATTATTGCTAGCTAATCAGCATTTTAATCTGGTTCGGTGAAACAGTTTGTGGTTGAATATGAATTTGAAAGTTTCTAATTTGGTTTTGTTTTAACATTCCATTTCAATTTTAGTTTTTGAGTTTGGAAAATTCAACGTCCGTAAATCAAAATTAAGTTCAAGTAACTTGTAATTGTCCTAATGTTAGAACACAAACAAAGCAACTATGAATGCATGGACTAAACTACTTTCATAATAATTAAGGTATAAATTATCATAGTTTTACTTTTAATTGATAATAATGATAAGTGTCTAATTTGTTATTGTGATCATTCTCACTGGTCTAGCTAATAAGTTATGTAGATTGATCGGTTTACAAAACTTTTTGTTAACCCGTTTTAGTTAGTGTAGTTGACTGTTTAAAACTGGTTAGAGGAATAACCATGTTAGTTAAAAATCGGTTAATTAGAAAAATATGTGTAATTGGTTAGAGGCCCCTTATCCGGCCTTTTTTTTTATCGGTTTTTACCGTTTTTTCATAATTGATTAGTGAATAATTGGAAACCGTTTTTTCATAATTGATTAGTGAATAACTGGTTTTGAATAAAATGTCACTAGTTAAGACTAAACTCAAAATAACTTTCTGTCATTCTTTCGTTGTCACAAGGTGCTTTAAAACATTAATCAAGCTTACCATTACTTGAAACATTAACTAAGGTTACCTTTCAAGGGGTGATAATAGGTACAATTTGAAACGTTTCTTTTTAATTTCTCCAAACAATCCTCAATTTTGAAAATCCTATCTCATAGCTAAAAGTGGAAACGATAATGCCCATGACTCTCCCCCCACCTCACGAGAGCTTTATCTTTATTCACTGAAACACCATGATCCGTGGTGTGTTTTTTATGACAACCCCCATTACACGAGTTTAGATTGTCAAAACGCCATCAGTATTACGATCTACGTGAACAATAGAACCAACTTAGAGAGCGGTTCTTGGTGTTAGCAGGACTTGTGCATGGAACACCGTTTCATATTCAGTTCAGAAATAAAAATATAGTTCCGCCTTACCCAAACAATAATGACCTTAGAAAGTTAAAACTAAATAGCTTGTTCCAGACAAATGGTCATGGGTCTCCCGTTGTACAACGGGAGGCGTTTTCAAATGTATGCGTTGTCATCCCTATGAGGTAATCAACTTTGTTTAGTGAATACATCGACAAGATTATCACTAAACATTCATTAAACTAAGCTTGATTACTTCATAGAGGGGACAACGCGTACATTTGAAAACTCCTGTCGTTGTACAAGGGGAGGCACCTGGCCATTTGTCTGAAACTATCCATTTGCTGTTCATCGTTGAAGGTAATTACTGTTAGGTAAGACATAATTATGTTTTTGTTTTTTAAGTGAATATGAAACAATGTTCACTGCTTAAGTCCTTGAATCACCCGATCATAGCTAAAGTTTAAGGGTGCATACCCATCCTCCAGAGACGTCAACATTTGAACTTTATGCAGCACCTCATGTCTCTACCATGTCATCCGACAAATACTTTTTGTTGTCTTCGGTTCACCCAGGTTATTGGTGAATGCAAATACCGCGGGTGATAACGAAATACAAAATGAAATCCCGGTCATAGCATCAGATTCCATAACTGAAGCTTACTCAGACCTATGGTCACTTCGTCGCATTAAATATTTCGATTTCGGACACTCGTGTCATCGTGATACTTGTTAAACCTACCCACGCGACACGATTCGACTCACTCATGGAAACACTCATTATAGAAAATCACCCTCTATGCGCTCATACGAAATGTTCTTTCAATGCCTTTTAAATATATATCGTCCCTCACTCCTTTTGGAATATAGAACGTGAATTCTTTCAACATGATACTGTCAGGGCCGAACCTTGTAACTGTTAACACTAAATTAAATTTTGGAACGAAATTTTCTTTCAAGTTGGGGATGATGTGACAACTGAAAATTTTCTTATATCTGTTCTCCTTCATCCCATCCAATTGGCTAGCCACCTCGAGCACTAGGTTAATTTCGAGACGAAAATTCTTTCAATTTGGGGATGATGTGACAACTGTCAAATTCCCAGGTTAACACCGTTAACTATTTCTGTTAGTTTCGTTAACAAACCCCGTGGACCGTTATTTAAATGTTTATATAATAATATATATTAATTGCTAATTAATTTTAGTAATTTATTTCGTGACTTTATGTTTTATTTGAAAAATTGTCATGTCTTGAGAAAATCATGCTTTTGTTCGTAAACTAAATTTTATGTGCGTTCGCGATATCTAGAATTTTTCCCGACTATGAGTTACATGTTAAATAAATTGTAAACACTTGGAAATGTTCCTAGTCTTTTATTTACCAAGTTTGGGTTTAAATCCCACTTATTACTTGTTTTGGGTCATTTGTGTATGAAACGGAACTAGAGGGACCAAATGTGTAATTATTTTTAACCCAAAAATCAGCCAAACATCCCTCTCCTCCCTTATTCCTCACGACTCCTTCTCCTTCCTTCTTCTTTCTCACGGCTCAACACACACACACACACTCTTGAAATTTCTTGAAATCCACCATCAAACAAGCAAGATTTCGAGTTTAGGAGCTCGATCAAGTTTCAAGAAGAATAGGAGAAGCTTGGGTTTCATCTCATCTTCATCATCCGCCCCTTTTCACACTCTCTTGTAAGCCCTAAAATTCCTTAACTTAAAATTGATTGAATGCATGTGCAAATCTTGTGTTTGTGTGCAAATTGAATGCATGTGCAAATCTTGTGTTTGAAATGCATATTAATTACAAAAAGTCCTTATATTCTCAGGACGTTAATAATGAATAGCAAGGTTATATTGAGTAGTACTACTGGGGATTGACACCCCCACTTAACGGTGCACAGGATTCACCCTCCCGACTAGCAGTCGGACTAGAACAATGTTAGCCTAGAACTACCGTGATCAGGAAAGACACGGGGAAGGCAAATTATACAGGCTAATACCTGTGTCGCATAGTCAGCTTTGGTTACGAACTTTTAGGTGAACATAAGCATAGTGTCACGACTCGCCAAAATTTAAATTCACTACTCCAAGTATCCGGAATTTTCTAGTGCATTCTTGGGACATCATTGTCATTTGAAAGTTCTAGAACGAGCTAGATACTTCATGCACCATCCTTTTATAGATAATTCCATGGAATAACCTAGATTTATCATGTACATGTAGAATAATCTAGATATTGAACAATCTAGAACTAAAAGTGTAGTATAAATAGAGGTTAGATGCATCATTTGCAAACCACCCAAACAATCTTACAAGTATTGTACACAACCTTGTAAACACTATTGTAATCTTCTCTTCATATCAATACAAAGTCATCTTTGTAACGAAAGCTTGCAACTTCCGCTATAGTCGCTTTGAATCGTTACTAGTTTGGGTCAAAGGCTGAACTTAGATCGAGTCTAAGTGCCGCACGTGAGTCAAGACGGATAACTCCGTGACAATAGGCTAGCTACCTAACGATATGGATATTATTTGTAACTTACACTTTTAAATTACGAATTGGTCTTTCATTATTCGTATGCATTCTTGGTCTACACGGTGATGTGTAGACTGTTTTAGTGAACTCGTAACTTTGGCTGACACTTTATTATTGCTTACTTTTCAGGTCGCTAGGAGGATCTTGGAGGCATGGGCGTTGGCAATACTTATCTTTTGTAAACCTTTTGGGAAATGTACTTTCAAACACTTTTCACTACTAGAAACAGGGCCTTCCTTGACACGCGAACGATGACACACGCTAATTTTATGACGTGCAAAAATACGTGTCATAAAAAATCTGTCGTATCTTTAAAAATTCTAAGGGTAGACGACGTGCATTTTTTAGCGTCATAAAACTTGTGTCGTATATTATTAAAAGAAAAACATGGAGTACACTTCAGAATATGCGCGTCAAGAAGCTCCGTCGTTTTTTAATTTTTCCCGCCAAAATTTTTGCCCTAATTTCCTGTCAAAAAGCCCGCTCGACGTTCCCTAAAATTTTCACTTTCACTTCTACCCTCGACGCTCGATGCTCCGGCCTCCACCCTGGAAACTCGACAGTTCCATCCTCTACCCTCGACGCTCGACTTTCCTCCACACTCGACGTTCCTCCACCCTCGACGCTGACGGAAAGAAATCGATAATCGACGCCGACGGTTCCTCCACCCTCATCTAGGTCCGACGGCGATTTCAGGTACGTCACCCCCTCCGACACCTTCTGATTTAGGTTAAACAGTGATTTGAACCCGTCTATCATCATCATCAGGTAACTCATCTTCTCCATTCCATCCATTGTTTATACTGATTTCAAACCAAACTGACGAGTGTTTAGGGTTTTATGTTCATCTCTTTAATCACACATGTTCCTGTCCGTTTCTGCATCCTGTTGTTTCTAGACTTCGTTTATTCCATTGATGAGGAGTTTTAATTGCATTGTTTTGTTTGTCCTGTGGTTTTAGGTTGATAACAAAAACTTCTCCGCGGTCAAAACTCAAACGTGCCAGAACTGATGGTATGTTGAATTGATGATATATTATGCCAGTTACTCTTTTACTTGTTGTTCTTCATTTAATTTTCATAGTTAATTCTTTATTTGTTTGCTTCATGAACATTTATCAATCATCTTACTGTGTATTTCTTATGAATTTACTTGCAAAATTGTTTTGGGCTATATGTGCTTATAAATTATCCAGAGAACCTACAGTCGGATATACTTGCCTTGCAGAGATTATACGGGCTTTTTATTAACGATGAACACTATGTATAAGATGCAACAAGTTTAGAAAATGTAAGTCCATTTTCGTTCTGACTGAATTACTAGAGAGATAGTCCTATCTTCAGACTGATGTATCTATCTCTGTGTTGTTGCTTCCTTCATATGGTAATTAACGCCTTCGTGCTAGATTGGAAGTTCCCGCTTTCTTAACCAGTTTATGTTATATATAGTGATAATGCTTTATATCTATTTTTGTTTCAGGGGTGTGAAGATTATGATTCTTCACTTGGTAGCTGTAAGTTTTCTGTTTTATTTTACTATTATTTTATTTAGATGCTGCTGTAATTAGTGGGGGTCTTCCTCTATAAACTCTTTGAGGCCAACAGATATATATACTTAGTAACTTGGATTGAGATCATATCTAACAATATGCGATGCATCATGAGCATGTCTGAATTATATCTTATAACTTAAACAAAAAGAAGCTAAAATAGTACAATAATTTGACGAGGTTACTAACAGTAGGGTAGTTCTCTTTAGCTTAGAGTGAATTTTACTTATTAATCTCGATGATATTGATTACTTGTTTGTTTATTCTTTTATACACCTATTCCAGCCTGCAGCTTTTGTAAAGGGAAGTAAATCCCTACTGATAATCGACTTCTCTATTATGGATTTGGTTGCGAACAATGGTTGTTTGGGATGTGGGCTTGCCATTTGAGACAACGAACAGATTTTTGGTACATGAAGTTAAAGTGGCAATTCTTCTTAGAAAGAGGTGAATGTTTGATTGATCATTCATTTTGTGTGTGTGTTATGGAACGGAAACCTAACCTGCTTGCTGATTGTTGTAATGTAAGTTGACAGGTTTGGAACACAGGTTCATACATCTGCATTGGTTGGTGCTCCTATCGCTAAAAACCCCAATACTGTAAGCCTTAATAGCCTCCAATCATCAATATTTTGTAGTTAGTTATTAACGTAAAAATACACGTTCACTAATAAGAAGTCACATTATGTACAACCAAGTAAATTGTTCATAATCTCTGATTTTTACATATTTTTGGTTTGATTAACAAAGGGGACAGCACACATGGAAAAGAATTGCTAGAGTTGTATACTCATCAAAAGAGGACAGTGGTGGCCATCTTCAAAAGCTTCAAAATCCTTCAAAAGCTTCAAAATCAAGTTTTCCAAGTACTGAAAGGCTATTCACAGTATACTGAAGAGAAGAGTACCTACAGTCCAGAAGTATTAACCATCCAAAAGCGTCAATGGGATAGCTTCCAATTACAGGCCCTGGTATGTTTCTGTTTCTTTGTTTCCAATGGAGTGGTTCATCCACACTTATGAACAAGTTCAGGTTCTCAGCTATACATTCTTAATTTACAGATATTCATGTGTTGTGATAAATTGTTTCTATATGTAGATGCTACATAACAAGATGTCTTGAATGACTAAGACAAAAAAGTGGATATCTGTTTCAATCTTGTGAGGCCAAGCTACCAAAATTGAACGGCCTCGTCATCCAAGAAAGGTATGGAATTCGTTTTGCATTATCTACCTTCAACCTCTACATTTGGATGTGTAATTAATTTTGCTTCGTAATAACTACTAATTCAGAAAGTTCATTAGTGCTCCTTTTATGGATCTGTTACTCCAGTTTGTATTGCTCGGCCTGAGCTTTAAACTGGAAATGAATACGAGCTGTTGTGATTTTATTAGAATCTGATTACAACATATTGTATTTCTAGGTCTAACTTTTAAATTCAGAACTCAGAAGTATATAATTCAAATTTGACAGTAAACTAACTAATTGCAGTTATTGTATAGAGTGAATACTGTTGATGAGTCTGCAAGTAAGAATTAGCCACTAATCAGATTGCATTTTGTATGTTTTGCTATCTGAATACTGTTCAGGAGTCTTCTTTTATTTTGGAATGCAATTGTGGCGATTTCTTGTTATTCTGGATAGCTCATATAGCCCTTATAATCTGATTGATACAAACACTTTTAGAAATTTATGTGCTTGTCAATAATTATACCAAAAGTTGGATTAGCATGTTAACCAAATTGTTCTTGCGAAAGTTACAAAGTATTCTTTTCCCTTATTTGTGAATCTGTTGATAATTAAATATGCAGCTCCTTAAACTGTTGTTTATATTATTATTTTCATGCTACTTAAGTTATTTAGTTGTTGGAAAATTTTTATAAATTACACTCCAAAAGCTGGTAGTTCTAACTTCTAACTCTTCTATTTTTGTGGTTTGTCTCTATTTTTTTTTTAGCTCACTTGGTTATGAGGGACTTGAAGTCATCAATTTTTAGGGAGGCACAGTTGATGCTGAGGTTGAAGCACAAAGAGGCAGATGGAAGGGAGAGGTGAAGTAAATGAAACTAAATTATGAAGTTTGATTCTGTTGTCTATTCTTGGGTTGTGGAGGCTGCACAAATTGTGACAAATCAAATTATGAGTTCTGATGCTTCCCGTTTTTTCTATTCATTGTTGAAACTGTTGATTATTTATTTGGTTTTTTTTTCCAGAGCTGTTGTATGGTACCAAGTGTCTGATTGCTACTTAATTTTCATCTGTTTTAGTTGTTGCAGGTTGTTTACATGCAGTTGATGAAGTGGGTATAAAGGCTATTGTACAAGGTAATTTCTTTGCTTATAAACAGCATTTACTATTTGTATGTTTCATTTGAGGAATAGTATTGTGATGTGGTTCTGTTAGTTTTTTTTAGAACAATTTGTTGAGTTAACTGCTGCTGACCAGTGGCCATTCAGGTTAGTGGATCCTTGATTTAAGTTAGAAATTTCTCATATCTAGACCGGGCATTGGGATCGGATCAGTTCCAGGTTTGCTTCTGATTCTGTATACGATTTTTTTGATTCTACTAAACCAACTGATTATGTACTTTAATACGGATCTGTGGGATTTTGAATCACCCAAATCCGGGTTCGTATGACCAAGATATGACCAAAACAAGCTTAGTCGGTCAAAACGCACCCATCAGGTACAACTGCGACTTCTGGCAATTGTAGCAACTGATGTTACAATAAAATATGATGTATGTTTGTTTTGTGTTTTTCTGAGTGCAGCTGATGTTACAATAAAAACTGATTTGATATATCTATGGATGGTGAGGCGCGGGAGAAAGTACCTCAGACATGAAGAGACTATTAAGTTGATGATCTGAAATCGATCCTAGGATTAGTTTGAGGTTTGGATTGAATCCATTTAATTTGTAAACTCATGTTACCTTTGTAATGTTTGTTATATATATGTAATTCCGTTATTTTGTTATAAATCTATTTGATTTTGTATTATGAGATTAATTGTCATTTAATGTGGAAAATTAGTGATTTTAGAAAAAAAAAATTTTAATTGAAAATTAAAATTCTTGACGCGCAAAAATGCGTGTCATAAAATGCACCTCATCGATCGCGTGTCATCGTTCGCGCGCCAAGAAGCTTCTTGACCCCCGCATCCTTTACGCGCATTTGCGTGTCAAGAAGGCCCTTTCTTGACGCGCAATGCACGTCAAGAAAGCCAGTTTTTGTAGTAGTGTTTAGTACTTGCTTATGCAAAGCAACAACTTATTAAACTCCTAAATGTTTCCGCTAAATTTCTATTTTAACTCTGTTTTGTGAAATATATTACATGGCTATTTTATTTATCGTTTATGGCTTGGTTGCAACTAAAAACTTGGATCTTGGTCTGGCTCACACCCCACACGGTTAAACTCCGTTAGTGGAAATTGAAGGTGTGACGGGATTGAAAGCTCCTCCGGTAACGTTCTATAATTTGATGTTTTATAATTTGTAAACATCGATTTGTAAACCCTCTGGATAGGAAAGCCCCTAAAAGATCATTCGATTTTTATGGAGGCTTTGTAATTTGTAAACATCTTTTTGTTTGTTTTTTTTATGGTAATTATTTAGTTTTTTTGTTTTTGTTTTTCCGATTTCGATGAGTTATTTTTTCGCTTTTTCGACTTTGAGGTTTTATCAGTTGTATATTGACTTTTATATATGGTTATTATTTGTGGAGTATTGATAGCCCCGGTGCTAGTGATCATGATACCACTGTTAATTGTTATAGCGTCAATGTTTATATGTATTTTTGTCATCATCATACGACTGTTAATTGTTATAGCATCAGTGTTTGTGTGTATATTGATCCATTTGCATGTTGTAATATATGCATATGTAGTTGTACTTAAGTCAAAACATCAATGTTACTGGTTATGAGTGTATGTATGTAATTTTCTTCATTGTTAATATTTATGAAAGTGATGTTAGTAGTTGTAACACTAGTGCTATATACTATGTATGAGAAAACGATAACAAAAAAACGTCAAGACTATAATGGAATTAAAGATAAAAGTGCGACGAGTTTAACAGTGCATTTTTTATAAAAATCCGACATTGTATAAAAAAGTTATGTACTTTTTAAAATGAAAAGGGGGGGGGGGGGGTTAATATGATTATGTAAATAGACAGATTTGTCTTTTTAATTAAAAAAAGAAAGAGACACATGGCAAAAATCTGGTGAGATCTAGCATATTTCTACCACTAGATAGTGGTTAATTGGTTATTAAACTAAGATTGGGTTAATATTAAATCCAAACCTATATATATATACTAGGTTAGTAACCCGTTTACTACACGGGTTGAATTTAGGTTCATAATATTAAATAAATATATAAAAAACGGTTAAGAAATTTAAAAATTATAAATGATATAATTTATTATAAAATATTAATTGATAATTTAATACATTAAAGCTGACAAATTCTTGATTAGTTTCTTTGAAATGACTCAAATTATTGAGTAATTTATCAAGTATACATTAAGTTTGCCAAAAAATTTTAAATAAATTTTTAATTTAGACAAAATTGATAATTAGTCTTAATTGGTAATTTATAAATTGATAATTAAATATGGTTTTGACATGTAGCAGTGCTAATGTGGACACCTTAAAAAGAGAAAATGTGAAAACCATTTTAGTGCTTTATTAGGATTATTAAGATATATATATATATATATATATATATATATATATATATATATATATATATATATATATATATAGGTTTAGGGTAAAATACATCAAGCAAAAACGCTACATCCATTGCGGATTCATCTGGGGCGTCCATCAAGATCATCCAACAGCCAGGATCTATGGTGTTTCCGCCTATGGTGTTTTTTTCCACCACCGAAAACACCATAGGCGGAAACACCATAGATCCTGGCTGTTGGATGATCTTGATGGACGCCCCAGATGAATCCGCAATGGATGTAGCGTTTTTGCTTGATGTAGGATAACTCGACTCTATATAGGTTTAGGGTAAAATATATATATATATATATATATATATATATATATATATATATATATATACCCAACATTTAAAATTATTAATATTGTAACGACGATAAATGTGCCATTTATATACGCGTTTTTCACAATATAAAGTTTACGAAAATGCTTTGTTGAAAACCACCAATGCTAATATAAAAATATATTTTCCAAACGTCTTTATTATATATACAAGAGAAATAGTAGCCCTATCAAGACTATTTTGGTGAATACATTTAAAAAAGATATTATATGGATGTAGCCTGATTATGTCGCTTTATATTAATGTGACTAACATATTTTTAAAACAAATTTTTTATAACCAACAAAATTAGGAAATTAATGATAGTTATTTATGTACGACTCTTAAATTAAATGTTATAATTACAGCCGCTTACAAATACTGTAAAACTATGGCTGTTAGATTAAAAATTACAATTACAACGGTTCACAAGTAATGTAAAAAAAATAAAAAACTTTATTTAAATTATAATATATTAATAACTCTATTCTTTAATAATTGTAAAATACATATTCATTCATTAAAATTATTTCAATTGAGTACGAATTTGTCAAGTTTTAAATATAAGTAGACTCCATGATTATTCGAACATTTATGATATTATCTTTGTTGATTTAATTAATTTGTTAGTAAGATTAAAATTTTAGTTACCCATCTTAAAACTTTTATATAAGTATATTACGCTACTTGGATTGGGAGAAATAAAAAAGTAGTAAATCTATATCTATATCTATATCTATATCTTAATCCTAATAAAGCAATAAAAATTGTGCCACATGTCTCATTTATAAAGAGTCCACATCAGCACGCCACATGTCAAGCTCACATTGAATTACCAATTTAGTAAATCATCAATTAAAATAATTACCAATTTTGTCAAAACTAAAATTTTGTTTTAAAATTTTGATAAAACTAATGTAGATTTGATTAATTACTCAATAATTTTAGTTTTTTTGTGGAATAATCAACAATTTGTCAGACATATTAAAACTTTTAAATGTATTAAGTTTTTATTTAATATATTATTAGAATTTTATATCAATCATAATTTTCAAATTTCTTGATCATTATTTTTTTCTTTGTATTTATCTAAGACTATAAATTTATACTCAGCTCGTGTAATACACGGGTTACTAACCTAGTATATAATAAAAGAAAAGTTTTTGGCATCACAATTTGCCATGTGGCACCACCACATTCATCCTCAATAATTTTTCCCGCCAATTCTCCTAATTATGGAAGTGATTTGTATTTCCAATTTTTTATTTATTGCATTCTAAATTATTTAATAACCAATTATTTAATTACTAAAGATATAAAAATACATAATTGTCGTAAATTATGATTGTATTTATAAATTTTTTTTTAAAAGTCACCCGTGTAACACACGGGATAAAAAACTAGTATTGTTATATATATATTTTTTGAACTAACAAACTATATTACTCTTACTATAAAGCTTATAAACTGAAACCTCTACCTAAGAGATATAAGTCTTTTGAGAGAGCTTACTCTAAGAAGTATCATTATGATAAAAAAGGCTAATTAAGAAGTTATATCAACTTAAATCTTCAATTAAATAAATATTAATGACCCAAAGTTTTTTGTGTCTACAATTAGATAGAAAAAACAAAACATGTAAGGACATTTTTGGTTTTTTTATTAAATTTCCCCATTTTTTAAACATTCATAACTATTAGATATGATATTATTTTTTTAAAATAATTACAACATAAAAACGAGCGTTTTTTATATTTAAAACGCGTACTTTGTTGTTATATATAAAATTAAAGAAAAAACTATTTTTTCGGTTTGACACAATGATCTGAACATGTTCAGATCATTGTGTCAAAATGTTCGAGTCATTGCGTCAAGATGTTCAGATTATTGTGTCAAATACTCGTCATTGTATCATGTTCAGATCATTGTGTCAAAATATTCAGATCATTGTGTCATATTGTGTTAAAAATTCAAATTATTGTGTCAAATCGAAAGAGTATTTATTTAAAAAAAATTATATATATAGCAACACTATACACGTTTTAAAGATAAAAATGTTTTTTTATTGTGTAATTTAAAAAAGAAATAATAATGTTGTATTTAATAGTTATGAAAAAAAAAAATAGGGCAACTTAATAAAAAGTCAACAAACATGGCTAACACTAAAATGCCTCATTTTTCTTTTTAATTTTTTTTTTGAATAGCAAATTTTATTAACACCAAAACGTCAAAACACCGCCCCGGTCTAGCAAGATACTAATCGGGGGCCCGAAGGCTTACAACAAAATCAACTTCTCCCAATCCACTCTATATTTGCTCCTCACATCACACCATAACTTAACCAAAGATTTAATGTTACAAATGACCCTGCTAATAGCACACCCGTTACCTTGGAACACCACTTTATTTCTTTCCGCCAAAATGCACCAACACCCGATGTAAATTGCCCCTTGCAGCAGCACCTTTTTCCGAGAGTCAATCGCCGCTTTCTCAGGAAAGTCGAGCAGGTCCTTCACCGAAGAAACCAAATCTTAATAAAATGACTTCTTAGCTTTCTTATCTTAATAATACTTTTTACTCGAATCTTACCATTAAAAGAAAAAAAGAAAGTAAATAAATAACATATAATTATGTAAATCACGAACTTTTCTCAAAAGAACTACATATGAAATATTTTTAATTATATAAATAAATTCCATCTTTGGATTCTTTGCCTACTCTTTAAATTTGATAATATCTGAAACTTAGATCTGGATAGGTGGAAGAGCGAAGTGTTGCATAGAGTCATTCTCACCTCTCTTTGGGCTCGTGGAAAGAGAGAAACGTGGTGGTGTTCAATGGGAGAGAGGCGTCGGTTTACAAAGTTATTATAGACATCAAGTCTTGGTGTAAGCTTTGGTTTGAGAATAAAAGAAAAAATAATGTAATAAATTAAAACAATATGTGTATGATGTAATGTTGTGATGTTTTGATACCCTTCTTCTCTAGTATCTTGCTATTGCTAGAGGAGTTTGGGGTGGTGGAATAAAAGTTTGCTGTTTAAAAAAAAAATCTGGAAATTGAAAACCATTAGAAGACAAAAATACCTATAAATTTGAAACTTAAAAAACCAATAAATATAATGAAGCAACCCACCATTTCCTCCCTACCTACCCTGCATTCAATTATTTAACCACCTACGAAACATGTGTTCTCTGATAAATTCTTTATATTTCTCTTTTAAATCAAATCCTCAAACCTAACTTCTTTACCCTCAAAGAACCAAACTCAAACCTTCGTATCCCCATCATCAAAGCCTCTATTGTTTGAATCCACAAACGTAGAAAACATCATGGCGTTTGATTTTACATATTTATTTCTCTATGTTTGTTTCTGCATCAACATCAACATCCAATAGTTATGATGTTTTTCTAAGCTTTAATATGAAGGTATGTTTTGATGTGACCCGGTTGGGTATACGAGTCGAATATCGTGGGTTTTATTTGTGTTTTCATGTGCTAGAATAATGGGTGTAGTGGGGATGCCCATACCCCACGTTTGTTTACATGTTCCGTTCCATTAGGTTAGTTATCTAGTAGAGGTTAGTTATCTAGTAGGTTGGTTTTAGTCATGCATGTAATTCCCTATATAAGGGTTTAGCTCCATTGTTATTTTATGAAGAAGAATTTACGTCCATTTCCTTCTAAGAATTCTATCTAGTCTCTGTTCTATTTTCTTGGCCATAGATCAGTTAGAGAATCACATCAAGTGGTATCTAGAGCCAGCCCTGATCCATGGATACTCGCAAGCGTACCAATGCCGAATTCCAACAAGAAATCGAAGAACGTTTTGCCCGACACGATGCCATGTTCGAGCGTCTCTTGGCTGAGATGCAGAATCTCAATGGGTCCCTGCAGGCTCTTCGTGATAACTCCTCTTCCGGCTCCTCCCCCGGTGGCGACAAACTAATCTCGACCACCCATAAACCATACTTGAAGCTGTCTTTTCCCCGTTACAGCGGAGGTGATCCCGCTGGTTGGCTCTACCAGGCTGAGCAGTACTTCACGTTCCAGCAAGTGACCGAGGACAACAAGGTGCATCTTGCTTCCTTTCACCTCGATGGTATAGCTCTCCAATGGCACCGGTGGCTCGAAAAATCTAAAGGCCCGATGTCGTGGGTCGAGTTTTCTAAGGCAGTTCATAGTCGCTTTGGTCCAACTGAATTCGAAGACCCGGCTGAAGCTCTAACCCGTCTGCAACAGCAAACTACAGTGGTTGCCTACCAGGAGGACTTTGAGCGTCTCTCCCATCGTGTTGATGGCCTTCCCGAGTCCTTCTTAGTCGGTTGTTTCTTAGGAGGCCTCAAAGACGAGATACGGTTGGAAGTCAAGTTGAAAGCCCCACGTTCCTTGTCTGAAGCTATTGGTATGGCTCGTTTAGTGGAAGAAAGACTCAAATTAGATGAGCCCTCAGATCGAGTTGCAACCCCATCGACCCAGGTAACTCCCACCCCCACTTCTGGGCTTTTGGGTCCTGCTCCTTCCAACAAGCTTCCTCTACCGGCTCCTAATATCCATTCCCCGCTGAGCAAAAAGAAATATAGGGTTAAGGATTGGACATAGATCATTCGCGGTTCGTCGCCTTACAAGTGTCGAACTTCGTGACCGTCATGCGCGAGCCCTATGTTACTACTGTGACGAGACGTATAAACCCGGCCACAAATGTCTTAAACCGCAGCTCGTGATGATCGTTGATGTTGCGGACAATCGCAATCTTCACCGTGAGGACATGGTGAATTCAAGCGGGGTGGAATGATGTGACCCGGTTGGGTATACGGGTCGAATATCGTGGGTTTTATTTGTGTTTTCATGTGCTAGAATAATGGGTGTAGTGGGGATGCCCATACCCCACGTTTGTTTACATGTTCCGTTCCATTAGGTTAGTTATCTAGTAGAGGTTAGTTATCTAGTAGGTTGGTTTTAGTCATGCATGTAATTCCCTATATAAGGGTTTAGCTCCATTGTTATTTTATGAAGAAGAATTTACGTCCATTTCCTTCTAAGAATTCTATCTAGTCTCTGTTCTATTTTCTTGGCCATAGATCAGTTAGAGAATCACATCATGTTTCTTCTTTTCAACTTACAGTCTCGTCTCTTCTTTGTTACAAACTCATTATTAGTATCGATCAGTTTTAAATACCTTTGTTAAAAGTTTTTGGCATCAAATTCTATAGCATATAAATATCAAAAGACAAAAATAAAAGTAACAACAATAATAATCTAAATATTAAAACTTAAAAGTTATATCATAATGAGTGGATATGTTTTGCTTTATTAGGAGATACTAACAATATATTGACTAAACTTTTATGTAGTCAATATTGACTAAATTTTTTTTAAAATTGCCGAAACCTTCATAAATTTTGTCTATATATACCCTATGTATAACTTATAAAGTTTACATTTTTTTATAACCATATATTTTATATTAAGCAAGGGGTAGTAGGTTACTATTTGATGATGCATATCCTATGTACAACTCATAAAGTTCACCTTTTTTTTTAACAAAATGAAATTTTAAAAGAATATAATAAAAAGGATAATTCCATTTAAAATTATATCTATTAAAGCTTAGTTAATTGCTTAAATTATTCATATGGTTTGATAAGACTAATAAATTTTAGGTCTAACTTAAAAAGTTATATTTTTTAGATATAAAAGTTACATTTTTTAGATTTAATAATTTATGTTTGTAAGACAATATTGATTGTTATGTTTATTTTTTCTTTGTTATGTAATTGTGATGTTAAGTGTGAAATGTTAATGTCCAAAGGATGACATTCAGATTATCAGAATGATAATGCATAACCATAAATCCATCATATGAGTTCATTGTTCACATACTACATATCTATGGCTGGTAACTTGAAACATTGACCATAAGTACATGAAAATCATAACCTTTCTTGACTATTATAAACAATTAACAATAATTTCTCAATGAAGAAGGAAGCATGCGGCCAAACCGAAAGATAGTTACTCGATTTATTGTAATCGAGACAACATAATACAGTTAGCTTTCCCATTGATACATGATCGAAACTAGAAATTGAAATAGAAGAGGACCTTTAACGTTTACCTGATGGGCAGAAGGCTAGGGTCTCATCTCAAATTAAAGTAAGCTTTCCAATGAACCACATGCTATTGTTTGAGTACAGTTCTACACTACCAAGAGAGATCATTTACAAACTGTCCATTCAAAACCTTTCATTTTTTTAAAGCAATTGTTATATTATACGACAATCATTTTTTTATGTGAGATCCATTTATAAAGCAAACAAAAGAAATTGTAAATCGAATATACAAAAACTTTGGATGTGAGGAATTTTTTTCATATATAGGTTTTTTACCAATTTTTTTTTATAATAAAAATGGGTGCTCTATTTTTCTTTCTTTTTCAGAAATGGCATTTTCGCATTTGCCAAATGTGAAATTCGGCTCGGGTTTAGGCTCGGTGGTCGTATTCTAGGTTCGGCTTGGACGAGGGTAAAGAAGTGGGCCCATCTCGCATTTGCCAAGTGCGAAAATGCACCTACCCGGACCCTATTTCGCATCTAGCAAACCCGAAATGTCAGACCCATTAAAATCCGACCAGACATGCATGTCATGCATGCCACAACAACCCAAAATCAATTATTTTACCCCACAATCAATTCATTTAACACCATTTATTCCAACAAATTTATAAAACTGACAACTTTCTTCATTTCCTTCACATTTTCATCAATCCATTTTCATTCATCTTCATCTCAACTTTCATTGTCCTGATTTTATTTTTCAACGATTCAAAATCCAAATCCAATCTATCATCAATGGTAGGAGCACAAATATATCATGGTCCTCAAAATGACGAGTTGTTATTTTTGGGGACTCGTCACCAAGCCTAACATCTATATTACTCTACAACTTTTACAGATTTCCCTCTAAAAGTCAGAAGGTGTGATCAAAGTTTTTGAAAATTTTTTATCAAAAAAGTTAAAAATAATAGGTTCCCGAAAAAGTTGATGAAATACATCAAAAAAGCTAAGTTCAAATTAGGCATGAGAAAGAATACCCCAAATTGCACCAAAAATTAAAGATAAGTTCGAATTTGATGGACCATTTGGTGGAAGGTAATTATAAACATAACTTATTAAAAAATATTTTAATATTTTTTTATCGACTATTAACTTTTAACATTTTCATATTAATGATTTGTATGTGGCGTGGTAGCCTAAGTTGGTTAGGCATATCAAAGCATTCAATGGAGCATTATTGTGACAATCGACGAAATTTCAGGTCATTTTTGCTCCCGATATATCCAACAAGCGTACATTATATATTTCGTGAATTTATTTTGCATGAATTAACGAGTTGTATGACATAGCACATCCATTACATTCATATCAAGCATCGGTAGTTTAGTGAATTGCCGGGTCACACACGCGGTCTAACCGGCACACACGAACCTTGGTGACGTTATCCACAAGAGGTGAAATAAATATTTTGAAAAATATTAATTTCCTATTATTATATTTTAATGATTAAAATATATTTACATTTCATTTTTATTTTAACACAAACGTTACGCGCATATTATTATTTGGTCAGGTCTAAACAAACTCAACTATCACCAATGAACCATTTAATATCAAACACTTGCTATTTTTTTAGTTGTTTATTAAAGTATTCTTAATAAAATAATGTTTATTTTTATTCATTCCGTCATATGCCCGCTATACTCGAAATATAACCGGCTATCACCAAAACAATTAAATAAATAAAAGTTTTACGAAAACTTGCAACCTAATCCTTCATATTTTGATCAAACCAACCACATGGCTCACATCCATCGTTTTATTTTTTTTAGCAAGTATTTACTTGCCTTTTTCCATGACAATAACCTTCTTACCTTCCCCATCACTTCACTTTGAGAAGAATACAAACCACTGTGACACTATCCCTTCCTCCATGAAATTGACTTTGAGGAGCCAATACTGCATAAAATTTGCTTTCCACTTTTACTCATATCATCTGCACAAAGATCATACAAATCAAACAAGTGTGACTCCTTTCATTCTTCTAGACACAAGACAACTCATGGTAAGTCCCATGCATACAACATTCCCTTTTTAGCCTAAATTCATACAAGGTTGTACAAAAAAATATAAATAAATAAATAAAAGAAAAACATGTCAAGTCACTCTCGGTCAACACTGTGATCCCCTCACCCATCCTTTTCCATTCCTAAATTACTCAACAACTCTTTAAAAGAGTACTCATGCACAACACCTATACACCACGTTTTCTTTACAAAGAAACCTCACAAATGCACTAAATTCGCAACCCTCCACTTCTCCATTGATCACTACCTTCAGACCCCTCTTCACCTTCATAAAAACCCTACAAGAGACCCATTTCGAGCTGCCTTCCCTCAGTTCGTGACAGCCCCCTGGAATCACGATTTACATGTAGAAAATCGTGGAGAAATACCAACTTCGTCCTAGCTCTTGACCCACTTCGAAGCAGCAACCAAGCCCCTCTTTCGGTCCAAATCGTAGGCCCGTAACTCACGTTTTTCAGGTATATGATTCACCTCTCGACTCCCTTTCTTTTCAGTTACAAAACAACCCCGTAAACCCATCGTTTTAACCCGTAAAAGCTCACTTTTTCTTAACTACTCCACACTGATTCGTACAACAGCTTATAGCCATCGTCGGAGCCTGTTTCGGGAGTTCACCGAAGGTTATTTCGAGCCCTCCTGGTGCCATTCACGACTCGTTGGTCTCTCCTACCAGTCCCGTCATTGTTTACGTGAGAATAACCATCATCTTTCATGAATATATAGCCTCTTTTAACCATTATGTTTCTATATTCATATAATGGGTTTTGTAGACCTCTCACTTACAACTTATGGTTGCAAAAATAGATTAAAAAAAAGGAAATAATACTAATAATAAATGGTTCATAAGTTCACATACGTGAACATGTTGGTGATATGGGTTATTTTGTTACTAAACCTAGAGTTAAACTAAACTTTGTTAAAAGTTGGTGAAACTAGTTGTCATTTACTTATGTTGACTTCTCTAAGACTTATAAAATAATAATGATGATAACAAATCGATTTCTGTAAAGGTTTATAATTAAAAGTGAATAGATCTTGTAATGGGTAGTTCACGTCGGATGACAAATAAGTGCAAGTTATGCTAGCTTTTATGAAGTAGAGATTATTACAAAAATTAGTAATTTTGAAAGAGGGATAAGTCTTTTTTAGATAAAAGTGAAATGTTCCCTTTAAAGATTTAAATAATTTCATATTTAGAAAAACAACAAAAAATAAAAATAAATTTTAAAACCAAAGATTTTATGTTGCAATTATGTTGCTTCACCTAAAGTGGCGAGAACTATTTTTAAATCTTTATTTATTTGTCTAACTTTTATTTTGAAGCTGGATATGAACATCTCGTAGGATCATTTTCAAATCCTAACTGTTATTAATTCTAAAATTTTGAGATACTAAAAGTCTATTCTTATGTAAACTTTTTATCTAAAAAGTGAATTCCTTGAAGAAAGGGTATAATATGATATACTGTTACAAGTGAATAACACTTTTATGAAATAGTGGCTATTTATAAAATTAGTGGATTTTGCTAGTAAAAGTCATGGGAAAATATAGATAGATAAATATACTGAATGTAATTATTTCATAAATCAACGTAAAACGAGTTAAGTCGGGTCAATGTAACGTTTGAACCGAACCAAAAAGTCAACATCATGATTACAAATGTTACAAGGCTACTCATAGGAAATGTAGTTTATATATATTTTTTTAGTGTCATAAATATAACTATAATTTGGGACACATACACAAATCACCAACGTGTCGTCACCAAACATTTTACAATCACACACAACCTGGGTAGTGTTGGGTGAAATGTTACATCACCTACTTACCTATATTCACATACTGAGACCATAGGTGTCTAAATACTGTTTTAGGGCACGCTAGGTCGGCATACATTTCATTGCTACATACACTCCATTTGTCACAGTTCCAGGTGAGTTTCACGTCCCCTTTTCACCGTTTCCTTTGGGGGAGAATTACATGCATTTCAAATTACATTTACATCTGGACACAATATACTTAAATGATACGTACCGATTACCTGAGACCGTTTACATATCACGTTAAGTCCCTTCATAACTGGACCGTTAATCGTTATTATAGCGAAGTGGTGATGGATAGTACTATCGGGTTTGACAAACCCTACCCGCGTTAGTCGCGCTAGCTTTGGTTGTAGGCCAAAACGGGTATATTATTGGCCTAATTTTCATGCTCATGTCAGTGATAACATGTTGCATGGGGCATTCATTCAGTCGAGCGTCGGTTCTAGTGACTCATGGTAGTGGTTATTGTGTAGGCCAACACATATCATATAATGTATTGATTGTGGTCCATTATAAATTGTTTACACTTACATTTACATTACAAACCTGTGAACTCACCAACATTATTGTTGACCGTTTAGGCATGTATTTCTCAGGTAACTAGGCAGGTGCATACATCAACATGCATTCAGGAGTCACCATGCTAGGGTGCATATTTTGGGACATTCATTATCATGTTATGTCATTTTCCGGAAAAACATTTTCATTCCACTTAGCTTCCGCAATTATTAAGACTATTTAAATGTAATCATTTTGCAGAACCATTTATTTAAGTATGTCTTACAAAACTCATGTAGAGTCATTCAATATAACTTGTGTGTTGATGATCCATGAAGTCATGACCCCGCGGGAAGGCCGTTGTGGATGGGGTGTGACAGATTGGTATCAGAGCCACAGTTATAGCGAACTAGGTTGCATTAGTGGGCCTAGACTATAACTTATAGCTCATCATTGCATTGCATATCCATTCACATGCATACTTATAATATCATACGTATATATATTATTGTTATCTTGTTGCAGAGATGGCTGACAACGATAACGTGCTGCCTCACGTATCGGACGATGATACTGACTTCGAGGAAGAACCAATGGAGGATTCAGACGCTGCCGAGGCGGATCCGAACGCTGCTCCAGAGGACGTCAGCGAGGGCTGGATAGAGTCTGCTCCGACGACGATCGTTTGCGGGGATGCTTCTTCGGAGGAGAGCGAACCTATGTCCCCTCAACTCGGGAGGTTTCCCCCCGACTTAAGGAAGCGACCAGCGGAGACGTCTGTTGAGGACCCACGTACTGCTCGACGTAGGCGTCTGTCAGGATTCGGCACTTACTGTACTCCGGTTCCGGGTGCCGGCTGGGTTGACGCCGACCCAGATGATGCCGAGCCCGGAGAGTCATCTCGTGCAGCTGCTGCCCGTCTAGCTCCTGTTCCGGCTGTTCGGACCTTACCCTTACCCGCTCCTACTCCTCCAGCGGCTACTGTTGACACTAGATTGGGCTACGCCTCTGACCAGTTGGTCGAGCTACAGGGGCACGTTGACCGATTTCGATATCGTGACATCCCGGAGCTCACAGAGCGTATAACTGCTATTGAGGAGGCGCATCACCAGGATGATTTAAACACCGACCAGGTTATTTATAAAAAAACTTAAAACAAATTATATTACAAAGTATTATGAAAAAACTAATTTTATATCCTATATTAACTTTAATATATTTTTTTTAATAGTTTACTTGGATGCCTTATGTAATGTTGAAGGCCAAATTAAACAAAGGTATAAAAAAGAAAGTGTGCGTTGGAACTGTGACACGTATCTTATATATTTTGAGGTTTTTGAGCCACATTTACCCAGCAGGGTTATGAGATAGTTTGGACTGTTTCAAACAGTCCTCACAAACCTTCTCATAACACCCGAGCAACACAGGTCATTACATAATTATTCGGGAAAATCTGGTCTAAAAGACTGGAAGTATCACCATGAACATTTTATCTCACACTAGATTAATCGTATGGCCAACATTGTAACAGGGTCAGCATGCGGTGGTGAATACAAGGCTAGCCGGGAGTACATGTCATGGTTCTTGGAGAGAACCGCTTTTTTGTTCATAATCCAAGTGCCCATTCTGGAACCTCTACGAGGGATGGGAATATTGGTGGTAGATTTGAAATGTTGGTACGTATTTATTGTTTCTTATATACATATATATTTTTTATTTTAATAAA
Organism: Deinandra increscens subsp. villosa; assembly: GCA_039602395.1. Classification (NCBI taxonomy): domain Eukaryota; kingdom Viridiplantae; phylum Streptophyta; class Magnoliopsida; order Asterales; family Asteraceae; genus Deinandra; species Deinandra increscens. The sequence goes on along the minus strand of JBCNJP010000008.1, from coordinate 61,432,602 downwards.
AATATAACTTGTCTTATTTGATAACAATGTAGGGTCAGGCCATTGGTGACATGCATCGAATGTCAAGCCAAAATAACCCGTATAATCTTGATGATCAACTGGGTGGGGTTCAACAGGTGACGACACAATATTTGAATCTTGCCGGTGCGGGACATCACTTGGATTATCAAACATCCCATTTGGCTAGCCAATGGAACCCGTATGATTTTCCCACGTAACCTTGTTATAATATCGATCGACCTACTACAAGGCAAGACCTTTTTAGGAATGAGGATCATTATTTTGATTACCGTTAACCACTTGCAGGAAATGAACAAAATTTTAACAATACCGAAAATTCAGAATCTAGTAGTTCAACGTTTCAACCTAATATATTTCTCAAACTGCTGGTTTTGCTTTTACAAACTAGAATAGCCAAGCAAGTTGTTCACGTTACTCCCCTTGGCCGAACCAAGAGTTATCGCAAAACGAGGTTGGTGGTTTTGGGTTTCAACAATTTTCAAACCAAGGAGGCCCGTAAAGTTTATCTTTGCCGGATAATCAAGAGTTTTACACACCCCTACCACCAGAGCCAACCTAGTCTCAGTCGGTGTATTCAAATGATTTTTCTTAATTTATTTAATGCTCCCAACTACCACTAAGAGGGATATCGGCAAGAGGACTACAATGGCCCACCTTACAAGGGAGATTTAACACCAATAACTTACAGAGAAAACGACGAGTCTACACCTGAAGATCAACCAGACGGTGGAGCTGAACAATTAGGACGTGGTCGTCGACGAATGATTCCAACTAGATGTCATGTATCTGGTGGGCCACTATATAATCCTCAAGGGCATGGTCATGGTCAGTAAATGTTTGTACTTTGTATTATTGTTATTTTATTGTATGACTAAAAAATTAAATGTTTTTGAATTTTAATTTATTATTGTTATTTAGTGTTTGTATTATTGATAAACATAAGTAAATTAATATAAAAAATTATAATATTAAACATAACTAAATTAATACAAATACTTATAATATTTAGTGTTTGTATTATGGTCGTTATAATTATAGCCGTTAGAAGACACAACGACTAGTTTTTTTTATATTTAAATATTAATAAATTAATTATTTAATACATATTATATATTTTCTTTATACTTAATAATTTATTTAATAAATGTAATAAACACACGTTTATTTCCACATCATCCTTTCTTTTCTATTAAAATAATTAATAAATAAATAATTAATAAATAAATAATTAATAAATAAATAATAATTAAATAAATACTTATTAAATACATAATTAATAAATAAATTATAATTAATAAATAAATTTGACCGTTCAAAATTTATGGCCGTTACATTTTACCGTTTGAAAAAATGACGTTAATATAGCCGTTGGGACATTTCAATTAAAATGAAGTGTAAACACCTCCATTTCAGTTCACAAACCATCGTCAATCATTTTGAAACAGTCGAACAATTTCACAATCTTACGATGTTAACACCTCCGAGAGACTCAGCGTAATACCATGGAGCTAGGCCGACACGCTACAATCATTTACGACGTTAGGGACCCCAACCCCAACCTCCACCTTCACAACAAGGTATTCTTGTTCCAGCTTCACAGTTTGTTCCATCGCCACCTATTATTTATCGTCCACCTCCACCTCCACCTCCACCAATTGTTCAACCTGCACCCCCACCTCCACCTTATTGGTTGCCTGAAAACCCACAACAATAGCTGCTAGAGGAAGAAGAAAAATACTTGGGAGGATGAAGTTGTGATTTGTGAACTATGGGAGGAGGAACAACTAGCAAGGATGCCCCCAAGAACTCCGTTAGGGCCATTTGAATCTGATTTCGACTACGATTCAGATTGTTTGTGGGAGTATTAAGTTCGAGTAACTATGTTTAATTAAAGGGAAATTGGACATATATAATCCTACCTATTCAGGATTGGCGGATAATAATCCCAAGTAATTTTTTGGCCAAAAATGATCCTTCCTTTACACCCTGTTATTTCTAATAATCTTTCCGGTTTAAAAACTAACACCGTTAGCGTGAAGGACTAATAATGTCAATATTAAAACTTGTTTTATTTAAATAAACTTGAAGGGTATATAATGTAATTTTCTAAAGTTCATTTTATTAAAAAAAAAAAACAAGACCAGATCTACCGCATTCCTCCTCCCGAAAACTCCAAAAAACTCCAAAAGCTTGCTAATCGGAAACCTAAACGGAGTTGCTGTTGCCGCTGCTTCTGCTGGACGATCGCCGCCGCCTTCATCCTCCTAATCCTCCTCTCCGTCGCCGCCGGTGTGCTCTACTTAATTTTCCGTCCAGAAAAGCTCAACTACTCGATCGATAAAATCTCCGTCGGAGGCATCAATCTGACGTCATCGGCACCGATAAATCCGAGATTAACCGGCGGACGTGGCTGTGAGCCACCTTTACTCGCACCGTCTCCGGCTCGACAGAACGGGAAGGAGACGTGGCTGCTGCTGCTGCTGCTTGCTTCGTCGAACATAGGGAGAAAAGGAGAGCGACCGGAGGTCGCCGCCGCTAGCTATGGAGGAATCCCTAGCCGCTGGTGAGTACGATGGGGGTTCCAAATCAGAGATAGGGGAATTAGATCGGAGCTTACGGGTCGTCACCGGTGATTGATCGGAAGGGGAAGAAGAAGAACGAGGCTGGGTCTTGTTTTTTTTTTTTTTTTAATAAAATGAACTTTAGAAAATTACATTATATACCCTTCAAGTTTATTTAAATAAAACAAGTTTCAATATTGACATTATTAGTCCTTCACGCTAACGGTGTTAGTTTTTTAACCGGAAAGATTATTAGAAATAACAGGGTGTAAAGGAAGGATCATTTTTGGCCAAAAAATTACTTGGGATTATTATCCGCCAATCCTGAATAGGTAGGATTATATATGTCCAATTTTCCTTAATTAAATTAGGTGGTATTTGTAGTGTTTGTTTAGAAAATTAACTAGGTAGTATTTGTAGCTTTTGAATAATTAACTACGTTTAAATATTATGTTTAATATTACAGTTTAAATATTATGTTTAATATTAAGGTTTAAATATTATGATGTTTAATATTAAGTTTAAATATTATGTTTAATATTAAGGTTTAAATATTATGATGTTTAATATTAAGTTTAAATATTCTGTTTAATATTAAGTATAAATATTATAGCCGTTAGAAGACATCGACTAGTTTTTTAATATTTAAATAGTAGTTAATTATTTAATAAATATTATATATTTTCTTTATGCTTAATAATTTATTTAATAAATGTAATAAACTTTTTCCCTCAATGTCTAATAATGGTGTAACATGTGATGAACCTGCAAAAGAAAACGTATACCTATAAAAACATGCTGGAAAAAGCAACCTGTAAATTTTAGCTTTATTCAAACAGGCTGGAAAAACAAGTTGAATCTGTTTAACATGATATATAATATCAGCAACAATTGCTTGGTTTACGTACGCTGCTAAAGTCTTTGCTATAAGACTGGTGTTGTTGTTACGAATGGCTGACCCGTAACAGTTGTATCCACCAACCACCCATTTAACAATCTTCCACAAACTTGAACTTGAATTTCCCTGCCTTGTTGCAGAGATCATCCAATTACATGGTTGAGTGTTTGGGATTGCACCCACATAGTCATGAGTATTTGTCTTGCATAATGCTTTGAATCTTTTAGGCCTGCTTTCTTCAACATGGATCTCTTTACCATTTTTAACGTTCCATTGGCGAACATCATAATTAACATCCTTCTTCGATTTGAAATACATACCTGCTCGAATGTCATTTGTTTGTTCGTTCCAAAAGAACATGTATTCCTCCTCTTGAAAATCGTGATCTTCTAGTTCTCGTAACACCGATGTGTCAGTATCATGGTTCACTAGTACTTGTGATAGCCTTTCATTAATTCCCACTAGCAATTCTACAGTCAGTTCAGTGTACCCGTCTTCATTGCTGGAATTTTCTTCGAACCTGATGTCTTCAATATCATCTACAGACGTTGATTCAGAGATGTATGAATCAGAGCCGTTAAAGCCACCGTCTTCGTCTTGGTTGGCTGGATATGTCTCGTATTCGGGTTCCTGATTAATATAACCAGTATCACCAACAGGAATTACCGCCTCCATTTTGACGTAAATGTCACCCCTGTAACAAGGTTGTGTTTCAACCAAGAAAAACAACATCTCTAAATTGTCGTCATCGTGGATGTGTGAAGCTTAACGTACCCCCATTAAACTTGTAGGACAACAACATGGACACACTAAATTCTTGCCTACTTACACCAACCAGGCTATATTCCTTTTCAATAAGTTGTTCAAATGAGAATTTTTCACGAATAGGAAATGAGGAGATCTTAGTTGATTCATCAGACGAAACTACACCAATATCGTAGTAAATTTTACCACCCCAGAAAATTCTTATATGAATGGTCTGAATGAAGACATTGTGAAAGAGTAAGAAATTAAGATGTGAAGATTGGAAATTTCTGTAGTTGCAACGGGATTTCTTGAGAGAATGAAGGGTTTTAAAAGTGTGTGCAAAATATGTGAATTTGTGACTGAATTTAAAGAGAAAAGGGTTTGGTAGATAGCTTTGAATATGTGGTGGATAACTTTCAGAAAAAAGGAGTGGATGAGCATGGTTTGCAGTGTACATGCATGTGAATAATTACAGTGTTTTTGCTGAATACTTGCAGGTATATGAAATATGTAGGTTTTGTTTGAAAACTTTCGGGTGATTGATGGCCTAACCCATTTCGCACTTGCTAAGTGCGAAATAGGGTAAAGAAGGCATTTTCGCACTTGGCAAGTGGGAGATGGGCCCACATATGCAGCATCGTCCATGCCGAACCTAGCTTTCGACCACCGAGCCTTAACCCGAGCCGAATTTCGCATTTGGCAGGTGCGAAAATACCATTTCTGAAAGAAAAAACATAGAACACCCGTTTTTGTTAAGTTTTTTTTTGGCAAAAAGCCTATTTATGAAAAAATTTCTTTGGATGTATGTGGTTGGTAGAAAAGAAGCTCACCAGATACAAAATTTACCAAATGTTATACATAGCTTTTTGTCAAAATCTGGCCAATGGTAAATTTGACAAATAATACGCAGTGAAGGCAATGCCAAACAATTTATATTGTAAAACAAACTATATACGTAAACTGTAATTTCTCACATGTCAAAGAAACTTACCAATGCCAATTTTGACAAACAATCCACAAAAGTCAACATATGCCAACTTTATAACATGTCATATATACATGTAGCTTTAATGAATACAACCTCCAAACATGTAATAAGACAACCTAGAGCACCACTTGACCATAAAAAAGTCCTCCAAACCCAAAACAAAATCAATACATGTAAACGTTTATATTTATACTTCACCTCAAGACATAGTCAATATGTACCAGAAACATCATAAGGCAGTGATGATGAATCATACTATGAATCAAAACACCAAAACAGTCATATTTATGACTGACAGAAAGAAATATCCAAAATTCATGATAGAAAGTTAAGAAGATTAGCATATAATCTCATGGCTGACTAATACCATAAAGAACAACCATAAAAAGTTTTCATCTACATAATTTTTATAACAATGTAGAAACCTAAAACAGAATATATATCACATCCCTGTAAAATGAAGAAATACAGAAAAAAGTAAGCAGGTATATGAACTGTAGCCTTATCCAAACAATCGTCTACACAGAAGTAGTAAAATTGATAATTTCTCTAGTACTAATCTTCTAACTATAAAAAACCAACAATGCAAATGATAACCGGTTAAGACGTCAACAACCAAACATAACAGAAAGAAAGATTACCTGTAATAGGTTGAAGCATTACCATAGTGTGAAAGGTCGATGGCAAGTGGTTGCCCGAGGATCTTATTTTCCCGACTCAAAGGTTGATTTTCAGGTTGCCCGATGGTTGCACCTGAAAATGTAATTAGGAAAAGAAAAGCAACGATCCAAGTGCAGAACTTCACTAAAGTCTAACCCGAAATTATGATTTAGATTAAAAGATAAACATGCCGTTGAGCCATTTTTAGGTGTACTTTGTATGGCTTAATTTTGAATGTTACACGGAATCAATGATTCATTCTCAACACAAACCCTGCAAAAGTTATCCATCTGTTACTGACCTTATAACTAAAAATCATTTAATACTGTGAACACGACTCATGAACATATTATGGATCTATGTAAGTAATTTTCATATTAAACCATACTCACCGTAAAAAGGATGTTAGATTAAGACAAAATATGTTCAACTAAACAGAAAACCCTTGATCCATGGCTGTCCTCATCCTCAAACTTTCCTTCGTATACGCGGATCATTTCAAGTTTCAAGCTTGCCCTGTGAACACAATGTAAGAAGATATGAACAGATTATACATGTTACTGTAGCTACTTTCAGTGTAAATCATAATGAGCCAATGCTAAAGTTATCCAACACATAACAGCCTCCAAATTTGAACAACATTAACAAATCGAAACATGGTTACCTGATGCGACTTATGGCAACATGATTTTCCGAGATTGAACCTCATCATCTCATTAGAAAAAGTTAGATTCTCTACATCAAACACATATGTCCCAATAACTACAATAAAAAAAACACTAAATCACTTCAAAAGTTATGCTTGTAGTAAACACAATTACGCTCAAAATAACATAATAAACTCAAATCCAAACCTTTTGGAATTGCTATGATGGATACAGCCTAAAGAAATCAATGACAAAACTTGCAGGCTTAGATTAAAATCATCACTGCCACCAAAAGCAGTAAAAAGCAGTAAAAAGACCGTAAAGCTATCTGATTTAACCATAGCCGGCACCTGAGTACAACTTCGTGCAAGGTAGATCGTCGGCGGTTTCATAGAGGGCATAGAAAACCCTAGATCGGAAAATGGTTTCAAAAGGAGAGAGATCGTCGTTAAGGAAGGAAAGAAAGAGAGCAACTTCTGAAGTAAGCATCGTGGATTTAAGAGAGAAAGATGAAGAATAAGTCACCCAATCCCAAAAAATAATATCCCAACACCGTCAAAATGGGTGAATAAGAAAAGGAGAATATGCCAAGTTGGCTTAAACAAACCAGAGGACACCAGGTTCGAACCTATGAGGCTATGACCTCTAGGTCCCACCCCTACGCTTTAACCACTAGGGCAGCGATCCGTTTTGTTACAAATCCCAGACGTAATTCATTTGTATACACACTGGGGCTGAAATCCTTATTAAAAAAAACATAAAAGGTTTGCAGTAGACAGGGTTCAAACCGGCGATGTCAGGGATACCATTCACAAGCCTAGCCAAACGGCTGGCCCTAAGAACGAGTCTTAACCAGAAAAAAAAATATTTAACTTGTGGCCGAACGATGTTATATTTGTCACACCCCCAATTTCCACTAACGGAGTTTAACCGTGTGGGGTGTAAGCAAACCAGGATCCCAGTCCATTAGTTACACCAAACAACCATTAAATATAACAACATTTGCATTTTATTAAAATATAATATTTATCCCGAGTTTTACAAAAGCGGAAGCATAACAAAAATATTTAGTACTCATACAAAACATTGTCGTTCAAAAAAAAATGTAACTTGTATATATAAACCATAAAAGGGTTTTAAGGGCTCATGCATGCATACTCGTGATACTCGAACACCTGCGACCTGAGAAAAACATGTTTAAAGAGGAAGTGTCAACCAAAAGGTTGGTGAGTTCACATAAGCACATAAATATATCTAATATAAGTATGCAGTACGAATACAACAGTCTTTATTCGTATATAAGTATGTATATTACAAGTACAATCCATATCGTAGGTAGCGAGCCTAAGTTCATGTCAGTAAAACGTTCGCAACCGAAGTTGACCAATTAGTTGTAGGAATAATCCTTGCGTGATTTGCCTTCCCCGTGTCTACTCGATCACGGTAAGTTAGGCTGAAATTGTCCTCAGTCCGAGCGCCAGTCGGGTGGTGCATCTCGTGCCCGCTGAGTGGGGTTTGTCAGACCCCAGTAGTACTACCCAATATCCCCTCGCTATTTGCTATTAACGGTTCGATAAGTAAGGACTTTTAAAGATAAAGCATTTTACATGAACATGTGATATATACTGGATTTCTACTTTAATCATACATAAAAGTTGTTGTGTTATCACCCTAACCCGGGAGTCACGTGTTTGCGTGTGTTATCGTCCAAAACCGGACGTAACGTAAAAGGTTGTGTAACTCACCTTAGGGTGCGCTTCTACAAATTAGTAAGACTCCGAGTCTTGCGTAACTCTATAACTCCCTCATACGTTAATTTTTTTAAAAAAATTTGCACCAAAAGTCTTAAAATTATGTCACCTTTAATTCTGGAAAAAAAATTAAACATTTAAAATTTTGTGATTTTTTTATTATTGCACATGTGCAATAATACGTATTAGTTATATTACACATGTGCAATGTCAACAAAAAGAACGTTATTTTTTTTAACTTTTTACAGAATTAAAGATAACAGAATTATAAGATTTATGGTGTAATGTTTTATGAAAAATATTAACGTATGAAAAAGTTATAAAGGTTTTAATATTATTGCACATGTGCAATAATAATTTATTATTGCACATGTGTAATTAATAATAAAAAAATAAAAAAAAACGTTGAATTTTTTTTTATTTTCTCCAGAATTAAAGATAACAGAATTATAAGATTTATGGTGCAACTTTTTATAAAAAAATTAAAATATGAAAAAGTTATAAAGGTTGTAATTATTATTGCATATGTGCAGTAATAATAAAAAACATTATTGCACCTGTGCAATAATAATTTTTTTTAAAAAAACTTGATTTTTTAAAATTTTTTCCAGAACTAAAGATAACATAATTTTAAGGATTTTGGTGCAATTTGTTTTAAAAAATATTAACGTATGAAAAAGTTATAGAGGTTTTAATATTTGTTTTCGTGTTTTCGCAATAAAAGTTATTTTCACATGAACCTTACCCTATATATATATATATATATATATATATATATATATATATATATATATTCGTAAATATATATATCGAGGCGTAGTTGAAAGTGTGAAAAATAAAACGTCCTAAATATATATTTGTATACCGTGACAACATCCAAGAGTTTAAAGAAAATCTTTAAAACGTACGCTTGTGTATACGTGCATGACAAATAAATCAAATACATATTTATATATATATTTCTATGTTTACAACTAGTTTATATTAATATAAACAAAACCATCAAGTTTTTATTCTTTTAAATCTTAAGGTTTCCATAAATTAAAAAAAAACGGGGTCTATGAGAACTTTACGGGTCGAGATTTTATAGAGAACAAATGGCGGTTGGATTTTAGACCAAGAAATGTTTAGAATGGTTAAAAAAAAACAAAATAGCGAAAGTGGTGGTAACAGGTCTCGAACCCATGACCTAAGGTGTAGAGAGCAAGGCCTTAACCACCGGAACAAGGCTACATTTTAGTTAGATTCACGATCAGCATCTTTTTATGTTAACAGTTTGTGGAGTAATGGTTTACAAAAAAAAATAAGCAAAATAAAATGCGTTGGCCGGGATTCGAACAGGCAAACCCCCGCGTATAACACCCACGCCCCAGCCAACTGTTCTACGGAACCGATTGCGTTTAAACTCAGTGGACTAATTATTTAACCCAACATTTCCAGACATCATCTTCTTCCTTAGATAACTCCGGTGATCGGACCTGGTTTCCGGTCACCGTAAAAACGCGAACAATGAAAAAGACGCATATAAAACGACCGATTTACATGGGTTAAAACATACCTTAAGTCGAAAGTGAAAACCAATGGGTTTGTGATGACAAAAATCGAACCGAACGCGAACTTGAACACGACCCGACTTCAATCCCGGAACCCGCTAACAGTCGGGAATCCTTAGTAGCTTCGAACAGTGACTCGTGATGACTAAATGTGTGTTCCATCGGTGGTGTAGAGGTGGTGTTCGGCCAGAATTTGCTTCGTGATGCTTAGGCGATGGAAACCCGAAACAAGAGATAAGAAAAGGAGTTTGGTGGTGACGAGAGTGATCAAATGGGCGTTCAATACCCCTAATGATTGTGCAAGTGACCGATCGATCAAGCACCCCCGTAACCGACATGTTATTGAAAGCGGGTTTAAGAGTTGTCGGTTACCAGAAATGATTTCGATGACCGACGGTTTCACTTATGAGTTCAAATCAAGTTATGAACAATGGCAATTCTAGTCCTTCTCTCATTTGCAAGAAAGGCTAACATGTTTAAAAACATTACGGTGTTACCCCCCAAGAGTTTGTTTTAATAAAAGGGAGTTCGGGAAATATCTCAAATAGCCCTTCAGGGTTGAAAGTCGTTAGTTAATCCTAACGGAGTTAACAGAGAATGACTTTAACTGTGTAAATACGAGAGTTTGGCCGAATAAAATTAACGTATTACATATTTAGAATGCAAACCCTAGTTGGTGTACATAAAATCATAAATACTCATTTATACTTATATAAATGATTCACATAAAATCATAGTTATAACCCCATAACTATATGTTTTTAAATTCCTATAAAGTTATAGAAGCGTTCCGTATTATTGCGCGACACATCGCCACATAAAATAATAAAACGGCGTGCGTATATATATATATATATATATATATATATATATATATATATATATATATACACATATATACCACGTAAAAATAATAAATATAATTGCCAAATAAAATGATAAACGTTTTCGTGAAATCATGGAATATAATTTATATAAAATTATAAATCATAAACATTCAAGTTGGTTAACTGACGTCTAGACTATGTGTCGTGCTCGTGATTATTCTAGTTAACTGATGTAACGGACGTTATCGAAATATAACACAAGTTATTAACGGGGATAACCTAGGAAATTGCCGGTTGTCACAATATTCTTCATTTAATAACCTTGTGTTCCCGACCATCATACCCCATCACCGGAAATCTCCCGGGACATAACCAGAGGCCAAAAACACGATCGTGCTTAATCGAATTTGCTTATGAAAGGTTTTTAAGTTTACCTCGGGTATTAGCGATGATCGAAATGAACCGAATACGATCCCGAATTCGAATGTGAACTTCGATTACGACTCGGTTTCCTTGGGTTGTGTGACACCCCGTCCAAAAATCCAAGTCAACCCGATACTTTAACTTTTTAATTTTGTTAATTAAGTGCATTACTTGGTTTAAGTTATCTGATAATTACAATTATGCCTGATAAATCCAACGTAAATAATTCTCGCGTTTGTATTGGAAACATATACCTGTAACATTAGAAAATTCCATAAAACAATTTGTGGGACTTTAACAATAAGAATACAATATAAAAATGTATTTTCTATATGTTTCTTAAATCCGATGTCAAGAAATAATATCAACGACACGTCAAAGTTTTTAATTGATATTTATTTAAAACTACTTGGTTTTAAATATCTATAACAGTCGAGCTTAAAACCACGCGAACAAACGAAACTATTTCTCTTATCACTTGCGTATTAAAAACCTTATTACATGAAAACATTATGCAAATAAATAAACGACGCGATGTGTTATTGTTTTTAAACTCGAACATATTAAAAATCATTGACGTTCACCAAGACTTGTTCGAATAGCCTCGTTTCATTCAGAAGACTACCCATTTCATCATAACCGAACTCATAACCCCATTTGGGCCCAGTTCCCCAATAAGCCCAAAACACTTCCTATGAGCCCATGACTTAACCCGGTGATCCAACCCGACACCCCAATGGTTCGACCCAAACCCCCAACCCGACCCGCGACCCAAGCAGGCCCGGCCGCCCCTTCCTTTACTTCGGCCCAACCGAGTGTAGCCCACTCCCCTCCCTTTTGTTGCTTACAGCCCAAGCACCAAACCCAATTACATTGTTTTATTTTTATAAAATTAGCCCATGACCTTTTGTTTTATAATCATTACCACCTTTGATATATTTTTATAAAATTAGGATAGTTAGTGATTACTTAGAAACCTTTTATAAAAATAGTCACTTGTGACCTCCTAACCTCATGCACATTTTATAAAAATATCACCTACAATGTTAGTTAGTAAAATTTAGTCTTTTAAATTGATTAGTCACAAGGCTAGATCAAAATCTTAGCACTAGCATTAGTTGGCAAATGGTACAAGACTCATGGATCAAGACTTAATCTAGGGACTAAACCCAAAATCTACACCATAAGACTTGAGCTCCACCACTCTCCAAACCACACCACCAAACAACATCCTCTTCTCTTTCTCTTGAGTTTTGGTCGACCACCCCCAGCCCCCTCCCTGCAGTGGTCGAGCAGCCCCCACCAGCCATCCCCTGTCGTCGCTGGAAACCGTAAGAAGCCACCACAAGTCGCCGCCCTCTTCCTCCTTTCACGGCTCTCCCAAACACCCTTTGTGAGCCATTCTAAACGCCCCCTCTTTTCTCTATGTTTTTACATACATTCTAACACCCAAGAACCACCCTAAGTCTTGATGAAGTCCTTCCATTTTTCTACATTTCTAAGCAACCAAAATGAAAGAAACTATAAACTTGTTACTTGTTTTTGTTTAAACTTGATCTAAACACATTTTGGTGCCTTAGAGGCTTAAAACTACCAACATTTGGGTGAAACGCTCAAAGAAAACCCTGTGGAAGTATTGGGTGCACCTTGATCTTTTATTTTTCTATTTATTTGTTTTTGGATGATCAAGAACACACCCTAAGACTTTACCTAATGAGCTCATACGATGAGTCATGTTCTTCTATCCATCATCTTACAAATTTCTAATCTACTAAGTCCTAGTACCAAGTGTTAGTGGATAATAATCAAAGAACTAATTTTATGCTCATAAAATTTGATAAAAATGATATAAAGATTCATGGGTGTTAACCTACTTGTTATACTTGATTATGATGATTTGGTCCTAACACAAAGTGGTAGTAGATATATTACGGACATTGAAATTTATATAAGTCCTAACACTATGTGTTAGTAGATAAATTATGATCATGGAATTTATATAGAAGTCCTAACATATTGTTGATGGATAATTAGTTATGTTAAAGATTTATGACAACCAAATCCTAACACATAAATGTGTTAGTGGATTAAATGAAATATAAGACCAAAATGGATAACATATTTTTGCCTAAAACTAGTTAAAAAACAAATTCAATGCATGTCTTACAACAAGTATTTAATGACACATTCAAATGAATAAAACATGGATTTTATGACTATAATGAGGATGTTTAAAAGCTTTTGAATTTTCCTAAAAAAACCTAGACATAAAGAATGGTTTTAGTGACTTAAATCATGTTTTGTCATAAAAAATATAATAAAAAACGAATCTGGATCAGATCTGTACTCGGACCTATTTTTATAAATGTTTTGAGTATTTTTAATAAACCAAAGTAACCAAAATAGAGGAACGTTGCGTAGGAAGAAAACCGGGGTCAAAACGGCGATATACGCAATGATAAATCTTAATATTTGTAAGTTAACGTCAAACCGACCGAACAATATATTTTAATCTTTCAAATGATTAGAAAATCTATCATTAAACATATACTTGAAATGTAATAAAACCCAAGTGAAAAACCATTTTATAAACAAAACCGGTTACTATGACTTCTAAAAACATAAATAGATATTTTAGTTCATAAAATATTACAACGATTTCTATTATCCTTATACCATTAAATATGTTGATGCGAAACTAAATGTTACATATATTTATAGCGTAGTAAAAAACGTATGCTTTTCGAAAGGTTAAAAAAAAACATAGTTGTCATACGATTTAAATAATTATTCGTATCCTATGCTTGTTTCAAGAGTTTTAAACTTATGATTTCCTAAAACTTACTAAATTAGTTATTTATAATTATTTGACAATAATTATAATCTCCAACTAAGAATATATTGAAATATGTAAGTATTAAATAATAAAACATTTTATTATTTGTCACCAACTTATATTTCCTATTTATGTATAACTTATTATAACTTGAAATGATTTGGACATAATTATTCTTTCATTTTAAACATAATATTTGACAATAATTATAACCAAAGGTTTCACTAAACAATAGTTATTTTATAACTTGTCGTAGTTGGAAATTCATGATTAGAAGTATATATATCCAATCGAACAATAAAAATAATAATATACATTATTATTTAAAACCAATATTCAAAACTTGATTGTTATATTTTCTTAATAATTTATTTTCATTTTATGACATTTCCTTTATATTTACTTAAACATAAATATAATCATTAAAATACGTATTTGTTTGAACAATAAATACTAAAGATCGGGTTTCCAAACGAATACAAACGGGATTATACATCAAGACTTGACTGGCGTCACTTGGGTGACAAATTGTTACTCAAATGATGAAGACCCTTATGCAATTGTTTTATTTATATATTACTAGGTCATTTCTTGCTAGCTACAGTATCCGACATGTTACATTTCACTACTTCACATGATCAGGTGAGTCTCACGGCCCCTTTATTTTAAAACTGTTTTATATACTTTGAGGGAGAAATCATGAACAATCAAACTTTCTTTTAATTGATATCATGGCCTAACTTTTAGACGTATGATTACATGTTCTTTTACTGCCCAACTAGAGTACATTTCGCTATATAACGTTTGTAAACAAAATCTCACTATTAATTGATTTCAATTAGTTCTGGTACGAAACGATAGCTATTATAAATATATTTGGGTTGACAACCCTACTTACGATTGGTCGCTCCAATCCTGATTCCATGGTTTTTAGTCAATAAGTACATGCTAATAATTCAGTTCTATTCGGTATTTCTTGGGCGCGATGCCATGAGTGGATAAATCAATTAGTGTTTGAAATCAAGGTTCATGTGAGATCACACAACAACAACGGTAATCCAATTTAATATCTCATATGCCATAAACTATTTGTAGTGTCTTAAACTTGTGAACTCATCAACATTATGTTGACCTTTTAAACTCATGTATTTCTCAGGTAAATGAGCTATTTCCAAGACATGCAAATGGGGCTTTCTCATAACTATCGGACCTGCAAATCCGGAGTCATAGTCCCTACCTATCCCTAATTAAATATTAAGTATTTGACTTTTATCAATTAAGACCTTGTTATTTGAAATATAAGACTTTATCATATCACCACTACTTTTCCGCTGCAAAATCAATGATATGTCTTTTCTTATAATGTTTTGAATAAAGTAGAAGTCATTGTATGTATCCACGACTATGATTCAATTCCGTTCACACGCCTTTGTTCTCGAATGTTCAGGGTGTGACATGTTTCTCCAGTGGTCCTTGGGTGGTCATCCGCTTTAGACAGTGATGCTCGTACGGCGGCAGTTGGTGGTGTAGCTTCGTTGGAATTTCTTACGGGTCTTCATGGGGGTTCACGACCGAGAGGGTTTTGGAGCCGTGAGAGGACTCAAATGATTGGAAATGTTTCACTAACACATAATAGTTTTGGATTAACTGATGGTTGATTGTAAACGGCTCCATTAAGGAAATCAAAGATCGATGACAGTTACAGAAAAGAATAGTTACCGTCGACTGTTTGGAATGAGTTTTCAAATAGACTTTGTCGGATTGACAACAATAGTCCCACTGACCACAAGGAAGCCAAGTTTTGTAATGACAAATGTAGTCCCTCTGATTTGATTAAACATAATCGAGTTTAAGATATGGCAAGATCGGTCCCTCCAGGTTTTCAAACACATAACCATGACTAGCCAACTCAATTCTACAAAATACCCCTAACACACAAAGACAATTTATTTCAATAAAAACGTATGATATTATATATTACATCAAATATTAGGATTAAAACTTATAAAACCATGTGTATATGATTCACGTAAAATCATGAATTAATCACATCATGATATTTTGAGTTCACATAAAATGATGAATCCGAAATCGTAACGATACGTTTAAACTCACATAAACTCATAGAACCCTAGGGTGTAACCACGTGACACAATGTCACATAAAATAATAGGATATAATGTGTGTGTGTGTATATATATATATATATATATATATATATATATATATATATATTACATAAAGTCATAAGTATGTTTGTCACATAAAATGACAAAGTGTTCACATGAAACCATAGATTATGATTTACATAAAATCCGAAAATATAAACGTCTAGACTTAAGTGCATGCTCGTAGTGCTACTTATACAAACCCTAGATAATAAAGTCAACACCAGTCAATCTCATAAATGTTCACACAACATTTATAACAGTTTAGGTTTACGTTAAGTCAGCAAAGGACCTGAAAAGACGGATTGTCACAATATTGATGATCGAAAAGGGAGGCACATGATTAGGTGTTTTCGTTATAAGGTGGAGCCCTTTCTACTGTCAAGTAACAATCTCAAGGGAGGGGTTATGTATTATAGGTTCCTAAATCCCCCATTGGCGAATCATCTCAAATTATATTATCTTTGATTAATTTTACTAACTTAACTTCACTTTATTTTGTTTTTATCTTATTTTGTTTTCTTTTAAAAACCATTTTCTCAACTTATAGATCTTGTTAGACGTTTACGAAGATTTTCAGTACAGAGCTCTTGTGTCCTTGGACGACCTCGACATCTTATCCTCACTATACTATACATGCGATGGGTACACTTTCCTGAACGTGTGGTGTATGGTGATCGTCTAGTTATCGTGTTTCTATAAATTTAAAACTTACACTAAAAGTGGTGTTTTACGACCCATTATCATCATATTGTATATACACCCACACACACATCATCAATTTGGAACAATATCAACTTCCCACGCTTCTTCAATAGCCAATCAATCACCTCATTCAAAAGAAGGGGACCATCCAGGATCTAATGCCCTTTAATAAAAGCAAATTTCTCTGAGCTGACCAAACTATCAACAACACCCGCCAACCGGTTCACTAAGATTTTAGCAATAATTTTAAATTAATGAGACTGATGGGACGAAGATCAGTAACCATAATCGGATTGGTAATCTTGGGGATTAATGTGAAAAAAAGAAGAATTACAACCCACCGGGAACCGATATGAAACAAAGAATTAATGAATAAAACCGCAAACATCGCCTTTAAGATCGAAGCTCCCAAAGTTTTTGATGAAACCAAATAAAAAACCATCGAGCCCTGGAGATTTAGAGCTACCATAAGACCAAACAACCTCCTTAATTTCATCTAACGAAGGCATCGATATTTATGATAGGCACTGTATTTTAAAAGCTGATTTAATGAGTCATTAGCTACTGCTCACCAACAACGTTTGTTGTTGACGTATTTTGGTTCATATTGTAGGTAAGTAACGACAGACAGGTGATGGTCACATGAAGGGATAGGCGGGTTGTGTGTCGATTAATAAGATAGAACCTTTGGTTGTATTTTGTATAATGTTGTCATGAATACACACCATTTGTATCTGCACCTCTTTGTTTATTCAGTCGTAGAGTCTGCCTGTAGCCTTATAGACCACATAACCATTACTTAGTGCATTTTTTGTATGTCGCCTTTTGAGATAGTGGTGTGGTGTAGATTGTTGGACTGGGTGTCCGTTATGTTTATTTATGGTTGGTCTATCTGTTTGCTTTTGCGAGATCTGATACGGGAAGCCGGTCTCATACTTCCCATGCGTCTGGCAGGGCGCAACGGAGAGGGTGTGTAACGCCCTAAATCCGTTTTATTTTGCGACTATTCTATTGATAAGTATTGGTGGGATTGACGGGTAAGTGCGATTTTAAATAAAACCCGATATAAGTATTAAAATATATCTGGTTGTCAAACTATGTTGGGAATTATTGTTTAATAACAGAGTTGGAGGGCCTTTAGTCTAAAATAAACTTAGTAGATAAGAACTGTAATCTGGAAGTTTGAGGAGGCCCATTATGTAAATATGGAATTAA
>JBCNJP010000008.1:61393519-61414102 GCA_039602395.1 Deinandra increscens subsp. villosa | reverse complement strand
CCCTTACTGCTGATTGTTATAAAATTATATAATAACTTAAAATCTGCTCTCAGTAAAGCATTTGTATGAACCATTAGAGACTCCTCGTCTCCATGGTTTCCACAATAACTTAAAATCTGCTCCCAGGAGATACAGAGCGCAATCTTTCCTTGCATAAGAAAAAATTACCAAATCTGAGACGAAAATTTCAATCGAACTTCAGTGGTGAAGATGATAACTTACCGTTTTCCACATACGGATGACACCAATTCCATATTTTTTTCCGGCGATGATGGACGAAAAACAGAGAGAGAGATTGGGAGGAAAGGGGCATGGTGGAGATGATGATGAAAACTGATACAGAGATAAGTAAATGAAATAATCATGATTACAAGCGCCGTCGACTGTTTCTCTTCTTTTAGCCACCTAAAATTAATATACCGTGACCATTTGTCATAATCTGTCACGCAACCAATGTTTAATATGAGTGGCCATATCACAAGATAATAAAAAATGATAAACATATAAACACAAATCTTCTCTTTTTCGCCACGCGTTTAATATTACCGTGACCATAAAATAGATTTTTGTCACTCACAACCTACCATTTAGTCACGGTTAATATATGTGGCCATAGGTAATAGATTTTTGTCACCCACAACCTACCGTGACCATTAGTCATCTAATATTTAGTCACACAACCTAATAACAGTGGCCATATGTACTAGCTTTTAGCCACATAACTAAGTAAAAAGCGTGGCCATTGCTCACTTATAGCCACACATAATATATACTTAATAGTTTTGTTTTCTTTTAATTTACTAAGTAATAAAATCTACTCTTTCGTCACACAACATTATTTAAGCGTGACCATACATTCCTTTTTGGTCACACGAATAAAAAATCATAAAAATTCCGTCGCCATTTGGTGCATTTCGCCACTCTTTTTTAAGTGTGACAAATAAGTGCCACATGTTTTTGTAAAACAGTGGCTAAAGCCACTGCAACTGATTGTTGTTGTCACATAAACAAAAAAATACGTGGCTAAAAGGGTCCAAAGGCTATATATTTGGCCACGGGTACAAAATATATGTGGCTAAAACGAGAATTTCTTACCTTTGGCCACGTTTTTTACAAAACAGTGGCTATGCGATATCAAAAAAACCATGGCCAAAGCCACTTTTTGACGTAGTGTTTCTTCTTCTTTTATGGTCCATACACAACACACACACACATTTATACTTAGACTTTTATTAATCCTTTACTTACTAGATATTTATCTACAAACCAAGACACAAACCCTCTCATTCTCTCCATCTCTCTACCTCTCTCGGATCTCTCTCCCTCTCGGTTTCATTTGAACCGAAACAACCACCCACACCTAACCAAATATTTCCCTTTTCATTTACACTCTCACATATATTCACCTTTTACATGACCCTAGCCTCATTTTTTACTTCCACCTTTCAAGAACACACTTTCTTTTGCTCCTCTCTCTCTCTAAAAACCGTAAGTCCCCTCTCTCTCTACTCTCTCTCTAGATTTCTTGAGTAAACACTCATATTCTTGATGATTCATGATACTAGGAAGCAAGAACACTCAAGAACAACCCTCATCATCATCATTTTCGGCCTCTCTCATCTCCTAACATGGTTTCACCTTCACTTTTCATAGTTAAATCTTGTTCTAGCAAGCATTACTAGTATTCTTTCATAACTAGATCACTCCATTTGCAAGTCTTGACTCACATTGTTGTCTAAACATCATTTTACCCCATAAAAGCTTACTTACTTGTATTTAACTTCATATTCCTCCATATATTTACCTACTAGAAACTCATGATAATATTTACTTGCATTATTATGTTCAAGATTTGGTTTGGTTGGACTTTTACACAAGTATTAACTTAGTTTGCATTTTTAGACAATAACTTTGTATTTATCATGTGTTATGTGTAGATCTTGTAATTTTGGACCCCTTGATGCCTATGACACGTTTTTAGACTCTTATTATAGTCAAAATATGATATCTTGGACTTTAGAAAAGTTACTAGTGCTTGAACTCAGCATAGCAAACTTTTACATACAAAAGTATACTTTAAAAACCCTAAAAAGTGCCTCTAGCTATAGATCCGTTTTGACCAGAAAGTTTGTACTCTTTAATAGTAGGTTTTGATGGTTAAAGTGAACCTAAGACATGGCCAAAAGATCCCTTTATAAATTACTTGAATTTGGGCACAAACCGGGACTAAAACTTACACCCGACGGGCCCGGAAACACCATTTTTGTAAAGAAACCCAAATCTGGTCCAAATGAACTCATAGGGTTATTTTAATGATGAAAACATGTTTAAAAATGCTTATGGTGAAATTTAGGAACCTAACAGTGTCATTTAACGGGCAAACGGGACCAAAACGGCAAAACCGACACTAAATACACAAAATCGGCAAACTAATGCAAACCGACACTTAAAATCATTATCCACCCATTTTGGACAGAAAATAATCATATTTTATTGAACTTGATTAATTTCTAACCTAAACGGATAAATATCGTGTAATCGGCGGTTACCGCAAAATCGCCCGGTTTTTGGCTAATTTGTCAAAATAACCAGTTTTCATATAAAACCCCTCATTTTGACTTAATATTTATTTCTATAAATATTTACCATCTTTAAATATTATTTGGAAATTTTTGTATATTTTATTTAATTAAAAATACATATTCTACATTATTTCCAAATAAATACATAACCGGATACACTTACTTTGGTTTTCACATCACTTAACCCTAAGGCCACCATGACGTCAAGACTTGACCTACCTAATTGGAGTGACATTAATGTCAACCCAATTACTTACTATATTGCATGTCTTATAATTATCTAGGCTTGCATTTCCCGTTGAACATATTTCCGACTAGTTTCCGAATCATGTGAGTTTTCACAGCCCCTTTTTCCTTTAACTATTTTATCTTTGGGGGAGAATTCATACATACATTTTTCCATGTTAGACAATTAGACCTTGTTATCGTAACTGTTTCATGTGCCTTTCCATTGTCCATACTTGTTATCTCATGTTCATTCATGCTATAACCCAAACCCCACTATTAACTGAATCCGATTAATTATCATTTGCAAAAGGTAACGTTTGAATAGATCTATTGGATTAACGCCCCTGCTCTGATTGGTAGCTCTAATCGTGACTCCGTCTTATGTTAAGAGTACAAATTGTTATGTCATATCTATGCGGTACCAACCGGACAATAGGTACCAAGAGTGGGTAAACAGTCAGTTTCGGTATTCAGGGTACATGGTAACATTATCAACTAGTCTTATCAAATATTGTCAATTATTAACATGAACTGTTTTCAATTACCATTTTCATTCAACCTTTAACTGCTAGCACTTTAAACCTGAAAGCAATTATTTGTTGACCGTTTTCTCGTATGAATTCTCAGGTACTTAAACTTAACTGTTGTGCATGCATCTGACCTGCTTGCTTGTTTCCTGCCTTTGCATCTTAGGACTTTTCATTTGTTTCTGGAGTATGGTTTAGCTTTTGGAGATTTTCCTGACATAACACCTAACGGTGTCATGTCCTAAAAATATTTTGAAACTTATGTGTTGTAAACTTAAAACTATTTATTTTTCTCATTACAATTAATCCGTTGCGTAATGATATTGGAAAAACTCCTATTTACTCTAACAATTTAACAATTTCCAAAACGGCTCTAGTTGTTGAACCATCCAGAGTACGTTCGTAACCTTGACTGTGATAACCTTTTTCGCATCCCGACACAAATCTTACACGGTGTGACAGTTTGAGCGTTATGGGTTGTTATGCTCTCGTGTGTTTTATGTATTGACGATGTTTGAGGTACTTGAAATCCCTCAAAAGTACATCATGAAGCGTTGGACCAAGGAAGCTGCACCTAATAAAGGCAAAAAAACTATGCCCCTAAGCAGTGATTCTAATTTTGCTAATGCTCATGAAGTAGACAATGTTTTGCGTGATATTATGTCTTCCTATGAATATATAATTAATCGCCCATCTCCATACCTTGAGGCCTTGTGCTCTGTAAGGGATCAAATGAAAGAAATGGCGAAGAAGGTTGATGAGGAGAATCGACCAGTTGTTCCTAAAAATCGCAGAGATATGTTTGCTGAGATTTTAAGAGCCAATCAGCCTGTTGATGGAAGCACAAAACTTCCTGGTGGTATTAAAAACAAAGGATGTGGCTCTCATAAAAGAATTAAATCAAAGAAGGAACAAGCGAGTAGCCACACTGGTAAAAGGAGCAGGAAGTGCTTGATTTGTGGGCTCCCTGGCCATGATAGAAGGACATGTAAAGGTAAAAAAATTGGTTCAGATGATGGGGGTGATTAACAGTAGATACAATGCGTTATTTTGTAAATAACATGGTTTATTTTTTCAGTTGCGTAATTTTGTAATTAACATGCGTTATTTTTTTAATGATAGTGAATATTCAATTATGATTTTTTTACAAGTTGCGTTTTTTGTATACCGCGTGCGTAATAACAAAATGCGTAATTGTGATAATAGTTGCGTTATTTTTTTAGTTTTTTACGTTTTGTCCTTTTTTTTAGAGAAGTTGGTGCATGTTTTTGGTATGGTTTTTTGCGTAATTTTCAACAAGAGTTTTTTTTTAAAGTCAAGCGTGATCGATATATTTCATTAGAGAAGTAAGCATTACATTTTTTGAAAATAAAGGAAATGGAAACTAAACATGCATTACACTAGAAATTGTCGATCCCTTTCAATCCCTTTTGCTTGCGTTTGTTTTTTTCCAGTGTTTGATGCAGCAGTTGCTTGACCTTCTCAACTATCTCAGTCCAGCCTAATTTGTTTAGAAATGTAGGCAGCAACATTGTCAATGAAGTCTGTTGTATCTTCTGGAATGAGCTCGCTAATGAGGTTCTTATCATCCCTGACGTTATTTGAAGTCAGGATTGTTAGCATCCCTAAGGAGTTCCTTGATACCTGATCCATTAGCTTTTCATCTTCAATTTTGTTTTTAAGAAGAGTCTTCACGATCTTCTCTGCTTGTGATGGAAAGGACGAAGAAGCCATCGTTTTGTGTTTTGGTGGTTTTTGTGTTTACAGTATAGAAATGGTGGTTTTAGGGTTTACCTTTTCATTTGTTTTTTTATATACCCGGTGCGTTATTTTATTATTTATTTATTATTTATTTAAGTATATATTTTTTAAAAATAATTTTAATGTTTTCATTCTAGACCGTCCGATTTTAGAATTAGGGTTTTCTACCTCTTTATATAGTGTCTTTGCGTTATTTACAGTTTTTGTGTTTTGAGTTGAGTGATATACAGAATAATACATTCTCTGAAGATGGCATCTTCGTCCTCGTCATCAACGACACCACCTTCTTCTGATATACTGAAGCAGAAAGTGCGTGATAAAGTTATGAAGCATTTCAATAAGGATGTTCTTTTTAGTGATGTTCTTAAGCAACACCTGAATGTTTTAAGAGCTGGTGTTGCTGATCGTGACATAATGATGGATCAATTGCTTGCTATGCCTTCTTCGTCATTGCGTGATATTTCTGTTTTGTTTTTGGCTGACCTGGCTAAAAAAAGTTATATTGTTCTATAAAACTCAATAAAAACTATAAAACTCATTGTTGAGTTTTAAAACTCACTGTTGTGTTTAAAACTCACTACAACTTTAAAAATCGATGTTCTATAAAACTCATTGAAAATTATAAAACTCACTCTTAAGTTTAAAACCCATTGTTTTTAAAACTCACAATTGTGTTTAAAACTAATTGTTCTTAAAACTACTGAGCTTTAAAAATCGACGTTCTATAAAACTCACTGAAAATTATAATTTTTCAAATTAAAAAATAAAAATAAAAAGAATAAAAACATTAGAAATAAAGCCTAAATTAAAATATAAAATAGAAATATGAAAAAATAAAATTCAACAGCAATGAGTTTTATAATTTTTAGTGAGTTTATAGAACAATTTAGGGGTCTACGGGGTCTACACTTTTTATGGGGGCTACAATGAACCTTTACAACGGCTAAGGGAAGCCGCGAATTGAAGCCGGGCGGCGAAGCCGCTATGTGGCGGCAGTGTAGCCGCTGAAGATTCCCAAACCGACGGCGAAGCCGTCCCCCACTCCGTCCCCCCTAAATGTATCTAAAAAACTAATCACATCTTAATCCTAATCCTAATAAAACATTATAATTGTTGACACATGTCTCCTTTAGGCTATCCGTAATGAGGCCTTATGGGGCAAACATTTGTAACATGGAGCCCCATATAACGCCCCGCACCGCCCCCCAGGGCGCCATGTTAGGTTTGGAGGTTGAAGGCGCTATGTTCATGGCGTCGTGCCCTCTCATGTTTTTTTTCTTTTTTCCTATAGGTACACCTCATACCTCATAACCCCCATCATCATAACCCCCACTACACCCTTTACCTCATAACCCCCCATTTCCACATCATCCGCCACATGGCACATAAACCCCAGCTCCACTCCCAAACCACTACACATAGCTTTATAGGGAGGGGGGGTCCACATCATTATAACACATGTCAAAATCAAATTCAATTATCAATTTATTAAATTATCAAATAAGACTACTTACCAATTTTGTTCAAACTAAATTTTCATTTAATTTTTTTTGACAAACTTAATATATATATGATAAATTAATTTGAGTCATTTTAAGAAAACTAATCAATAATTTGTCAAAAAATAATAATTTTTTTATTTATTAAATTATCAATTAATGTTTTACATTGAATAACGTGATTTATAATTTTTAAGTCTCTTAACCGTTTTTTTATTTATCTAATATTATGAATCTAAATTCAACTCGCGTAATACACGAGTTACTAACCTAGTAAAAAATATATAACTATCATAATAGCTCAAGTTAACTTTATAATCCCACCAACAATCCAACATGGCTTCCACCTAAAAGTTCTTAACTTCAATCCAACAAAATCATGTACAAATACTAAATACTATATGGTACTTATTGAGAAACATTCATGATATTTTCTCAGGACCGTAAATATATTCACGCAATTTCATACTTTCATTAAATCTTTTCAACGAGATTTGGATGATAGATTCGAAAACAACAAGATCAATACTTTTGGACGATTATCCAGGGTTACAAATTTGCTTCTCGTGCCCCATACGTCCCAAAAATATGGGAAATCCAAATGCATGATCATCCGTCATAATAAGATCATGTTAGTCCTTCTTACTCACACCTTCCTCCCAAAAATATGAACCTTTGAGAACAATTGGTTGAGAGATCATTTGATGTTATAAGATATAAGATTGTTCTAACTTCTAAATTGCCTTCTCTATATCTTTTGAGCTTCTTGTTGTAAAAGCATACCTTAACTTTGTGGAACATAGGATTCTTAATAAATATATACGTCTGACTAGTAGTACTTTAGAGTTTAGAACACGTGACATTTTCTTAACAACAATTCTATTATACTTCTATTCTATTTTTCATACTAAATTACATCATGTCTAGATTGTTAAGGATTTAAGTTAATTACTTGTTAACAATGGTTAAGGAAAGTTAAAATCCGGAATGTAATTTTAATATTACTACAGGGGTGAAAATGAATGTTTTCATTAAAGGAAAAATAGCCGTTAGAAGTTATTGGGTAGGATGTGTAAATTGTGTGAAAGTTGAAGGATGGAAAGTGTAGAATAGTTGTTAATCGGTTGTTAGGAGCTGATTAGTATAAGATTAGAGTTTTAGGTATTTCTGATTGCGATCATCTTTGATTTCTTGTTTTGTATTTTCATTTCCAGTTTTAAATAAAATTTCTCCTCCAATTTGTTCATTCGGTGTTTGTGTGATCTTGGTTACCAATTTGATAGATTTGATTATAGAACTATTAGACATAGGGCTGTTCACGATCCGAAC
Organism: Deinandra increscens subsp. villosa; assembly: GCA_039602395.1. NCBI lineage: Eukaryota > Viridiplantae > Streptophyta > Magnoliopsida > Asterales > Asteraceae > Deinandra > Deinandra increscens. The sequence continues at coordinate 61,406,176 of JBCNJP010000008.1, read as the reverse complement.
CGAACCGAACGGACCTTTGCTCGTGTTTGGTTCGTTTACAAACCGATCCGAACCGAACCGAGCATTTTTTCAACCGGTCCAAAATCGAACGAGCGACTTTCGATCCGAGTATTTTTCGAGCGATCATCGAGCAAATTCCGAGCGTCGCAGAACAAAAAGGAAAGTGACGTGGGTGGTGATCTGACATAACACCTTCATCCATGTTTCCAATTTAAAACATTTTGTCCAATAACTAACACACTAGTCTTGTTTGTATTTTTTGGATGTGCATCAGAACTATTCTTTCGCTTTCCCTTTCTAGTTGCATCAACATCTTTACTTACGTTCTCCTCATTTTTTACTTCATCAACTAACTCAAAACTCTCTCCATCACTTAATTCAACATGAGAAGTCTCGATACCATTGGATTATTTGTGAAAATATATTCTATATAAGAAAGAATTATACAAATATTAATAAAAACAATGACAATGGAGGAGGCTGTAGAGAATGGAACCTACAAAGATGATAAACTAACATATTAAACTTACATCCAAAGTTAAATATTAAGTGCAAAGAATTTTTGGAATAATGGAAAATCTTAATTCCAATCCTAATTCCTTACATAACAAAATTAAAATTGATAAAATAATAATAAAAATATATAAAATAAATAACTAAATGTATATATATAAATTCGAGCGAGCATCGAGCGAGCGCACCTATGCTCATACTTGGTTCGTTTTACAAATCGAACCGTGCCGCTCGGTTCGTTTTTAAAGCGAGCGACAATCGAACGAGCATTTTTCGAATATTTTTCGAGCGAGTTCAAACGAGTTTCGAGTTTCGAGTTTCGAACTTTTTAAACAGCCCTAATTAGACAAGAAGTAAGCTAGTTGCACATTAGATTTAGAACATCTGAATAAGTGAGAGTTCTTAAGATGTTATGACTTATGAGACTTGCAAAGATAAGATATAACTAATGTGCAACTAGCTTAAAATCATTAGCATATGATTTTTTAAGGGCTATTAGTCAAAACTAATTAATGACCAATATGCAAGAGACGTCACATATCCACAAGTACACATTGATTGAATTTAATAACTTGAATGGGGCAAAATAAATAAAGCCTACATAATTCTTGACTTTAATCCGATTTTATTATTTTTCTTTAAACCTAAATAACTTTTATATAACAATAAAATTATATCATAAAATCAAAACTTACTTACCTTTAACTTTAAGTATAGTATTTCGATATAAATGTTCTAAAAATAGAAATTAAAAAATTAATGTACTAGACGTTTATACGATTATATGCGTAATTATATGATAGTTGCGTATTGCGTAATTATTCATGTATGTACGCGACATCATATTTATATACATTTGTTTAATATATGTGTACTTATAGCGCGAATACATATACCTTTACCCCAAGCCACATGTCGTATCCCAATGATTTTGCATCTTAAAACGCTAAGAAACTATTGTACAATAAAAAAATACTATCTATATGTATACATATATAAAATAAATAAAAATAAACAAGTCACAATAAAAAAAATTCCATATTGATGTCCTTGTGATTCATATCATCCTTATAATATACAAAATCGACTCCAAATATTTAAGATCTTTCTCTTTGAATGATATCTCAATTCTAACAACGGTTTGTTCATTTCAATCTATAGGAATATTATATGTAAAAGGTTATAAAAGAAAAATAAATCTGTATTTTAAATAAAAACTCAGAAAAACACTTGGACCTCAAATTATTCTAAAGGTGTAAAGGGACAAAAGTTATTAAAAAAAAGAAAAGAAAAAGAACTATAAAACGCGATTACGCGTTAACCTTTACATCTATAAGTTGACCGACTACTATGAGTCAATGACCCGTACGATGTGTCGATGTCGACCTTAGAGCATCTCAGTAACAGAGTAACTCCAAAACTTTTGACCAATGATATATATTTTTAATTTATTCTAATTATTTCGACAAAAAATATATGTACTCCAAATTTCAACACTAATTATGATTTATTTATTTTTAAGGGTGTAAATGAGCCGGCCGCTCGTGAGCTACTCGAGATCGACTCGATAAAAAGCTCGAAACGAGCCGAGCCTTAACGAGCTTGAGCCGAGCTCAAGCTTTGAAATAAGACTCGTTTAATAAACGAGCTCAAGCCCGAGCTTTACATATCGAGCTCGAGCCGGTTCGCGAGTCTTTTATTTCTAAATTATTTAATTATTTAAATAGATTTAAAAAGTAATTATTATTATATATAAAATCATGATAAAATAAGTAAATAAAATTTATTATTTTCTCTATAAAAAGTAAAAATCTAGATATACAAATTTAATTATAATAATATATAGATAAATAAAAATTAATGAACGAGCTGAGCCCAATCCGAGCTTGAGCTTAAATAATTCTTCACGAGCCGAGCTCGAGCTTAAAAAATAAAGCTCAAGCTCGGGTTTGTTAAATATAAATGAGCCGAGCTCGAGCCTAGACGAGTTCGAGCTCGGCTCGGCTTATTTACACCCCTATTTATTTATTTTTAGAACGACAAACACTCTATTAATCATATTTTTAAATCCACATCACTATTAATTAGAGGATTTAAACCATCAAGTTTAAATAGATAACACCAATCTTTTATACCATGGATACAAGTCTTTTGATGCATAATGTATTGTCTTAATAAGCCGACAAATTTTACCATAATAAATTCTAAAATACGTCTGTAAGGACATGAGGTATAATTGTGTGAGTTTGGTGGTGTGAGTCTGCCATGTATGTAATGACTAGACTCACATGTGAAGGATATAATTGTGTGAGTTGTGTGATGTAAGTCAGTATTATTTTATTTGAATTTAATTTATAAAATAAATCTTGGAGTTTAATGGATTGAATGAGAATAAACTCATGCCATTGATTCGTGTTTCACGTGTGAGTGTGGTGACAGTTAGAACTCACGGCATGACTTTGTGAGTATACCGTGTGCACTAGTGAGGATATATTTTCGTGATTTGAAGGTAAAGTTTATTAAGGTAAACAATAGTTAGAAGAAATTAAAATAAACATATATACAAAAAAAAAAAACACACACACACACAAAACACACATTAATCTTTTATGCATATAACACAATCAAATTAATTTTTACTGAGTAACATGTCCGTCGAACATGTCACTCGCGAATATGGTTTTTAAGACTCTCATGTACCCTTAACTATGTTCATGAAACCTTAGATCATAAGCTCCAATTATCTATTTGATATGGTCCAGCCCAACCAACAAGATAAGCCCACTGATGTGAAGAGCCCAATAGAATGTTGCTGGCCCAAGAGGTTGGTGAAGATGTCTAGGAAATGATTAAAATCTAACGTGAACAACAAGCACGGGCGGATCCAGAAATTTTTTCTTGTGGGTTCACTTCTTATTTGATGATCAGAATTATAATAACTAAATGTCAAAATTTTCAGTTGAAACACAAGCAAAAGCAGCTTCAACCAACGGATAATTAGTGCCAAATGTAATTTATAAAAAAAACTAATTTTACCAATGCATAAGCATATTAAAGTAATATAACCAAAAGAGCTTCTTATTAGTATGTCTAACACAAGCACATTTTAACATATCATCTAACATCAACACATAGTCATTTGAAATATGCACAAAGATCATAGTTGGGAGTTTTTGGCATAAGTCACTGAAATTTCAAAATTTTGAACCAAAACATCTAATTTGATGTAAAATCAATATAGTAGTACCTAAACATGCATCATCCAATCATGTTCATGTTCACACTGCATCACAAGGAAAGAAAAACTAGTGAGAAATATCTCATTATTCATTATACCTAATTTACAATTTCATAAGTCCATTAACATTTTAAGAACCAAATTAGTTACAAATAAAATCTAAATCAATAAACTCTTCAAATTTTAGAAACATTCAGGAACCAAATTCAATAAACTCTTCAATTAAGAACCAAATTTATTAAACTAAGAACAAATTCAACTATTCAAGAACCTAAATTAATAAATTAATCAATTAAGATTTAAGAAACAATGCCTAAAGGTTTTCTTGTTATTTTGTTAACTTACCTATGAGAGATCAAAGGCTAAGAGAGCGAGAGGGTCGCCAGAGGAGAACATGGAGAAAGATCGAGAGGGTTGAGGGATCAAGAGGGGCAGAGGGTTGAGGGATCAAAAGTGGCTTTCTGACTTTGTGTTTGGAAACTGAAGTTTAATAAAACCCTAATATATTTTGTTTAAAACAAAAAAATTAATTAAAAAAAATAGATGCAACAATGATAGAACCGGGTACCTGAAGGTTAAAAGTCACGCCGAGAACAAGTTGAACTAGGAAAACATGTGTTACTAACATTCACTCTTAATGCATATGTGGATTCTGGATTCAATCCTACTTTTTTATATATAATTCTACTAGAAATTCAGAACTCATTGGGTTGTCGTGAACCCGTTGTTAACATATTAAATCCGCCCATGACAACAAGCTTCTCCAACCCACGTCTATTTCTCCATTACTTAGCTATTTGCATTTCATCGCCTATGTTCTTCATTACTTAGTAACTTGTTAGTAGTTTACGTATGTTAGTTTTTAGTAGTATATATGTTGGTTTAAGGAATAAGACGAAAAATGAATTAAAGTTTAGTCTCTAATCTCTCATTTATATTTTTTAGAGCCTAACTTACTCTACGGGTTACATCACTACATATACAAAGTTCAGTGCGTTGTAACTTTTTATCTAATTGGCAGCCATCTAGGTGGTTCACATGACAATGCGATGTGTCTATAATTTTTATTTTTCTTAGTTTAGTTTTACACTATTGCTTTTCAGTATATAATTTTTGGTGTTTGCATGGAGTTTTTTTTCATTGTTTTAGCTTCGTTTTACACTATTTACTATAAATAAAGTTGAAAGGGTCTTGCTTAAGTAACTTTTTGTACACTTGGCAACCATAACAGTGGTCCATGCACAGTGCCACGTGTCTCCAATTATTTTTCTCTTGGTTTTAATTTAGTTTTACACCATTGTTTTTCGGTGTATAATTCATTTTTGTTTGTTGGAGCTTTTACCTTGATTTAATTTTAGTTTTACACTGTTAATTTTTTATATATAGTTTTTTATGGTTCGTATAACTATCTTTATTATTTTTAGATACAAAACTTTTCTATTTTTTATGTTGCGTTATAGCAATCCAGCTTAAAACTACTTACTTTGTTCAAATAAACCGTAAAATAGTTAATAGTTAAGAATCCTCCCATTATACGGGGCCAAGGTCAAATATGTCAGAGATCTTCGACTGAAAATGGGTAAACGTGATTCCAACTGAAAAACTGCCTCTCCAGCGTCAATAATAGGGCTGTTCAATAAACTCGTGGCTCGCTCAAAACTCGCTAGAAAAAAGCTCGAAATCAGCGGCTCGGCTCGGTTTCTAAACGAGTCGAGCCCGAGCCAGGGTCAGCTCGGCTCGTGGCTCGCTCGTTGGCTCGTTTAAATTTAAGCTCAAGTTTTATTATATATATATATATATATATATATATATATATATATATATCCCCAAAAATTTTAAGTTTAATATTAAGTTTCCTATAGTATTTTACTTTAAAAATATTAAATTAGAATAAGATATAAAACTAATATGATACTTTTTGGCTCTGGATAAAGACACAGGAGCTTTTGATTTCTGCACAGGTTACAAACGGTCGTTTGTACCCAAACGGCCGTTTGTAGTTTTTTTTTTATTTTTTTTTATTTTAAATAAATGTTTTAAATTATTTAACTTTTTATAAACATTAAAAATGTTTATTTACCATATATGATAAAAAATACTTAAATGAACACAATAGTGACTTAAAATAATAAATTTTGAGACTCAGAGTCTTTGCCGGTATCATCTCAATGGCATCTCGACAACTCTTTTCCGGTGTTGGGTCCCCACGGCCCATGATTTTTTTTTTCAAAACGTTTGTCGAGAATAAGTCACTAAATTTATCAGGGGTAACGGAATACCTAAAAAATGTTTTTGTAGGTATTTCGTTACCCCTGATAAATTTAATGACTTATTCTCGACAAACGTTTAAAAAAATTAAAAATAAAAAATCATGGGCCGTGAAGACCCAACACCGGAAAATACTTGTCGAGATGCCATCGAGATGGTACCTGCAAATACTCTGAGTCTCAAAATTTTTTTTTATTTTAAGTCACTATTGTGTTCATTTAAGTATTTTTTATCATATATGGTAAATAAACATTTTTAATGTTTATAAAAAGTTAAATAATTTAAAACATTTATTTAAAATTAAAAAAAAAAAAACTACAAACGGCCGTTTGGGTACAAACGACCGTTTGGATCCTGTGCAGAAATCAAAAGCTCCTGTGTCTTTATCATGTCCCTACTTTTTAGTAACAAATAATTGTTTTTATTAAAAAAAAAATAAATAAACATCAAATTTTAAAATTTCTATTACAAGTATGTCAAAAATTATGGTTTGGTCTAATATAAATAAATAAACTAGCTGGCTTAATGAGCCGGCTCGGCTCAGCTCGATATTTTAGCTCAATATTTTAAAATTTCTATTACAAGTATGTCAAAAATTATGGTTTGGTCTAATATAAAAAAAATAAACTAGCTGGCTTAATGAGCCGGCTCGGCTCGAGCTCAATATTTTAGCTCGTTAAAAAAAACGAGCTAGCTCGGCTCGCCTCAATTTCTAAATAAGCCGAGCCCTAGCTCACCCTAACTCGGCTCATTTAGAGAAGAATAAGTATCATGACAAATATATAAGAAAAAAGAAAGAAACTACAAAACGTCAAAACTAGTGAGTATCGCAATTTCTTTTTGAACCCCCTCCTAATTTGTGAAACCAACAAACACACCAACCTCAAATCCCTACCGTCTTTCTACTCCATGTCAGCGATCCGTGTCATCAAGATCCAACGACCAGAATTCCAATCTAAACTCTATTTTTTTTATAAACGACTAACACACATCCTCTAATCTAAACTCTATCCTCTAATCTAAACTCTATTTAACCCAAAGAATACCAAATATACATATCATTACCGATGAGCCCGGTGATAGAGTTGAAAGGTCGCTATCCTCTAAAACTGAAAACCCTTTCTTTCTTACTTCACAATGATTTGATGCTCTTACACATCTACAATGAAAAAGCATTTTTGAACTCTAATTTGTCTTTTATTATTATTTAGTACACTTTTTAGTTTTGCATAAATAAACAGATCTATCCATCCTACAAGTAACTCTCAACTCCACCTAAACTCTCTCTTTAATCTCTTAATTTTGGTGTTTTTTTTTTCAGTTTTAATTTTGTTCTTCCAATCAATAATGGCGAATCAAAATGTAAGTGTAAACCGAAACTCATTCACAATTTTATTTCTAATTTTCTATCGTTATTATTATTGCTAATCAGCATTTTAATTTGGTTCGGTGAAACAGTCTGTGGTTGAATATGAATTTGAAAGTTTCTAATTTGGTTTTGTTTTAACATTCCATTGCAGTTTTAGTTTTTGAGTTTGGAAAATTCAACTTCCGTAAATCAAAATTAAGCTCAGGTAACTTTTAATTGTCCTAATATTATAATACAAACGAACCAACTATGAAGAATGCATGGACTAAACTACTTTCATAATAATTAAGGTATAATTATCATAGTTTTAATTTTAATTGATAATTTTGATAAGTGTTTAATTTGTTATTGTGATCATTCTCACTGGTTTAGCTAATAAGTTACGTAGATTGATCGGTTTACAAAACTTTTTTTAACCCGTTTTAGTTAGTGCAGATGACCGTTCAATGAAAAACTGGTTTGAATAAAATGTCACTAGTTAAGACTAAACTCAAAATAACTTTCTGTCATTCTTTGTTTGTCACAAGGTGCTTTGAAACATTAATCAAGCTTACCATTACATGAAACATTAACTAAGATTACCTTACAAGAGTGATAATATAATGGGTGATAATATAATGGGTGATAATATAATAGGTACATTTTGAAACATTTCTTTTTAATTTCTCCAAAAAATCCTCCAATTTTGAAAACCTTATCTCATAGCTAAAAATGGAAACGCTAATGCCCAGATTCCTTCCTCCATCTCACCAAGGCTTTATCTTTATTCTATGAAGCACCATGTTACTTGGTGTGTTTTTAATGAAAAACCCCATTACACGGGTTTAGATTGTCAAAACGTCATCGATATTACGATCTATGTGAAAAATATAACCAACTTAGAGAGCGACTCTTGGTGTTAGCAGGACTTGTGCAGGGAACACCGTTTCATATTCAATTCAAAAATGAAAATATAGTTCCGCCTTATCAAACAATATTGACCTTAGAAAGTTAACACCAAATGTATTGTTCCATATGAATGGTCAGGGGTCTCCCGTTGTACAACGGGAGGCGTTTTCAAATGTACGCGTTGTATCCTTCACATAGATCGCCGATGACGTATTGGCAATATAAACCTGCGTAATGGGGTTATTCACAAAGAACACCCCACGCACCGTGGTGTTTCAGTGAATAACGGTAAAATTCTGATGGGGGGGGGGGGGGGCGTGTTCTGGGTTTTCCATCCTACATTTCCCAACCCCACCTAAACTCTCTCTTTAATTTCTTAACTTATGGTGGTTTTTTTTCAGTTTTAATTTTGTTCTTCCAATCAATAATGGCGAATAAAACTCATTTACAATTTTATTTCTATTGTTATTGTATATATTACATTAGTAAAATTGGAAAGACACAGTAGATTTTTAGCTTATTTTATTTTGGCCACAAGATTTTCTCACTTTTACACTTTTGATCCATGTCTTTTTTTTTTCTTTTTTCTTTTTTCTTTTGGCCACTTTTACCTTTTATACTTTAACCACTAAACTTTAGACTTTTACGTTTTAAACCCTTTAACTTTTATACTTTCGTTTTTAATATAGTTTTAGAATTTTTGACTTTGGCCATGCCTTTTTTATAGTTTTATAATTTGACCATGAAACTTTTAGACTTTTATGTTTTATGTCCCTTAGCTTTTCTACTTTCGTTTTTAGTATACTTTTTATAGTATTATACTTTGACCACGAAAGTTTTAAACTTCTACCTTATATACCTTTTAATTTTTCTACTTTTGTTTTTTTAATATACTTTTAGAGTTTTCGACCTTGGCCACTATTTTTTTATTGTTTAATACTTTGACCACATTAAAATGTCTATTACATAAACTAACGGGTAAATGGGTGGCTCGCATCGAAACGTTTTATAGTCCTTAAGATTTCTACTTTTTTTTATTATTATATTTTTAGAGTTTTTGATTTTAGCCACGACTTCTTTATAGTTTTATACTTTAATCACACTTAAATCTTTTTGACTTAAACTGACTGGTAAATGGTGGCCCGTCGCGAAACCAAGACCATTTACAACACCCTTCAAAGAACATAGGATTTTCCTCAGAGATGTACAAACACAACACTTATATAATACGATATGCAAAATATATAAAAGGAGAAGTTATTTGCTATCTTTATCGAACATCGATCTCCCCAAAACGGACTTGTCATTTTTAGCCATGTATTCTTACAAAAATGCTTGCTTCAAATTCATCTTTTACCATAAACTTTCTTTCTTACGACATCATCTACATCACCAAATACGTCTAGGTGTCCCAGCTATGATTAACCAAAGAGACATACCTTCTTGCCCTTGGTTCTCCATGTTTATAAGCTTCTACTTCATCTTCACATTAATACTCTTTAAAATTATTCTCTTGGCTGCCTTAAGATTCACTGCACATGTAAATAATGTGATTGTTAGAATGAACGTTTTCATATTTTTGTTTCTCAATGTAGAAATGGTTAGTTTTATACCCATGCCTAGGACGAACATAGGAAGTGGACCGGGTTGAAAGTGAGCTGTCTCGAGATTTAGTTAGATCTTTATGAATAGGTACGTAGTGATCATGTGACGTAGGAAGTGAACCGCGTTGAAAGTGAACGTCACAAAAAAAAAACCGTGGAATGCTCTTGAAACCAATTCACTTGAGTAAGGTTGAAATTCGGATGACCCATTTATAAATTTGATGGTTTGAACATTATCTTAAGAATTGGTTAGGCCACCCTTCTGAAGCCACAACCTACACATAAGCCATCAAACATATACCTTTGGAGTAAAAATATATGACAAAATCAATAAAAATGATAGAAACTTACGTCGCTGTAACATATTTGTATTTTCTTACCAAAATTCGCATGTGTAACTATTTGATACTAGGGGTGTTCATCGGATCGGATTTCGGTTTATTCGGTTTATTCGGTTCGGTTTAATCGGATTGGAATTTTTTTTTCGAGATCCGAATCCGAACCGATCCGAATAAGACACTAGTCTGAACCGATCCGAACCGATCCGAATCTAAATTGGATTAAATCCAATCCGAACCGAATAAACCGAATCCGATCCGAATAATCCGAATAAATCGAATTCGGTTTTCAATCATGAAAATAAAACAATTAAAAAACATATTTTCTAACATGTCCTCAAAACAAGAGTTCACATTCACAATAAAAACACACAAATAGAAAAAAAAACTTAAAATGGATAATAGAAAAACATATATATTTATATATAATATAAATATAAACTATATTTCAATTAATTAATCGGATATCCGAATAATCCGAATAAACCGAATAATCCGAATAAAATTTTTAGTCATATCCGAATCCGATCCGAAATCCGAATAAATAATTTTGGTTCGGTTTAAGATCCGATCCGAAATCCGAATAAGGATTTCGGTTCGGTTTTTTCGGTTTCGGATGCGGTTCGGATTTCGGTTTTATTCGGATTTCGGATTTTTTGAACACCCCTATTTGATACGATGGACATTGTACTTTGAGACATGGCATATCGCACCATTGAGATCAAAATGGATTGTTAATATCCAAAAAGGTTTCCCAACAAGCCATTGTTTACCCGAAAATGACGCGGGTCACGGTTCCTTCTTCATTTTCATTTTTTTGGGGTTGTCCTTTTTGGCCCATGTTGCAAGCACCTACCTCTTATCCGATTTTAATTTTCAACCGCAAAACAAGACAAGTGCAGGCGTGCGGTGCGGTGCGGCTGCGACTCCGCGACTGCGATGATTGATTCCGGCGAAATCACGTAGCGTCGTCGTGTGGATCACAAATTCAGGCTTGATTCCGGCAAGAAACTGAAGCGTCGATCGTCTATTCGTCTGATTCGTCTCTGTCACATTCTCCCGCTCCTTTGCCTATGCGTAAGCTGTAACCCACTGACCCACACAATTACACAAACTCAATAACCTATCTTTTTAAAAGTTTTTTGGGCTTTCTATAAGTTTTTTTGGGCTTGAACCTTGTTTGGTTTGAGTTAGTAATAAACTATGATTTGGGCTTTTTTTTTAGTTTTTTTTTATAGATTTTTAGTTTATTATTATTAATTAGTAGTGATTAAAAAAATTAAGTTAAAAAAGTTAAAACTTATATTTTTTTTCAAGTTGAGGGTGGGTGTAAAAATTCTATGGGGTTCGGTCATAAAATTTCTTGGGGTTCGGTTCATAAAAAATCGAAAAATTAACACACCGCGAAAAAAATTCATGGGTGTCGGGCGAACCCGTACCCGACCACATAAGTCCGCCACTGCATTAAAATGTCTATTACATAAACTAACGGGTAAATGGGTGGCTCGCATCGAAACGTTTTATAGTCCTTAAGATTTCTACTTTTTTTTATTATTATATTTTTAGAGTTTTTGATTTTAGCCACGACTTCTTTATAGTTTTATACTTTAATCACACTTAAATCTTTTTGACTTAAACTGACTGGTAAATGGTGGCCCGTCGCGAAACGAGGGCAGGTCACCAACTTGTTATTGTTTTTGTCAATCAACATTTTAATTTGGTTCGGTAAAACAGTTTCTAGTTGAATTTGAAAGTTTCTAATTTAGTTTTCTTTTAACAATTCCATTTCAATTTTAGTGTTTGAGTTTGGAAAATTCAACGCCCGTAAATACAAAATAAGCTCAAGTAACTTTTAATTGTCCTAATGTTGTTTGTATTAATGAATACAAAAGCCAGTTTTTAAGTTGGGTGTGAACAATAAAAATAAAAGTATTATAGAGTCTCTACAAAACTAAACTGCTAGTTCTTGTAAACATAATTGTCTGCAACTAAGCAACTATATATTAAGAATATATGTTACAAGTGGACTAAATTACTTTTTAATATGGTATAATAAATCTTATTTTTATTTTTAATTGATAATAATGATAAGTGTTTAATTTGTTATTTTGATTATCCTAACTGATTTAGCTAAAATACACTCACGTAGACTGATGGGGCGAAGTATGACATTTTTTATCTTCCATGAGATTCTAAAATTGAGATTGTGATAAATTTGAAGAAATTTTTAAGTTAGAGGGTTGATTAGGGTTTTTGTGTTGTATTTATATAAGTATATTATATATATAGTCCTTTTGGTTTGTTAGTTTGCAATTATAGTTCTTATAGAAAGATTCATGTTATCATTATTGTTGGTCATGAAAGCCAGGATACAACATGACTTTTTTTAGATGGACTATAATCGTAACTTAGCAAACTAAAAGCACTATATATACAATA
>JBCNJP010000008.1:61353777-61393019 GCA_039602395.1 Deinandra increscens subsp. villosa | reverse complement strand
ATGCATCCAGGTACACGATCTTTTCCTTAAATTTAGAGTTTCGTCGTGTTCAGATTGCTTATTTAGTTATTTACTGGAAGATAATCTATTGTTGTGATTTCAAGAATTGAACTAGCTTATGTACTTTATTTATCAGGTCCGTAGATTTTTGAAGCATTCGGGTTATTTGGTTTGCGATTTCACATTTCTTTTCTGAATTTTTTTTCTTCCTGCTTCGTTGCATGTTATTTTTGTACTTTATTTATAGCTTATGGATTGTTGAACTAGCTTATGTAATGTATACATGTTTGGTATGTTAATTGAGTTCAAAAGACTTGACGATGTTTCATGTTTTATGTAATGTCTCTTAATAATCGTAATGTGCATTGACAAAAACAATCGACCCGCCGCAACGCGCGGGTCTTTTACTCGTTTATATAATATAACAATGGTAATGCTGAGGTGTAGAGTGATGGAGTATTGTTTATAACGTTTTTTTATTGTATTTCTTAATGGTGTTGTTTAAGTTTGACAGGTGTATGAAAAGTCTTTATTTGTGGTCATGGGTTAGGGGCTGTTTAGTAACATCCGCGCTATTAAGTGCTGAAGTAGTAAGAGGTATGCGTCGTTAAGTGTTTAACAGTAAAAGGTTTGCATCATTCAGACATGGTACATGTTTGACCGATTCAGATGAGATTAAAGAGTAAGGAATTGATTCAGATGCACCGAACAGCCTTTTTCTCGAGCTTTTGTCGAAGATGGCTTGGTATGAAAACATAACGAACACAACCGAACACCTTCAAATAGCTTACGTTTGGTTTACCTTTTAGTAACAGTTCATACGGGGTAACATAGTTGAGCCCTTGTTGAGGTAACCGGTTTATCACATAGGCTGCTACGATCATCGCCTCGGCCCAAAATCTTCCCGGAACATTTTTGTCGTGCGTCAAGCTTCCACATATCTCGGCTAAATGACGATTTTTATGTTCCGCCACTCTGCTTTGTTGTGATGTGTTTGGACATGTAAGTTAACGGCTAATGTTGCAAATTTTTCAAGTACTCGTTGAACTCGTGTGAGGTGTACTCGCCACCATTATCCGTTCGGAGTAGCTTGATCTTCAGGTTTGTCACCCTCTCGGCTTCATACTTGAACTCCTTAAACTTAGTTAATGCCTCGGACTTTTCTTTCATGAAGGCTACCCAATCGAATCGGGAATAGTCATCGATGAAGGTTATCATATATTGGCATATGCTTTCCACCAATTGACTTTTGCTAACCGGTCCAAACACGTCGCTATGATGCTATGCACTAGTTCGAGTGGACTTCAAGTCTTTTGCTTTGATCGTTCATATGGTAATTGATGCACTTTACCATATTCGCATCCTGCGCATACAGATTCATTAGTAACTTCAAATTTTGGTAAGCCATTTACTACCTCTTTACGTGACATCAGGTCTAGTTTATCATATGCAACATGACCCAATCTCAATTGCCATAAATCCGTACTGTTGTTGCTTCGAGCCTTCTCAACATACGCCGATTCGGCAGACAACACGTAAACGGTCTCTTTATTTCTTCCTTGGAGAATCGGAGTGGACTTTGTTTCGAACTTTTCAAAGACTCGAACATCTTCCGTACCAAACAACACGTACTTCCCTGTCTCAGTCATTTGCGGAATTGATATCAAGTTTTTCCTCATCCCCGGTACGTGGTAGACACTTTCTAGTTTCAGCCCTTGATTGCCATCTTGACATGAGAATTTTACATCACCAATGTTTAGGATTTGATGCCTTGAATTATCTGTTATCACTACAACTCGGCTACCTTCATACTTCTTAGCATTAGAGAGACGTTCTTTATCACCAGTTAAATGATTTGAACACTCGGCTACCCTCATCCCCGGTACGTGGTAGACACTTTCTAGCTTCTTATCAACGACCCGTTCATCTTTATCATTCTCCTTTTTCCTATCAGACCCGTTACCTTGTTTAGCCTTGTCGTGGTTTTGATGTCTTACTCGCCATGGCAGGGGCGAAGCTTGACCAAAAATCCCGAGCGGGCCGAAAGTCAAGGGTCAAAAAAAAATAGGCTATCAACAATTGGGTTATATGTTCGGGTCGGATATTTGATTCGGGTCGGGTCACACAACAAAAAATAAGAATATCTAATTGTTTTAATTCATTAAAATAACCGTTGTTTCACATAAAAAAAAACTAAATGATGCTAGAGAAAGGAAGATTACCTGGAAACATGATTACAACTCAGCCCGGTGACCTTTAAGATCTTTGAATTCATCGATTATGTAATCCTGATCAAACTTTTCAGCATGGGTGCTCTGCCCACGTATTCTCTTCTAATTTACAAGTGATGCGAATGAAAGAGTTGCAAGAAATCAAGAAACCAAATGTTCAATTCACACAATGGCATGCATGATAAATGTGAATTAGCTTTCTAGTTTATAAAGAACTTACCACTAATTAACAATAGGTCCTCCACACCTTTTGATTTAAGCTCTTCAGATTTCTCAATGAAGCCCGGGACATGCTTCATACTGCACCACCATACGGATAACAACAAAAATTCGTTACATTTGAAAAAGAAAAAAGAAAAAAAAGAGAGAAAAGACAATTGACATTTAAATTGCTAAAGTTTTGCATGATTTTTTTATTAACAAACAAAAGGTCTTGTTCCCTTTGGTTTTAAACAACATAAAGTTGCATCAGTTTCATGTTTAATGAAAAATTAGAAGCACAAGATTTCAAACATGAGACCTTCTAGGGAGTGTTTGGACGTGCTACTAAACTGATTGTCATTTAAACAAATATAATCACGGTTGTGACTTTGTGTAAACTGGTTATTTTTATAAATTTCAAATTATTTTGGGTTATGAAAACTTAAAATTACAAACCTAACTCTAACAATTTGAAGTATGATTCCAATTCCTCATGTTGCACTAAGTAAACACATCCAAAATAATTGGGGATTCAATAAGCAAAACCCTAAAATCCAAAATCAATACAAGATATATACAATTTAACAATCAATTTAACAAGATTATCTAGCATCCATATATTATTTAGCATCAATTTAACAAGATTATCAATCAACAATCAATTTCCTCAAATTTAACTCAAGAACCCTAATTTTAATTATCTAGTATCCATAGATGAAATCATCAAATGAACATCTCAATAAATCAATAATCAAGGTTTAAAATTACATCTAAAGTATAGAATCTTAACCTATTTAGATGTTAAAACCTTGGTGAGTTGAAGACTTGTAGAAATTGGAGTCTTTGCCTCTTTGGAGCTGTGAGCGTGACTCACCGGTGGGACTGTGGGAGCCTAGGAGGCCGGCGATGGTGTGGAGGTGGTGTGGCGCACAGGCGGTTGCCGGTGGCGTTGTGGGCTGCTGGCCGGCGGTAGCGTGGAGGGCTTCGGAGGTCTGAGGCAGAGGGTGGGGGAGAGGGCGACGGGGGCTGGGACTCAGGGACGCAATCCAGATTTAAAAAAATTAAACCCCTTTTGTTTTGTGTTCATGTGTAAATAATAAAAAAATAAAAAAGGAAAAAGGAGAACATAAAAACAGAGTAGCACAGATTCGAACACGGGACATTGAGATCAAATATTCTTGGCGGAACCAGTTAGGCTATAGAGATTATGTTACCTAGTTTAGCTCCTCAAATTTATATATAGACTGGGCCAGACTAAGTATATAAAAAAAATCGGACCGAACATGTATAAATTTCCACTTCTGAACGAAAAAACCGGTAGGGCCGGGGCCCGGTCTGGCCCCTCTTATACTTTGCCCCTGCAGTGATTCAACAAAAACTGGATAGAGAGAAAGGGAAGGCCCACCGCTGCTGTGCTGTGAGGTGTATATAAAAATATATCAGTTTTAGTGACACCTTTCGTTGCATTAAGCTTTTAAATTTATAAAACACGATTAACTCACAACTACTATTTCACCACATAACACGAGCAAGTGCACCCATCGTGGAGCAGTATAGTAGTGGTAAGTTGACCGAGATCGTTCGAGGACACAATGGAAAATGGGGATTTTGATACTTTATCTTTGTTACCGTCTAACTAAATCTATTTAGTATAAAGATGTTTAATTAAACTAAATTAAAAATAAGAAAAGAAAATAAAGATAAAATAAGATGGTGTTTTTAGTTTTGTAAATCGAAGTTAATATTACTTTGGAGAACTTACCAGTGGTTGAGGAAGACTGAATGATTGTTTATAATCTCGCTTAAGATTGTTCACTAGCAGATGACCAACAACCTTTCAGAATTTTAGGCTGATTCACCATCCACACGGGCGATCGTCTGCGAGTAGTACGAACCCCGAGGAAAGGTGCTGCTAGCGGACAAACGAAGTGGTGTAATGCCACTTAGTTATGGGGCCCCCTGTCAGGCCAGCACACCATACTCGACACGCCATCATGAACCAGCAGGGAAACAACCCTGCGTGTCGGATATTTTATTATGAAAATTATCCTTTAAAGGGACTAAGGTCCGTTTCTTCCATGCACCGCTCTCGCACATGCACGTATGGCATACCATCTCGGCTTCCGTGAAGTGACAAAATTTTACCAACCCCCATTCCCAACCAATTACTTTCAGCCTGCACTTGCATGACGGCCGAGTTTGCTTACATAGACATAAGGACCCTGAACGTATCATGTAGCATGGGGCGCGAGTCACCCGGAGGATCATGCATCGTCCCCCGACCGGGTGTCACAAGTCCTGTCCTCGGGATTTCGACTCCCGAAATGGTCTGTGATACGTAAATCACGTTTGGTTCAGAAAATCAATAATAAACTTTCAATAAAAAGGGTTTTCATAAAGTCATTAAACACACTTTAAGCGGGTTTATAAGGTCATTAACCAACCCACCAAAGGTTTGTTACTTCCCAAGTAAATATAAGAGTTTAGCCAAACATGGCTTTAAAGATTTGCTTAAGAGAAGAAGAAGAAAGATTCATAAACACATACTTCGCAAAAACTACTTAAGTTAATGTTCTTATAAACTTGACTTACAAAAACATAAAAAACGCCAAATGGCTCGAGAGAAAAACAAAGCTACAATTAAAGAATGGAGGGAGGAGGTGAGCAAGTTGAAATGTGAGCTTTAGGGGTTACTTATAGGCAGCTGTGGACTTTTGCATGGGGCATGCCATACAGGGACACGGGGTCGTGCCTTAGTGGCACGGGCCGTGCTTGGTCATAGGCACGGGGCCGTGCTACAGTGGCACATGGCCGTGTCATGTCAGAAGGCGTTTAGACAAAAAAAAAGTTAACTTTTAGGTTTGGCATGACCCGTGCCAAAGTATGGCACGGGGCGTGTTGAACTTAATCATGCCAATTTGACCTCAAAATCTTCTCCTTCTCGTCAAGATACTCAAAATTTCACTATTTATGGACCCCGTAACTCATTTTCTAGCTCGAGATTTGCTCCTGCTAAGTTTTTAGCGGTTACCGAGCACACCGTTGTCTTTCAGCGGTTGTCCATCTTGCAAGGTCATGGCTTGGTTCTTAGCACAAAATCATGAAGTCTTCATATTTTCTTCATTTTTGAGCGTTTCTGACTTCTTTTGTGATTTTCACCTGGATCATACTGAAAAACTAAAAAGGAAACAATATTATACTGTTTTGATAATAGTTAGTCAGATATAACCCGAAATGTGAGGAATATTTGATATAAAAATATGTATAATTTAGTGCATATCAGCCGCTATCAAAATTTTCCTTCAACAACAACACTACTTCAGGTAAAAGATTTGGAAGATGTATTTGTTAACTTAGAGAATAACACATGCACTTGTAGGAGACGGGACTTGACTGGTATACCATGCCACCATGTGTGTGCTGTGTTGGGTTTTCTAAACAAGCTTGCAGAGGATTATGTGACCGGTTGTTACAAGAAGGAAATGTATTTAACAGCTTATGATAGATGCATACCCACCACTAATCAAAATAGCTCCGGGGATACCAAAGAAAAACAGGAGGAGGGACCCACACGAGAGTCCCAAAAAGAGGAAAATAACAAAACATGGTCAACAGTACACTTATGGTATCTGCAAGTCAAAGGGTCATAACAAGAGAACCTGCAAAGAAAAAGGGGAGGCTGCAAACAAGTGCACCGACTAAGAGGACAAGAGGGAGACCTCCTAAGACTGCACCAGCAAGCCAACAAGCAAGTCAACCATCACAACAAGCAGCACAACAGAGAACATTGTCCAAATTACCTGTTAAAAGACCAAGAAAGTCAACAGATGCTAAATCTTGAAGTGTGTACTTTGTTTGAATCTGTTACAATGTATTTTGAATGTTTTTGCACATGTTAGAATGTATTTTGAGTGTGTTTTGAATCTGTTAGATGGAATGGATGATAAGTGCTTAGAATGTCTTTTCAATGTGCAGTGAATGTTTGTGTGTCAATTGGATTTGATGATTGCAAAAACTGGTCATAAAAGTAGTCTAAAAAACTGCCAGAAACCAGTGACCAATATGCCCAAAACTTTTTCTAAAATGGTCATAAAATGTCTCTCAACACAATGCCAATACAACTACAAAAACTGTTTCTGAATGTGTCATTAAACCGTCAATACATTTGCAAAAACTGGTTAAAAAACTGTGTCAAAACCATTCTCCAAAACTGCTCAAAACATTCTCAATTGATAACAGAAACGAGTTGAAAAAAGGCGGTCAATTACGTCATTGAATTTCATAAAACATCCTTAACACTAGAAAACATCCTTAAATTACAATTACATCACGGAGATAAGTTAAAATGCAATTAGAAAGATTAAAAAGACAGTCCTTGAATTTTTCCTTTCAAGCTTCATCTTCAAATTTTTGTTCTCTTGCAATAGAATCATGTTCTCGGCTTCAAGGGCTGTAATCTTCATATCCAATTCAGTGTCGTTGAAGTTAACATCTTCTTGTGCTTGTACCAGTACATGCTCAACATCTTCTTTCCACACACACAACAAAAAAAAAACCGGCAACCCGAACCCTTCATGATGTATACAACCTAAAATTAAAGATGTAACATCAAATTCTCAAAATTAATTGATAAATACTACTTACCGGCCACATTGAGCAACCATAAAATTCCCGACCTGGCCTTGTGGTTCCACTCCCAGCGGTGCGTTTGATTTCAGTAATTTCATGGGTACAATAGACATTCCCATCCAACCCAACTTAAATAAGTTTTGGTCTTCTATGAGGAAACAAAGTTTGAGATGAAGAACTCATGGCCTTGGCTTGATTCAGGATTTCAATGGAAGGGGGGGGGGGGAGAGAGAGAAGCTCGAAGCTAAGAACAGTAAGAGGAAATTAGGGATTTTTAAATTTGGGGATTTATGGTTATAAAGGGGGGGGGGGGGGTGAAGGTAATACCGGCCACATCATTACATGGATGGTTAAAAAGAAAATAGAAAAAAAATCCAAGTCATCATCCACATCATATCTAGTTAAGTTAACGGTGTTAATATTTTTTAAGGAGGGACCGTTAAAAACAAATAGGTGTAAAGTTGAGACTGTCAGTTGCCAATGTGAAAACATGGATTATTATTTGTCAATAATGAAAACATTAGATTAAATGGCGTTAATTTTCCTATATTATAAGGATGATACGAACCACAAGGCAACCGATATGAGTTTCTTTTATTGTGACTTGTTTATATTTATTTCTTTTATATATGTATACATATAGATGGTATTGTCTTATTGTCTTATTGTACAATAGCTTCTTAGCGTTCGAAGATGCAAAATATTAGGATACGACATGTGGCTTGGGGCAAAGATATATGTATTCGCGCTATAAGTAAGCATATATTAAACAAATGTATATAAATATGATGTCGCGTGCATACATGATTAATTATGCAATACGCAACTATGTTTATAATTATGCTTATAATCGTTAGATGTCTAGTAGGTTGATTTCTTTATTTATGTTTTTAGAATATCTCGGTTGTACTACTGGCTCTATCTATTGTACATTATTTAAATTCCTGTTAGTTAGCTAGATAGAAAAGTAGCTAGCCGAGTTAGTTAGTTGGTTATCAATTGAGCTGCTGTATATATACTCTGATTGTTTGAATAAGAGTTTAAGCTTTTCCCAAATTTGATTTTATCAACTAACATGGTATCAAAGCATACCTAATTCCTCGATCTTTCGTTTCATCTCTTCCGCATCCTTTCTTGATTCTTCATCTGATTTTCTGTTTTTCAATTCTGTTCTTCATGACTGATTCAGCTCAATCCATGACTATTGATTCGTTGAATCCTCTGTATCTTCATCCCTCTGATCATCCAGGATTGCTTCTCGTCTCGAAGCAATTTGATGGATCTAATTTTGGATCCTGGAAACGTTCAATGACTATTGCTCTATCCGCTAAGAACAAATTAGGTTTCATCGATGGAACAATTGAAAGCACAACTGATACAACGAGCATTTGGAAACGATGCAATGATATGATCATTTCATGGATCATCAATACTCTTCCTAAAGAAATCAGTGAAA
Organism: Deinandra increscens subsp. villosa; assembly: GCA_039602395.1. Classification (NCBI taxonomy): domain Eukaryota; kingdom Viridiplantae; phylum Streptophyta; class Magnoliopsida; order Asterales; family Asteraceae; genus Deinandra; species Deinandra increscens. Next base: position 61,384,502 of record JBCNJP010000008.1, on the reverse strand, counting down.
GTGTATTGTATGTTACTACGGCTAAACAACTCTGGTCTGAGCTTACTGATCGCTACGGTCAAGCTAGTGGACCTCAAGTTTATCAACTCCAGAAATCTCTAAGTGAAATTTCTCAAGGAAGCAGTAGTATTGCTGCTTATCTCACAAAGATTAAGAGCATATGGGATGAATTAAGTTCTCTTTCAATCGTTACTCCATGTTCTTGTGGTGTTTCATTTGCTATTGCTAAAAAGGAGGCTGAACAACGATTAATGCAGTTTCTTATGGGTCTGAATGCAAGCTATGACAATGTTAGAGGTAGTATTCTCATGTAAGATCCTTTGCCTTCTATTAATCAAGCATATACTATTTTAATCCAGGATGAAAAGCAACGTGAAATCCATCATTCTGTTCCTGCTTTTCATGAAGTTTCCTCTATGCATGTTCAGTTTAAAGTTCACAATGATTCTAAGAAACTTGTGTGTGATCATTGTAAGAAAACAGGTCATTTAGTCAATAAGTGCTATAGACTTATTGGTTTTCCTAAGGATTTTAAATTCACCAAGCCAATATTTGCTAATTCAGTAATTCCTCTTTCAACAATTCTGATGATTCATCACTAGTGGTTCCTAGTCATGCTTTCAATTCCAATTCCACTCTTACCACTGCCCAATGTGAATAACTGATTCAGTTCTGTGGCATCCCACTACCTCTTTTATAAAATCTAAATGAGAGAAAAGCAGACCCCAAAATTTTTCTACTTAAAAAAACGGGTCCATACTTGACCACCATACGATTTATATTCATAAAAGTTAAAAGTTGGTTATTCCAGAACATCTTATCAGAGTTACACAGTAAATCAACAAAATAGGATGATGATATCATCCATCAAAACTACCCATCTCCATGTGTTCGGTTCATCTTCCAAAATGCTCAATCCGGACCCGCTTCCACGTTACCCTTACTACCTGTCACCAATTACCAGTAACGTATTAGTAAAAGGTAATCTATACCAATTCAATCAATTTTTACAGCATAAAATGAGAAAACAACATTGGTCCGAGAAATACAATCCTAGGCGTATCGCCTAGAACTCCCGACTCACCAGGTGATACGCCTAGTGCCCCTGGCGTATCGCCTCCCGGTTCCCACTCTCCAAGCGATACGCTTGGAGAGGGATTTCCAGGGATTCGTCCAGTTTTCCCCAGTTTTCATACTTAGCCAAATTTTGGCTAAGTTCCAGTTTTCCTGCACTTGACAAAAATTCATTCCAAGTACCATATTTCCTTTATATAATCAAAAGACAATCTTTCCACTAAAATTTCCATAACCAACCACAAATCAAACATATGAGAATCAAATCAATAGAATCCCAACCCGTTTGACCCGTTTTCGAAGTTTATATCAACACACACACATACGTTAGATCTTTATTCTCATTTGCACTCGGAACTTGCATCGAATACAATTCCCTATTCTTACCCGAAGGCCATTCTTTGAAAACATGGTTTTCACCTCTTACCCATAAAGGGTCAATTCTTCCATTCTTACCCAAATGGGTCAATTTGCAGATTTTGTTCAAGCTTACTTAGGTTCAATGAACTAATTCATTCTTTAGGACTTGTAAGTCCCATTCTTCCCAACCATGGACATAACATCACACACGCATATACATTGATCACTTTAGGTACTTATACATATACATAACTAAACAATCTTACGTTACCTTGAGCGTTTAACTTTTAGCTTTTCCTTCACGTTGGTGGCTTGAGCTTCCACCGGATTCACCTATATTACCATGATTATTAGTTAACCATGAGTATTCACACAACCAATATTACACAAACATACCCCATTTAATGTCAAGTATTTACACACTTGGCTTCCATATCAGTCGCCTAACAACAACTAGCACATATTACAAGCATCAAGAATATATCTTTTCTTGGTATCATTCACAGTCAAATACACCATGTCATTGATATTTCGTAGTATGACAAATTGAACATAAGAAAACATCTTAATCGTTCATCATCTTTCACCTAGGCATTTTGTCAAACACCTAATAGGCATACTTCATATAACTATTATCATATACTATTTCTTCTTTCGATTCAACCCATATCAAGCATGAAGCATAATCTATCACACTTATGAAAAATCTACAAGTTATTTCATACAAATCACAGTTTTCTCATGCATCAAACCCAACCCAATTCACATCCCCCACATAAATGGCGATTTCTATGTAATGGGTTCTAACCCCCATCACAACCTCACTAACTAATACACAAGTAGCACATGCAAGGTGAATTTAAGCTTGATTCATAATCAAGACTGCACATACAACACAATTCCCATATCAATTTCATCTATAGGGAAGTTCATTATTTCACCTACTATGGAGAATACTTACTAGGTGAGAGTAGACAAGAATTGGTGATGAAATTATGACCTAGACACCCTCCTTAGTCGAATTCCAGCCCCCTTCCTTAACGATTTTCATTAACATTCAAGGATTTGAGATGGGTTGGATCAAAATCACCCTTTTCCCCTCTCCTCCTCTCTGGTCGCGATCGTGAATCTCCCTAAGGAGGTTCCAGATTTCTTTTTTTTATTTAAGTCCTCTAGTTACATAAACCACCCCTCCACTTTGACTATTTTTATAAACCTTGCCCAACTCCATATTTACCCATTTAACCCCCAATTTCAATAAAAATTCATCTAATCACAAAACACAACTTATTAGCTTTGTTGGTATTTGCCAAGCCCGTCGGGGTGCGTTCGTTAACCACACAAAACTCGACCCGTCCCACACAAACAAGACATTTTCACATAAAAATCATATATGAGAGTTTGGGACGTTACAAGTTCTTACAACAAAATCATCTCAATAATACAACAGTTAATGATCCAAGCTCATCTTCTACTCATGAAGTCAAGTATGCAAACTTTGCAGCTATCATGGCTTGCTCATTCATGTCTCATATAAATTCTACTTGGATCATTGACTGTGGTGCCAATGATCATATGTGTTATGATAAACAATTGTTTACTAGTCTTCAACCTTTGTCTAAAAACATATATGTCATCATACCAAATGATGCAGTCATTCTTTGTGACATCCGAGAATTCCAAGGTTAACTTCCGTTAGACAATCTCTGTTAGTTACGTTATAATTGTTAACTTAGTAACTAATACTTAACTAGACCGAATACGTCCACGACCTTTGGTTGATCACCAAACCCGTCCACATGTGTTTATTTATTTATTTATTTATTACCATTATGTGGAATTATGTGCAACGTAATTTAAATGCATGATTATTATCAAAAGCATGACTATTTGTTTACTTGTTGAATTATGTGACAAATTGCTTAATTGTGTATTTACGTATTTATTAATATTAGCATGACAAATTGCTTAAATGTGTATTTATGTGATTAATCAAGTAATTAGGGTGTATGCATTTGTTTTAATCATGGGCTGATGATGGACTAATCATTGGGGCCCAAATCCCAATGAAAGCCCACCAAAGCCTTAGTATTTAAGAGAAACAAAACCCTAAATCCTCATTTGCATGCTCCACCACAAAAACACACACATACACTCTCCATCCTCTCTCTCTCTCTCGTGAACCATCACTTCTGGTCAGCCGTGAACCCCCAAGGATCACCGTGATCCCAGCCTTGAACCATCACCCATCAAGCTTGGAAACCAAACCGTGAGTCCCATGATCTTTTTATGCATTTCTTATGTGTTTTACTTTAAAGCATGACCAAATCTTCATGAAATCGTTTATGCTTCTGATATGATGCTTAGGAATGTTAGATCTAGCATAAAGTCTGCAACTTTACGTGTAAAATCATGCCATAATGAAGATCCATGCTAGTTAGGTCATTTTGTGCTTAAAAGTGTTCTTGGTGATTTGATGGTGAAAACCCATGTTTAAGGTGTTAAATTTGTTTGTGTAATGTTGGTAAATGTTTTGCATGCTAGATAATGATTTACATGAAGTATGGAAGCCATCAGATTGATTTTTTGTCTTAAAAACGAGTTTTCTGCGACTAGCGAAACTGTGCATTCGTTAGGCGAAACTGTAGTTTCGCAAACTGTTTGAATATTCTTCCAGCGATACTATACAGCGAAACTATAGTGTCGCCTGTGAAACTAAGTGTATTGCTCGAACGAAACTACCGAGCGAAACAACCATAGACTCCTGAACGAAAGTTCAAATAAGTTTCGAGCGAAACTAGATAGCGAAACTGTGTCATCAGTTTCGAGCGAAACTATCTAGCGAAACTGTGCCTTCTATGAACGAAAGTTCAAACTAGTTTCGAGCGAATCTATGCTAGCGAAACTGTGTCATCAGTTTCGAGCGAATCTAGCTAGCGAAACTGTGTAGCGAAATGTGCCAGACCCAAAACCCAAACTTGTGCAACTTATTTGAATGTTATGCCATGACTTACATGATTATGCAATAATGAAACATGCTTTGATTTCTGATTGATGTTTACCCTCGTTTATGATCAACCATCGGTGTCGTGTGTCGGTATGTCGAGTCGTAGTTCCAACGTGCTATGTTATGGGCCATAGTGACGTAGTTAAAGTTTAGACACAACCTAACACCTAAGACCTTAATGTGATTATTAGGTCTTCGTTAGCAATCATATTTGGATTATTTGAAGTGTAAGCTCAGCAACCTAAGGTGAGTTTCACTAACCCTTTAATTGCGAGCCCGTTTGGGTCACAACGAATTTCCTAAACAGAAAACAACGCTGACATTTTGAGGTATTGCCAAATGGGATATCTGTTATGGAAGTTGGAGTGTTTTATGGGAAACACTTGCAACTGTCCATCCTTGGGGTTTCAAATGAAATCCGCAACCAACTATTTGATACTTAAACTCATTTGGGATTTCAAATGAAATCCGGAACAACCATTTTGATACTTAAACTCTTTTCAGGATTTCAAATGAAATCCAGAATAAACGGTTTTAATATGACTAGTGTAGGTTAAAGTCTAAACCAAATGATATCACATGATTTCTAAGGATGCCTTAAAACTTAAAAGTCCTCAACAATTTAGTACCATTAATTGGGGGTGTGACAGATTGGTATCAGAGCCATAAGTTGCAGAGAACTGGAATCGTTTTTGAAAAACGATTTGGAAACTGCAACTTGAAACATTAGTTACAAACGAACAAACAAATTCCCAAAACAAAATTTTTACGTGCCAACCTGGGATACTCACCATGCGGTATAAGTAAATACTTCATATGTATATATATATATATATAGATATATATATATATAGACCGTGTCTAAGTAGTCTAACGGAAAACCTTAGGAAAATTGCACACACGAATACGAAATGCGAACGCTAATACGCACACTATTCCGGGGGAAAGCGACAACGAAACGATGCTACACGCTACGTCCTGATTACTACTATGATGACTACGCCGACGGTGACTTTTATGGGAAAGCCGACTTTCGACGATAGTACTTACGAGTTACGACGTTCTCCGACGACGCCTCAATTTTGCACGAAAATTTTTCTGGACTAATAGTGGGATAACGGGAAATTGTTAATATACATATTATGGGATATGTATAGAGTATAACTGTGACTGAACACTAACTACTTTAACTGTCCAGAAAATGCCTGGAAGAGGTGGAGGACACGGAAGGAACAACATTAACCTGACACCTGCACAACTACAAGCTATGATAAACGAACACGTACAAGCCGCCGTGGCAGCCGCCCAAGCTACATTCGCCGCGCAGGGTATTTATTATGCCGGTTAAGGCACAAAGCGATTATATTTTGACTTGTTTAAACTTAAAACCCGAACTATTTATGCATCAGGAAACCTCCATCACTGCACGTTTAAGTCCTTCATGGACTGCACGCCGATGACGTTTTCCGGCAAGGAAGGAGCGGTAGGACTCCTCAGGTGGATCGAGAAGTCTGAGAAGGTCTTCTCTATGTGCAACTGCCCTGCTGAGAACAAAGTGAAATATGCGACTGGCACCTTCGAGGGAGCTGCTCTCTCCTGGTGGAATGCCGAAATCCAGATGATTGGGTTAGATGCGGCTAATGACATGGAATGGGAAGCGTTTAAAGAACTGGTTATGGAGGAGTATTGCCCTCGGGATCAAGTCAAGAAGCTGGAAGGAGAGTTTTTGAACTCCAAGATGTCTGGATCGGAAATTGAGGAATACACTGCGCGTTACCACGAGTACGCGGTACTATGCCCAACAATGGTTGATGCTGAATTTAAACGCATTGAGCGTTATCTGGAGGGTCTCGCACCCCAAATCAAGAGCTTGGTGACAGCTAGCAACCCAACAACCGTACAGCAAGCCATCCGTTTGGCTCATAAGTTATCCGATCAGGAAATCGAGATGGGCACTCTACCCGCAAAGACCACCGTGAAGACTGCCTTAAGTGGCAAGCGTAAGGCTGAAGAAGAAGCTCCAGCAACATCTGTGAACAATCAAACTGTTGGGAATCAATCTGGGAGATCCTCTAACTCCCAATATCAGAACAAGCGACCTGACAACACAAGGTCCAATTTCAACAATGGCAGCAACAATGGAAGTAACAACCGCCAAGGCGGGAATGGAAACTACAAGGGTAAAGCCCCGTTTTGTAACAAGTGCGGGAAACACCACAATGGTATGTGTAGCAAAGGTCTGGAGTGTGGAAGATGTGGGAAACCGGGGCATGAGGCCAACAACTGCTGGACCAACATACAAAAGTTAAACAACAACGGTCAGAACCAAGGAGTAAATAACAACAACAATCATGGCAATAACAACAACAGGGGAAACAGAAACAACCGCAACGGGCAAGGAAATAATCAGAACAACAACAATGGTGGAGCCCGTGGCTGTTATGAATGTGGTGCGTAAGGCCACATGAGGAAAGATTGCCCGCAATTGCGCAGACAAGGGAATGGTAACAATGGCAACGGTGGAAACCCGGGCAACGGAAATGGTAACGGTGGGAATGGTAATGGTGGAAACGGTAATGGTGGGAATGGTAGAGGTTGTGCCTTCGTTATGGGTCAAGGAGAAGCTCGCAACGACGCCAACGTGATTAACGGTAAATTCATGCTAAATGGTTTCTTTGCTACTGTATTGTTTGATTCTGGTGCTGAAAGAAGTTTTATTTCCACTAAGTTTTCTAGGCTAATTAATGCTAAACCAATTGACTTAGATGCTAAGTATGTGGTAGAGTTAGCGAATGGTAAACTTCATGATACAACTCAGATAGTTAAAGACTGTAAGTTAGAACTAGCTGGCCATACGTTAGGAATCGATCTTATGCCTTTCCCGATTGGTAGTTTTGATGTCATAGTAGGAATGGATTGGTTATCTGAAAACCGAGCTGAAATTATATGTCAAGAAAAAGTGGTTCGTATCCCACTCAAAGAAGGTGAAGTGTTAACAATCCAAGGTGAAAAGAGTGGAACAGTCTCCGGTATTATTTCGCTTCTTAAAGCTCAAAAGTGCCTTCGTAAAGGACACTTCGCGATCCTTGCAACCGTCACCGACTCGACACTTCCCGAACGTAGAATCAACGACTACCCGATAGTCCGCGACTTCCAAGATGTATTTCCTAATGATTTGCCTGGTTTGCCTCCATTTCGACAAGTCGAGTTTGGAATCGACTTAGCTCCCAGAGCGACATCGATTGCACGCGCACCGTACCGTTTGGCGGTAAGCGAACTCAACGAACTCTCTGCACAACTTCAAGAGTTACTCGACAAAGGATTTATTCGTCCAAGTTCGTCTCCATGGGGAGCACCGGTATTGTTTGTTAAGAAGAAAGATGGAACGTTCCGAATGTGTATCGACTACCAAGAGCTTAACAAGGTTACGATCAAGAATCGGTATCCACTTCCTCGAATCGACGATCTTTTTGACCAACTGCAGGGTTCGAGCTACTATTCAGAGATTGATCTACGGTCTGGATATCACCAACTTCGTGTTCGTGATGAGGATATCCCCAAGACTGCTTTCAGAACTCGGTATGGTCATTACGAGTTTTTAGTTATGCCATTTGGGCTAACTAATGCGCCTGCTGTGTTTATGGATCTGATGAATCGGGTGTGCAAGCCGTACCTCGACCAGTTTGTGATAGTTTTTATTGACGATATTTTAATCTACTCCAAGTCAAAGGAAGAACACGAGAGTCACCTACGACTTATCTTGGAATTACTCCGCAAGGAACAGCTTTACGCCAAGTTTTCAAAGTGCGATTTTTGGATTCGCGAAGTCCAGTTTCTTGGACACATTGTTAATCAGAGTGGAATTCATGTCGACCCAGCTAAAGTGGAAGCTATCAAGAATTGGTCTACTCCGAGAGCGCCGACCGAAATCCGACAGTTTTTGGGACTTGCCGGATATTACCGAAGATTCATCAAGGGTTTCTCGCAATTGGCTCAACCCTTAACAGCTTTAACGCACAAAGGAGTGCAATATAGATGGGGTGAAAAAGAAGAACACGCGTTTCAAACTCTTAAGGACATGTTATGTTCAGCTCCGATTCTCTCGTTACCCGAAGGGATAGACGACTTCGTGGTTTACTGCGATGCATCCATTCAAGGACCCGGTTGCGTGTTGATGCAACGAGACAAAGTGATTGCCTACGGGTCCAGGCAACTGAAGGTTCATGAGAAGAATTACACAACACATGATTTGGAATTAGGAGCCGTTATATTTGCACTCAAGATTTGGAGACATTACCTCTACGGAACAAAGTGCACGATATTTACCGACCACAAAAGCTTACAACACATCTTTGAACAAAAGGACCTCAACATGCGACAAGGAAGGTGGGTCGAGCTACTAAATGGTTATGACTTAGCGATTAAGTATCACCCGGGAAAAGCCAATGTTGTGGCAGATGCCTTAAGCCGAAAAGAGTACGAAAAGCCTCGACGAGTACGAGCGCTGCAACTTACCATTCACACGGGACTGCCGGATCGAATCCGCGACGCCCAACGAGAAGCTTTAAAAGAAGAAAACTTCGTAGCTGAAGCACTGCGAGGGGTGGATGGTAACTCTGAAATTAAGTCCGACGGACTCAGATATTACAATGACAGAATTTGGATTCCTTTACTTGGGAATCTCCGTGAGCTCGTGATGGACGAGGCTCACAAATCAAGGTATTCGGTGCACCCTGGATCGGACAAAATGTACCAAGATTTGAAGAACTTGTATTGGTGGCCGAATATGAAAGCCGACATTGCGCGATACGTGGCTAAGTGTTTAACATGCTCAAGAGTTAAGATCGAGTACCAAAAGCCTTCTGGATTGTTGCAGCAACCAAAGATCCCAGAATGGAAATGGGAGGATATCTCCATGGATTTCGTAACGGGACTACCTCATCGATCGAATCGACCGGATGCGATTTAGGTTATCATTGATTGACTAACCAAATCTGCACACTTTATTCCAATGAGGGAGGGTGACAATATGGATAAGTTAACGAAGCTGTATCTTGACCGAATTGTGGCACTTCATGGGGTGCCTAAGACCATTATCTCCGACCGAGATCCTCGATTTACTTCCCGACTGTGGCAATCTATGCAAGACGCACTGGGAACCAGACTGGATATGAGTACAGCTTATCACCCGCAGACCGATGGTCAGACGGAACGAACTATTCAGACTTTGGAAGACATGCTCCGAGCTTGCGTTCTCGACTTCGGTAAAGACTGGGAGGCTCACCTTCCGTTGGTGGAGTTCTCCTACAACAACAGTTATCATACGAGCATCGGTGCAGCACCTTTTAAAGCTCTTTATGGCAGAAAATGTAGATCGCCCGTGTGTTGGGCCGAAACGGGTGAGAAAGGACTCACCGGACCGGAAATCATTCATGATACAACTGAACGAATTATTCAAATCAGAAATCGGATAGCCGCAGCACGTGACAGGCAAAAGAGCTATGCCGACAAACGCCGTAAACCTTTGAAGTTCGAGGTAGGCGACAAGGTACTATTGAAGGTATCTCCCTGGAAAGGAGTGATACGCTTCGGAAAGCGTGGAAAGCTGAATCCTCGCTATATCGGTCCATTTGAAATCATTGGGGAAGTAGGCCCGGTGGCCTACCGATTACAACTCCCTGCAAAACTCGATGGAGTTCACAACGTGTTTCACGTCTCGAATTTGAAGAAATGTCTGGCTGAAGAGACTGAAATAATTCCCTTGGAGGAATTGGAAATTGACGAACATCTGAGATTTATTGAGCAACCAGTAGAAATCATGGGACGCGAGGAGAAAGCCCTCAAATGTAGCAAGATTCCGATCATCAAGGTTTGATGAAACTCGAAGCGTGGACCTGAATATACTTGGGAACGGGAGGATCAAATGAAGAAAAAGTATCCTCACTTGTTCGGGCAAACATCCACGGAAACTCAAGGTATGATTTAATTTTGGGGACCAAAATTCCTTTAACAGGAGGAGGATGTGGCGACCCTAAAACTTTTGCTTTCTTTCCCTAGCAACTACAGCAACAACGACAGCTGAGGCTGCGAACGCTACAACGCAAGAATAATTTTCGGGATGAAAATTCCATTTACAAGGGGATGATGTGACATCCGAGAATTCCAAGGTTAACTTCCGTTAGACAATCTCTGTTAGTTACGTTATAAGTGTTAACTTAGTAACTAATACTTAACTAGACCGAATACGTCCACGACCTTTGGTTGATCACCAAACCCGTCCAAATGTGTTAATTTATTTATTTATTTATTTATTACCACTATGTGGAATTATGTGCAACGTAATTTAAATGCATGATTATTATCAAAAGCATGACTATTTGTTTACTTGTTGAATTATGTGACAAATTACTTAATTGTGTATTTACGTATTTATTATTATTAGCATGACAAATTGCTTAAATGTGTATTTATGTGATTAATCAAGTAATTAGGGTGTATGCATTTGTTTTAATCATGGGCTGATGATGGACTAATCATTGGGGCCCAAATCCCAATGAAAGCCCACCAAAGCCTTAGTATTTAAGAGAAACAAAACCCTAAATCCTCATTTGCATGCTCCACCACAAAAATTAACACATACACTCTCCATCCTCTCTCTCTCTCTCGTGAACCATCACTTCTGGTCAGCCGTGAACCACCAAGGATCACCGTGATCTCAGCCTTGAACCATCATCCATCAAGCTTGGAAACTAAACCGTGAGTCCCATGAACTTTTTATGCATTTCTTATGTGTTTTACTTTAAAGCATGACCAAATCTTCATGAAATCGTGTATGCTTCTGATATGATGCTTAGGAATGTTAGATCTAGCATAAAGTCTGCAACTTTTCGTGTAAAATCATGCCATAATGAAGATCCATGCTAGTTAGGTCATTTTATGCTTAAAAGTGTTATTGGTGATTTGATGGTGAAAACCCATGTTTAAGGTGTTAAATTTGTTTGTGTAATGTTGGTAAATGTTTATGCATGCTAAATACTGATTTACATGAAGTATGGAAGCCATCAGATTGATTTTTTGTCTTAAAAACGAGTTTTCTGCGACTAGCGAAACTGTGCATTCGTTAGGCGAAACTGTAGTTTCGCAAACTGTTAGAATATTCTTCCAGCGATACTATACAGCGAAACTATAGTGTCGCCTGTGAAACTAAGTGTATTGCTCGAACGAAACTACCGAGCGAAACAACCATAGACTCCTGAACGAAAGTTCAAATCAGTTTCGAGCGAAACTAGATAGCAAAACTGTGTCATCAGTTTCGAGCGAAACTATCTAGCGAAACTGTGCCTTCTATGAACGAAAGTTCAAACCAGTTTCGAGCGAATCTATGCTAGCGAAACTGTGTCATCAGTTTCGAGCGAATCTAGCTAGCGAAACTGTGCCAGACCCAAAACCCAAACTTGTGCAACTTATTTGAATGTTATGCCATGACTTACATGATTATGCAATAATGAAACATGCTTTGATTTCTGAGTGATGTTTACCCTCGTTTATGATCAACCATCGGTGTCGTGTGTCGGTATGTAGAGTCGTAGTTCCAACGTGCTATGTTATGGGCCATAGTGACGTAGTTAAAGTTTAGACACAACCTAACACCTAAGACCTTAATGTGATTATTAGGTCTTCGTTAGCAATCATAATTGGATTATTTGAAGTGTAAGCTGAGCAACCTAAGGTGAGTTTCACTAACCCTTTAATTGCGAGCCCGTTTGGGTCACAACGAATTTACTTAACAGAAAACAACACTGACATTTTAAGGTATTGCCAAATGGGATATCTGTTATGGAAGTTGGAGTGTTTTATGGGAAACACTTGCAACTGTCCATCCTTGGGGTTTCAAATGAAATCCGCAACCAACTATTTGATACTTAAACTTATTTGGGATTTCAAATGAAATCCGGAACAACCATTTTGACACTTAAACTCTTTTCAGGATTTCAAATGAAATCCAGAATAAACGGTTTTAATATGACTAGTGTAGGTTAAAGTCTAAACCAAATGATATCACATGATTTCTAAGGATGCCTTAAAACTTAAAAGTCCTCAACAATTTAGTACCATTAATTTGCGAAGCGAGGGGATGTTGGGTAGATCTACTGAGGGTTTGACAAACCCTGCTCCGCGGTACACAAATGTGTAGCCAACCGGTTGGAGGCCGAACGGAGTTCAATATCAGCCTATTTTAGTTGTGGGTCCCATGAGGAACACAACTGGAGGCACAAACCATCGGCAAATGCCGAAATCTGTTACGTCAGCTTTGGTATGAACTTCCTTAGTGCATGGAAACCGGATTAGCTACCCGCGATATCGGTTGACCGCTTTAATATTTACTTAACTAGTGCCTATTCGATAATTCAGCACTTGGCATCGTTTTGCAAAACTATTACTTATTTATATGTTGATACATACGCTTATGAGACCGGGCCACTGCATGACATGCCCACTGTGAACTCACCAACCGTTAGGTTGACACTTGTGTGGTTTTCACTTTTGCAGATCGCTGAGGAGTATCCACCGGTGGTTGGCATGGCACCCGAAGTTACTTATTTCATTTTGGACTTAAAAATTTGGGAATTGAATAACAATTTATGTTTTGTAATTTAAGCACGTGGTTAGTGCTAAGATACTCATGTGTTTCTTTCCGCTGCAAACTTTTAAACTGTTTTATGATGAATGTTTGGACTTTACTCTGATTCGTTTAGTATTTGTAACTAATGGTTGTGGTCCTCGTTTGCTCGCACCCCTTAACGGTATAAACTCCGTTAGTGGTTAATTGGGGGTGTGACATTCTTGCTACACATTTTGGTACAGTCAAATTGCTTCCTGAGTTGACTCTTCAAAATGTTCTTTATGTTCCTCAATTCAAACATAATCTACTTTCTATAGCTAGATTATGCATTCAAACCAATGGCCTTATCTTCTTTTCTAATCAATCTTGTGTTTTGCAGGCCCCTTCTCTGAAGAGGCCGGTGGCAATTGGTAAACTCTTTGATGGGCTTTATTTGCTCCAGCATAATGAAGTCCTCCATGCTCCTTCTTTCAGTTCTGCTTGTAATGTTTCTGCTTGTAATGCTGTTATTACTAGCAAAATTTGGCACAATAGACTTGGTCATCTTCCTTAATACAAACTTAAAATTTTACCTCATGTTTCTATTACAAATGTTGATGAAATTGATTGCTGTGATGTTTGTCCAAAGGCTAGACAACATAGACTCCCTTTTCCCCACAGTAAAAGAGAAACTCATCATATTTTTGACCTTGTACATATTGATGTTTGGGGTCCCTACAATGTTCCTACTTACAATGGATTCAAATATTTTTTGACTCTTGTAGATGATTTTAGTAGAATTACATGGACTCATTTGCTTACTACTAAGAGCAATGCTTTTTCTGTCCTTCAAAGTTTCATTGCACTGACTGAGACACAATTTAATGCAAAGATTAAGTGCATAAGGTCAGATAATGCTTTTGAATTAGGAACTGCTTCTAGTCATGCTCAATACTTTCTTTCTAAAGGTATTATTCATCAGACTAGTTGTGTTGCTACTCCACAACAAAATGGTGTCATGGAGAGAAAGCACAAACATCTTCTTGAAACAGCAAGAGCTCTTTTATTCCAATCTAAACTTCCTCTTAAATTCTGTGGAGACTGTGTTTTAACAGCTACTCATTTGATCAATTTGTTTCCCACTAAATTGTTACAAGGAAAATCTCCTCATGAGGTCTTCTTTTGAAAACCTCCCAATTATCTTAGCCTTAAATCTTTTGGATGTTTATGTTATGCGTCTACCTTAAAGCAAGGAAGGGACAAATTTCAGTCAAGATCTATTCCTTCTATATAGCTTGGTTATCCTATGCATAAAAAGGGATACAAACTTTATAACCTCCAAACACATTCTTTGTTCATTTCCCGAGATGTTGTTTTTCATGAGCACATTTTCCCTTCTATTACTGATCCTTCTACCATTTTCCTTCCATTCCTGATCCTGTCATTGACCATTCTCCTCCTATTTTTGTTCATGTTCCTAATCCTGGTCCTATTTTTGATTCTGTTCCATCCCCTTCTTATGTGTCTCCTCCTTTTTTCCCATCCTCTTGTTTCCCCTATTCCTTCCTTTTTCTTGGATCCTTCTAGTTCCTTCTGTCCTCTTAGGAGATCTACTAGGACTCATGTTCCTCCTGCTTACTTATCTGATTATCAATGCAATTCTGAAACTATTTGTCCTCACACAGTCACAGCTTTTTCAGTTGTCAAACAGTTATCATCTTCTGATATTTCTCCCTCTTCTCAAACTCTTATGTCTAATCTTGACATCATTAAAGAACCATCTTCCTATAAAGATGCTCTTTTGTCTCCTGAATGGTCTGCTGCTATGCAGCTTGAACTTGATGCACTTACAGCCACTAATACTTGGATTACCACACCTCTTCCTCCTCACAAAAAGCCAATAAAATGTAAATGGGTTTTTAAGGTGAAATACAAAGCTGGTGGTACTCTTGAAAGGTGTAAGGCCAGATTAGTGGTGAAAGGAGATACTCAGCAGGCTAGCATTGACTACACAGAAACTTTTTCCCCAGTTGTTAAAATGACAACTATTAGAAGCTTAATAGCAACTGCTACCAAAATGCATTGGCCTTTACATCAGCTTGATGTCAACAATGCCTTCTTGCATGGTGATCTTGATGAGGACATTTATATGTCTCCTCCTCCTGGATTTCTTTTATCAGACCCCGCTCATGTTTTAAAACTTCAAAAATCCCTTTATGGGTTAAAACAGGCCTCTAGGCAATGGTATGGTAAACTTTCAGAGGCCTTAAAATCCAGAGGTTATCTTAGATCTTCTAATGATCATTCTCTATTCACCAAGACCATGGGCTCTTCAATTGTTCACCTTGCTGTGTATGTAGATGACATTTTGTTGACTGGTAATAATGTTGAATAACTTACTTCCTTAAAGACTTTCCTTAATGATTCTTCTAAAATCAAGGATCTTGGGATTCTTAACTACTTCTTAGGAATTGAAGTTTTACATTCTTCTACTAGTACTTTGCTTACTCAATGGAACTTTGCCAATGATTTAGTTCATGAACATCTCTCTTATCTTCCTGCTACTCCTAAATTGTATCCCCTTCCTGCCAATTTGCAACTTCTTTCTGAAGATGGTCCTCTTTATTCTGATGCTTTACAATATAGAACGCTTGTGGGAAAACTCAATTATCTCACTCATACAAGGCCTGATCTTTCCTTTGTTGTTCAATTTCTTAGCCAATTTATGCAAAGTCCAAGATTACCTCACTGGGAAGCTGCTTTGTTTACTTTGAGCTATGTGCATGGTACCTCAGCCCAAGGTTTATTCTACAACAATAGTCCTGATTTTACTCTTGAAGCCCTTTGTGATTCAGATTGGGTTGCTTGTCTTAACACAAGAAGATCTGTTACTGGTTATTTTGTACTTCTTGGTGGCAACATTATATCCTGGAAATCAAAGAAACAACCTACTGTTTCTTTAAGTTCAGCAGAGGCTGAGTATAGATCCATGAGAAGAGTAACTACAGAATTGACTTGGTTAACCAGATTGTTGCATGAATTTTATGTTCTTTCTATAGTTCCTATTACTTTGAAATGTGATAGTTAAGCTGCTATTCACATTGCAAAGAATCATGTTTATCATGAAAGAACCAAGCATATTGAACTTGATTGTCATTTTGTAAGAGAGAAGCTTCAAGAATGACTCATCTCTTTGTCTCATGTTCCTACTACTGCTCAACGAGCTGACTTGTTCACCAAGAGCTTGCCTACTCAAAAGCATTATGATTTTCTGTCCAAGTTGGGTGTTTCATACCCTCCAACTTGAGGGGGGGTCTGGGTTGTACTACTGGCTCTATCTATTATACAGTATTTAAATTCCTGTTAGTTAGTTAGATAGAAAGGTAGTTAGCCGAGTTAGTTAGTTGGTTATCAATTGAGCTGCTGTATATATACTCTGATTGTTTGAATAAGAGTTTAAGCTTTTCCCAAATCTGATTTCATCAACTAACAGAATATTTATATTGGAATAAAGGTAACTAAGTTTTTGATTTTATGATATAATTTTATTAAAATAAAATAATAAATTATATAAAAGTTATTTGGGTTTAAAGAAAAATAAGAAAACCGAATTAAAGTCAAGAATTATGTGGGCTTTATTTGTTTACCCCTTCAAGTTATTAAATCCGGTCGGTGTGTACTTGTGTATATGTGACATCCCTTGCATATGGGTCATTAATTAGTTTTGATTAATAGTCCTAAAAAACATCATATGATAATGATTTTAAGTTTTTATTAGTTAGATGTTTTATTTTGCAAGTCCCATAACATCTGACAACTCCTAATATGATAATAGGATGTTTTAAAGCGAATATAGAACTAGCTTACTTGATAGATGTTTTTACCTGTTAGTTACATGTTTTTCGTTTAAATTTAGTCATAATGTAATTTAGCATAGGGATTAGAGTAGAAGTATGATAGATTTATTGTTAAAAAAGAATCAGGTGTTCTAAAGTACTACTAGTCAGAAAAATATATACTGATTTATTGAGAATTATATGTTTCATAAAGTTAAGGTATGCTTTAATTACAACGAGAAGCTCAAAAGATATAGAGAAGGCAATTGAGAACAATCTTATATATCTTACTAGCCGTGTGCCCGCGCGTTGCGGCGGCGACAGTTTATAGGGCGTTTTTCGTCTTTTGTTCGCTTGTTATGGCGGCACGACAATTTACATCGAGGTATTCGTTTTTTTAGAACTCAAACAAATAACAACAAGTGAGTTGTAAGATAGAAGTCATCAACATAGTTTTAAGATATCGGTAATAACATAGTACTTTTTAAATAAAAAATCCGATGGTCAATGAATTGAAATGGTGAGGAAGTCAATCCATAGTAATTTAAAACAGAATTAGTCATAAACAGTGTTTTAAGTTGAATACATAAACATAATAGTTTAGATGAGGTCACATGAAGAGGGCCTCATAAAACTCCACCATTTCAATGACCTCGTCACCATAAAGTGCCCACCACTCTTCATCGCTAAGAATACCAGGAAATTCCTCATTTTCCTCAACCGGAACAGCGTCTGCCACTGAAATGTAACATTGAAATTTATATTACATTGATTTTATCATAACCACAACACATATTAAAACGTTTTTAAAGGATAAAATAAGATACCTGGAAATGCTTGTAAAAAGGTTTCAGCCATCTTTAGGAAGTTTCTAATTAATGTAAAAAAAACAAATATGTTAGTATTTTAACATTAGAGAAATAATAAACTAACACTCCCCGATAGGATACACACATATTCAAACATAACAAAATTCAAACATAACAAAATAAGATACCTGGAAATGCTTGTTCATTGATCTTTTAACACTTCCCGATAGACAACATTGGAAGTGTAGACCCCGTCACGTTTAAAGTCTTTGGCCAAGTGAACTAACACCTTTGTATTTTGGCGTGATATCCCTCTTGACAATGCCACATAGAGTTGCCCATGGGAAAACACAGAATCCGGAAAATAAACGCCAACGTGCGGTATGGTTTGACCTTGAGCTTTATTGATTGTCATCGCAAAGCTTAGTCGAACGGGAAACTGTTTTCTTTTCAACTTAAACGGGAAAATGTCGTCTTCGGAAAGTGTAAGAGGGATTCTTGGCAAAAACACTCGTTTTCCGATATGTTGTCCCACGGCTATTTCAGCATCAATAACATTACGTTGGAATCCTTTGCATATCAGTCTAGTGCCATTGCACAGGCCATGTGATGGATCTATATTTCGCAACAATATTATGGGACATCCTACTTTAAGCCGAAGTTTATGAGGCGGCAAACCACTTACATTTAGCGAGTTTAAAAAGTCAAGCGGATAAAAGTTGTTGTGATCATCTTCTGCCTCGTCAAAACTGTAGTAAATCTTTTCCTCGCCTTGAAACATTCTCATGCTTTGAGAATAATAAAAATTATAAATTATAAATATCATCATCGACTAACAATTGAATTACCTGATAGCAAAGGAAATTGCAAAAACTGCAGACAACCTGAGAATACAACAAATAAATACTATATAAATTATGAGATAAGTCTCCAAGATCATCATTGTAAGGTAATGGATATTAAATTAAAGTAAGAATATAATAGGAACCTTGCTTAACATCTAATTGTTAATCATTTTGTACTAACTAACTTGTAGCTCTTTTAACTAAAGCTACCAATTTTTCTATCAGTTGACTTCAAAAGTCAAATGGGTTAATGCTTAATTCTTCTACGTTTTTTTTGTCATAATCTAATACTTTTGAACCATAATCCTAATGGGGGAGTTATTCATGTGTTCATGGTGTCATGTTTTTCTTATAATCAGATTAGGCTGATTATATACCATAATTATCTAATCTGGATATACTTGATAAAAAAAGTTTAAATAAATTAAGTACATATTAACCCAAAACAAATATAAATAGATGATATATTGGCACATCTTTTATTCATATAATACAATACAGATCAGTGCATAAGTGTTTGTTTATGTAGTTTTTTTTTGTGATGAAATATGACCATCAATACATTACTAAATATGACAGGAATGGTTTAGGTGATAGCATGGATTATATGAAATCATATGGTGTTACAATTCTTTTTAATATTGAAAATGGGGTAACACTTAATTTTTAATCTTTCTTTCCACTTGTCATTTTCTCACAGAGAACTGAATATTGGTTTAGGCTTATTACCATTTGGTAATAAAATTATTCATAGCTAAAAAAGAAATCAAGGGTCTAAGGAGCAATTAATATATATTTTTTCTTATAAGAAAAACAAACTGAAACTAACCTTATAAGAAAACAATGAACTAACTTTTAAAGAGACCACAATCAATATTCAACGAAGCGACCGCAATCAACTCGATGAGTAATGCCAAGCACTGCAATTGTGGTTTTCCCACAACAAAACAAGATTAAAGGATATATATCTATACTACTATACACACACACTTACTTTTGAGTTTTGGAACATTTTGAACCCATTAGTTTATAGTATGCAAAGTTTCAAACAGTTAGTGGAGTTAGTTTGATCCATCTCAATATCAACATTGTTATATATTGTACCAGTTACAAAGAGGAGCAACAACATAGACTTTAGAACAATGATTATAATTTCAGAATTTAGAACATAATGGATATTCTCAAAATGTAATAGCTTGGTCTGCAAAGTGGGTTTATGGGCTGTCAGACTTTTCTTTGGGCTGTATTTCAACAATATAGCCGGACCTCAGCAAGAACTGAGACCAGCCCCCACCGCAACAAACAAATAAGGCTTAGACCCGACCCATTAATAAATACAGATAACTATGACATGAATATGACAGGAATACATTAATAAATATGACAGGAATTTCACTAACTGTTATTACATTGCAGTTATTTCTAACCTCTTTTGTTTACAATGGTCTCTTAAATATACCAAAACTTATATCATAGGGACATAGCAAAGAATTATGTGCTTTAGGTTTTTCTGTTTATGTTATAAGTCAATGCATCTAACTTCTAAACCAACTTTTGAAACAATGGTGGTTTGTTTTATTAAGCATAGAAACTTACATTTGAAGGCATTAATTATCAATTAGTTCTTTAAGGAACAACTATTAATTATTTGTACATATTTATATATGTTATTTTGCAGTTTTAGAAGAATTATTTATGTTTACTTAATTCCAGTTACATAACTGTTATTGCTATTTTTTAAAGTTGCTATTTTTTAAAGTTGACAAACCTTGGTGAAAATTTAAAATCAGTTTTTCAAAGTGCACATCAGTTTGTGTCTATGTTGAAAAAAATCCTTCCTTGAACATTTGTAAAACACAATGTCAAGTTTTCATGTTTGTCAACAAATAGAAGAGAGGGTGAGTTATAAGATGCAACAAAAATGATGAAGTAACTGATGAAGTACCAAGAAACTAACTGATGAAGTACCATGAACCTGTAAGTAATTGTTAACTTAAATTTGTCTTACAAATGGAATTATGAACATTTGTTTAGTACTTGTTATTGAGAAATGTATGCAGAAGCAAATACAGAAGTTTTAGTGTTCACTGCTATTACTTACATTTTCTAGCAGTGGTTCATGGTTAGCCAAAAGTGCCACCATTGAATAGGTAGCTGCTATGTAGTCAATTAATAGTTTTCAAAAAATACAAATGTAAATGTAATTGGCATTTAGCAAGACGAACTACACAAATGTGTATAAAACAATTAAAGAAAAGTTACCTGAGATCAAATAACAGCTGTAAGTGAACCTGGGACCTGAGAAACGAAAATAAAAATTGAAGGATAAGTAGCATAATATCAAAATAACAAAGACATTGTAGCAAACAGTTGGTGAGCAATAGGTAAGAACGTCAAAGATGTAAGCAACAAAGAAATTAAACAATTACTAAAAAAATACAAATTAACAAAGTTGAAGAGACTAATCAAACCTACAAAGGAAGTCTTGACTCTTGCTTTATATACTAATTAAGATTTACAACAGATTTATGACAGATTTAAAATAATCTCATTACATCCACAAAGTATACTGCATGTACAGGCTACATGCTTTTGATCAGAGTTGGTGTAGTTTTTAAAGTCAAAGCTTATAAGTGGTTAACTCTTATTTCATTAGCCTCAATCAAGAACTAAGTTCATACCAAAAACTGAGTTCATGTCTATAATACAAACAGATTCACTAACATACACAAATTAAGAAATGAGAGTTCATGTCTATAAAACAGATTCTCTAACATACACATTCAAAAACTGAGTTCATGTCTATAAAACAGATTCTCTAACATACACATTCAAACAGATTCACTAACATACACATTCAAACAGGCTACATGCTTTTCAAATCTGGGCATCTACACATGTTTGGTTCTGTTTTGATGATAACTTTATTTTGAACTCTTAGGAATAAAACAATAAACTGTTAATTAGAAAACTGATTTATAAGCATGATAGTATTATTGCATATTTAATTAGTTAGAAAACTGATTTATAATCATTCTTGAAAATCATTCTTCAAGATCTTGGTTCAGGGGATACCATACACAAAAACCATTTCTTGCATAGTATACTAAGATTTACAACAGATTTAAAATAATCTCATTACATCCACAAAGTAAACTAATTTACATCAATAATCTCGGATTTATGCTATAAATCTATTATAAACAAATATTATGTATGTGTTTAACTCATTTGTACTTGTATAAACCATGAAGTAGAAAGTTTAGATTTACTGAATTTTAAGTATATGCTTACACCAGTAATCACATTAAAAGTTGCTGGTTTAGAGAAAATATGGATTGGGATTGAAAAATAGGATTCAAAAAAGGTCCTTGATATACATATACATGGGGTGGGGGCTGCTATGGTGGCTAAAGCTTGAGATGGATTAATGCAGAATTGAGAGAGGATGTGCAGACCTCAGATGTGCTGCAGAAAGTATGAAACCATATGCAATTTACGATAAACATTCATCTCCATCTAAACAACTATTTACTACATTTTAAAACTTTTAATAATCTTGTGTAAACAACAACCCACTTCTACTTTCACAAACTCATTACTTAAATGATTAGAAAGTCAAGTTACTCACTCTCATGTTTAAATGTCAAGTCACTCCTCAAATACACTACAAAAGAAGTTATAACTTCAAATAGTTGAGATTTATTCAGCTAAGATAGATGGGTCTATTGTCATTTGACTAACAGAATATAGAACCTAAGTACAACAAAAGTAGTAGCAGCAGCAACAAACAGTAGCAGTTGGTTGAAGCAGCAACAAAAGGTTAGCTTCAATGGATTAATTTTATCAAATAGTAGCAGCAGCAACAAACAGTAGCAGCAACAAAAGGTTAGCTTAACAGGAATCATATGAACATTGCAGAAATAAAAGTTGGTTGAAGAATCATATGAACATTTGCAAATTAATTGTTTACCTCAAACAGGAGTTCCAAAATAAGAACAGCAGAAGTTCCCTTGCAATCTTCAGAGTTAAAACAGCAGATTTAAAACAAAAACGTAAACAAAATTAGAGTATTCGAACAAAAATTAGAATTAGAACAAAGGAGGAGCAGAAAGAACCTTGAATCGTTTAGAATTGTGAATCGGTGGATGGAAATTGAGAGGTTGTATTCAATTTATAGAGCAGCATGTTGAGAACCCGTGCCTTCAATCCGTTTGAAATTTCCTCGATGTTGGCCATCCAATAATCAATCAAAGGAGATGAGGAGTCGAGGAGTTCGCCAATTGAAGGGAGAGACGGTGGATGGCGGGTTTGCCGAAGCAGTATGGTTCTCACCATCGAGGAAGCGGAAGCGGAGGTAGCGTGCGTTCTCACCATCGAGGCGGCTGGTTCTGTGTGTTTGTGGAGGATAATAATGACCGGATCTTACTTTAGGGTTAATTACTAATTTAACCTTAGATTTTGAGCAGATTATCTTGATCTTTAAAATAACCATACTTTTCATGCTTTAAACCCTTGTACATGTTGCATAATAATTTGTAAGCGTCTTAAAATTAAGGAATTATATGATGAAAATACCCCCGATGACCAATATGTATTATATAGTAGTATAGATAACATGAATGATCTCTCAACCATGTCTTCTCAAAGATTCAGAGTTGTTTAAAACATTAACATTTCAATTAAGATCGACTACTAAATATAAATTAAACATGTTTACATGCAAAGCACATAAAGATATGAACAATTGTTTTGGAACATATTTATGTGCCAGACTATTCGTAGTGGACGTTAAGTCCATCAAAATTGCTAATATAACGCCAATATAACCTCCCTTTCCCACCCCCTAGGACGCCATGTTAGCCCATTTTATCACCGAGCGTTACCTACATAACGCCCCTATATTTCATGTTTTTTTTTTTGTTTTTGTTTTTTTTCTATTGGTTCTCTCATCCTCATAATCCCCCATCTTCATAACCCCCCACTACACCTCTTACCTCGTTACCCCTCATTGCCACGTCATTCGACACATAGCACATAACCCTCAAGGAAGGGAGGTTATCACTACGGATAGCTTCACAAAAGGTGGGTTAAATGTTATGAAAATAGGTAGGAGTATGTAAGGCTTCGATAAAATTCGATATTGTTGGGACGAATGGGGCACCAGAAATTTAATTGTAACCCAGGATCATCGTCCATAAGTATTGATATTGTTGTTATCAAATCTATCACCCAAATCTCATTGAAAAAAATCGATGGAAGTATGAAATTGCGTGAATATACTTACATGATTGACAAAATATCATGAATGTTTCCGCGTAGACAAGTAGAGTATAGTATTTAGTATGTGTACCTGATTTTGTTGGATTGAAGTTAAGAATTTTTAGGCGGAAGCAATGTTGGTGGGATTATAAGTTAACTTGAGCTATTAATTAGAGCATGTGTAATGGCACTGTGCATAACATTATGATAGTTATATATTTTTTATGTGAATTAGGTTTTTAATAACTAATTGGGATATACTTGTACCAATGGGTCTTTGTTCCAATGGTACCTTTTATGTTAGATAAGACTTTGTCTTTTCAAGTGGTGATGATTCAAACCCTTTAATAAAAAAAATTAGCCGTTAAAATAAATAAAAATAAATTGGGATACACTTAGTCAATGTTGTAGAAATCGCGATTAATCAGTGATTAATCAGCGATTAATCGCTTGGCGGTCCCTTACCGTCTACGATTAATGGTTTAACGGTCAGTTGGTCAACGACGGTCAACATCGGTCCTTGACGGTCTTGGCGGCCTTGATGGTTAGCCAATTTTTTTAATTAAAAAAATAAAACTTAAAAAATTGCAGTTTTTGACTTTAATATTGTAGTTTTTGACTTAAATGTGTTTGTTTTTTGGGATTATTAAACGTATTCGACTTTATTATTGTAGCTTTTGACTTAAATGTTTATATAAGTACTAGTTTATTTCTTTTTAAGGTTATTACTTATTTACTTATTAATTATACGATATTATCATGTTGGAATATGTACATGTATATATATATATACTAGGATAGAGCCCGTATGTTATACGGGTTGAATCATTAAAAATATATATATATAGTTGATAATTCATGCATATTCTTCTTATTATTAGAATAACGTATAACATTACATTAAATAAAAAGCTATAGTTATAATTCATAATATGTTATTGGTGACTTTACTCTCTTTATCAAAAAAATAATATTCAGGGCATGTCTCTACTTGTATATTTGAAAAATGCAAAATAAACGTGGTCATGTTTAAAAAACAACCAACACTCAATAACGACTAACATGAATTATGAATTGAGAAACTTGAGTCTTTAAATCTATATAGAAAGTTAGATGAGTATACAGTTTTGTCAAAATTATAATATACACATTCTAATTGTTGAGTATAAAATCTAAATTATAATTAAAAGATTATAATGTTATCAATAAAAAATGTTATGTTGCATTAAAAAACTTACAATTGTATTAGTCGCGATGTCTAAAATTTTCAAAATGGATGAACATGTCTCATTTGATATGGTAGGAAAAACTATTTAATATTCGATCATATGAACATGATTTGTCGCTTATGATTTTCTCTATAAATATTATCACCCACAACGCAAATCTGATTGAATTTGTAAAATAGTATTAGGTATTCATTAATTAAAATATTAAATATGATTTGCTTAATTATATTTGAAACCGCACTAAATACGTGTTTATTGGTAATTTATAAGTTTCTAAATATTTTTTAAATGAAAGTAATAATAGTTTAAAAAATATTTTTAAACAAAAATAAGATGTAAATTAATACATGATTGTCATAATTTCATAAATAAATAAGATGTAAATTAATACATGATTGTCATAATTTTATAAATATAAATAGCTAAAAATATATAATGATGATAAAATATAATATAATTTCCAATAAAAAAGATTTTATTAGAGAATAGATTTGAGAGGGAAATTTTTTGTGAGAATAAATCTAGTGTTGACATGTGTCAACAATTGTAATTGTTTATTAGAATAGGAAGATATATATATATATATATATATATATATATATATATATATATATTGAGAGATAAAAAAGAAAAATTAAAATCAAAGTTGGACAACCAAAAAATATTATATAGGTATTTTACTAAAATATTTAGGTTTTCCAATGATCCTCTACATGTATATATACTTTTGTAATAATTTAGGGTCTCCGATTAATCGCTGATTAATCACGATTAATCGCTTAACAACAGTCGACCGTCGAGCTACCGCCAAATGATTTCTGCAACCTTACACTTAGTATAGGAGGAGAGTAAGTCAAAGGCATGTCAAATCATTCGTACGATAGCATTATTGGGTTAGTAAAGGAACCTTGACGAATTAAATATAAAATATAGCATCGATAGCATTATTGGTTAGTAAAGGGACCTTGACAATTTAAATATAAAATATAGTGGGCGTTTTTTATTGCTTTTCAAAATGAGTTATTGATCGTCTCTCTTTTAAAAGTCAGTAAGTCAAAATAAGTGTTTGGTTAAATAAAAAATATTTTTCCTTTTAACTTTTTGTAAAGTAAATCATTTCAATAAGCTAGAAAAATTTAGCTTTTTAAAGTGTTTTTGGTTTTTATAGTGTAATTATCATAATACTCTTATTTAACCTTATACTCATATAATCTTACCCATCTAACCATTTTTAGTCATTTATATATAAAAGCTAAACCTAACACTTCTTAAAAAGTAACTTATTGATTTATTAATTTTTCTCACTATAAAAACTAATCCAAATATTATTATTTTTTTTAAATTTGTTTTGAAAAAATTATAAATTAATAAATACTATTACCAAAAAGCAGACTAAAATAACTTAAATAAGAGATCCCAAACACCCTCTTAAATTAAAATTTTTAATCAGTGGGCTCTACCTTTTCCACCATCCATATGTTTACAACGAAATCTCACCAACAAATTAATACCTAAATAGTTTGTTGGTTGTCATTCTATAGAAAAATAAATCTAAATAGTTAGTCAACATGAATAAATAATATATAACCCAAATATTTAACGTAGGAGAAGAATTTAATTCACTAGTTAGTAGTTATACTTCGTTTTAGAAATATTTATAAAAATATATTTTTTAATGTCAAAAGATGAAACCTTCCTAGCAAAAAGCTAGCAAAGAAAATACAAAGAGACAAGTTATAAGAAATAAATGGTGGATACATTTTATATTTGCCAATCTAAATGTTTCATCTAATGTTAATACTCTTCGATGCAAAACTACCTCGTTCCCATTTTCATATCTTGGCATTCTCATTAAAGCAAACATGAGATTGCATAAAAACTGAAAACCGATCATCCAAAAGTTTGAGACAAAACTCTCTCATTGGAATGATGGTCTCGGTTGGATGAAAGCTACACTCATCAAATATGTTCTCGGCAACTTACCTCTATACTTTTTCTCAATTTTCAAAGCACCATCTTTAATGATTGAGGAACCCGAATCTATTCGCGTAAATTTCTTCTGGGGCTCTTCCAAAGACTCCTGGAAGATTTGTTGGTCTCATGGAAAATAATTTTTTCGCTCAAAAAGCTACCGGGTGGCTTGGAATTGACGGACTCAAGGCTGCAAACGATGCCCTTTTATCTAAACAAGCACATAATAAAAATTCATAATTTTCTTTGATCTTGATTTATTTTGACTTTTCTTCCAAGCATATCGATATACCAATATTTTGAGATTAACATCAATATATATCACTCTTTATGTTGGAATATGGGTGGTGGAGAATAATTTGGACAAGATCAAGGGCAAGCAGGAGATGAGCTACTGTTATTTCTCTGTCGCTTCAACTTTTTCTTCTCCTGAACTATCAGATGCCCGTATTACATAGGCAAAATGTGATTTCCTTGTTACGATCGTGGATGAATTTTTTGATGTTGGCGGTTCTTTTGATGAATTGGTGAACCTAATCCATGTGAAACGGTAAGCAATACCGACACTCATGAATTTGGTTAGTCTTGAAGGGCTTGACAAGGAGGTAAGGGAGATCTCGAAGGGGTGATGCGGCGGAGATCAAAAAGTCTAAGGGCGAAACTAGCAATTTGGGCAAAGTTGATTTTGAATTCAGAATTTGAAGTTGGTGGCTACGTATGTCGGTTTTGTAAGCCTTCCATGGCACGTTATTTTTTCTTATAAATAGGATTAGATTGAAATTTCAGTTTACATCAATAATAATAGGTTTTTATTATTCATTCCACAATACTTTCGGAAGGTGAAAAATCTATGCGGAGAGATCGGGGAACTTAACCAACAATCAAAAGTTGGTGAAACAAGGATGAAACGGACAATTATCCACGGACTAAAACCGGAGTATAGAAGTTTTATAACGTCTATACAAGGATGGCCGACTCAACCTACATTAATAGAATTTGAAAATCTCTTAGCGGGTCAAGAGGCTCTAGCAAAACAACTTGTTGGGGGTTACTATAAGGAATGAGAAAAACGAAACCGAGGCTTTGTATGCTGGCAGATCTAAGGAGAAACCATGGCGCAGGGGCGAAGTATAAGAGGGGCCAGACCGGGCCCCGGCCCTACCAGTTTTTTCGTTCAGAAGTGGAAATTTATACTTGTTCGGTCCGATTTTTTTTATATACTTAGTCTGGCCCAGTCTATATATAAATTTGAGGAGCTAAACTAGGTAACATAATCTTTATAGCCTAACTGGTTCCGCCGAGAATATTTGATCTCAATGTCCCGTGTTCGAATCTGTGCTACTCCGTTTTTATGTTCTCCTTTTTCCTTTTTTATTTTTTTATTATTTACACATGAACACAAACACAAAAGGGGTTTAATTTTTTTTAAATCTGGATTGCGTCCCTGAGTCCCAGCCCCCGTCGCCCTCTCCCCCACCCTCTACCTCAGACCTCCGAAGCCCTCCACGCTACCGCCGGCCAGCAGCCCACAACGCCACCGTCAACCGCCTGTCCGCCACACCACCTCCACACCATCGCCGGCCTCCCAGGCTCCCACAGTCCCACCGGTGAGTCACACTCACAGTTCCAAAGAGGCAAAGACTCCAATTTCTACAAGTCTTCAACTCACCAAGGTTTTAACATCTAAATAGGTTAAGATTCTATACTTTAGATGTAATTTTGAACCTTGATTATTGATTTATTGAGATGTTCATTTGATGATTTCATCTATGGATACTAGATTATTAAAATTAGGGTTCTTGAGTTAAATTTGGGAAAATTGATTGTTGATTGATAATCTTGTTAAATCGATGCTAAATAATCTATGGATGCTAGATAATCTTGTTAAATTGATTGTTAAATTATATATATCTTGTATTGATTTTGGATTTTAGGGTTTTGCTTATTGAATCCCCAATTATTTTGGATGTGTTTACTTAGTGCAACATGAGGAATTGGAATCATACTTCAAATTGTTAGAGTTAGGTTTGTAATTTTAAGTTTTCATAACCCAAAATAATTTGAAATTTATAAAAATAACCAGTTTACACAAAGTCACAACCGTGATTATATTTGTTTAAATGACAATCAGTTTAGTAGCACGTCCAAACACTCCCTAGAAGGTCTCATGTTTGAAATCTTGTGCTTCTAATTTTTCATTAAACATGAAACTGATGCAACTTTATGTTGTTTAAAACCAAAGGGAACAAGACCTTTTGTTTTTTAATAAAAAAATCATGCAAAACTTTAGCAATTTAAATGTCAATTGTCTTTTCTCTCTTTTTTTTCTTTTTTCTTTTTCAAATGTAACGAATTTTTGTTGTTATCCGTATGGTGGTGCAGTATGAAGCATGTCCCGGGCTTCATTGAGAAATCTGAAGAGCTTAAATCAAAAGGTGTGGAGGACCTATTGTTAATTAGTGGTAAGTTCTTTATAAACTAGAAAGCTAATTCACATTTATCATGCATGCCATTGTGTGAATTGAACATTTGGTTTCTTGATTTTTTGCAACTCTTTCATTCGCATCACTTGTAAATTAGAAGAGAATACGTGGGCAGAGCACCCATGCTGAAAAGTTTGATCAGGATTGCATAATCGATGAATTCAAAGATCTTAAAGGTCACCGGGCTGAGTTGTAATCATGTTTCCAGGTAATCTTCCTTTCTCTAGCATCATTTAGTTTTTTTTTTATGTGAAACAACGGTTATTTTAATGAATTAAAACAATTAGATATTCTTATTTTTTGTTGTGTGACCCGACCCGAATCAAATATCCGACCCGAACATATAACCCAATTGTTGATAGCCTATTTTTTTTTGACCCTTGACTTTCGGCCCGCTCGGGATTTTTGGTCAAGCTTCGCCCCTGAATCACTGGGCACACATTAACAGATTTGCCAAACATCTCTTCATGCTCCTTCAATAATCTAGTCATGATTACCACCCTAATGTCTTCTAGCATGTTGATGAGGTGCTTGGATCTAGAGTTGATGGTAAAACGATTAAAGGTTTTAACTATGTTATTCACCACAACATCTGTTGCTTCCCATTTGAAGATAACACCTACAAAAAGCCTTTGTTAGTTGAGCCAAAAAGGCAGTAGTGGCATCCTCAGAATGTGTCTTCATTTCTTCAATTGCAACTAGGAATCCTGCTTCATTATATCGCTTAGAGCTACCCAGCCCTCCAAGCGATACGCTTGGAGAGGGTTTTCCAGCAAAACCCTAATTTCCCTCTATTTAAACACCTTTAGCCATCATTATCCCATTTGTGCACGCAAAAATGTCCCATCAGCTGCAAATTCGTGCTCTCTTCATATCCTACTCATTTCTCATTAAGATCAAAGCTTTTCTTCAAGATCCAGGCCTAAATATCATCCTTTTCCATCCTACATCTTTCGGTATGTGTTTTCTTAGGTTTCGATCATCTTAATATTGTCAAGATTCATGCTTTATAATGGATCTAAGTCTGATTTATGTTTTTATGATGATATCAAGTGTAGATCTAGTGTTTATAATGGTAAAGATTGCATATTTGAATCAAGAACATGGCTTTTATGCATGATATGATGATACATGCTAGATCTAGGGTTTTGCATGAGAAAACATGCCTGCATGTGAACAAAGCTTGATTATTTGTGCTAGATCTATGTTCTAATGACTTGATAATGATAGATCTAGGGTTGTTGTTG
>JBCNJP010000008.1:61330053-61353277 GCA_039602395.1 Deinandra increscens subsp. villosa | reverse complement strand
ATAATCTATTCATTTTTTTCAAATACGATTTTCAACTAATACCTTATCATATTTAAACTAATAATCCATATGTAGTCGATACATGTTAAACAATAACATATACATTTTAATGACTATGTTGCATATATGCAACTTAACTGTGTTGCATATATGCAACATAACTGTTTTACATACCTGATACATAACTGTAATTAATTCATTAAACATTGCTGCATGTTACCTTCTACATATACAACAAGTGCATATTACCTTCTACATATATAACAATTTGATTGACAAAAAAAATTCAAACATGCCACACAATCAAATTTAAACATAAACGTCATCGTATTAAACGTTTAAACCAAATACAATGTCAACATTCTTCCCTACATTCTCATCGTCCTTACTTTTTACTATTTCCACCACTTTATTCATATCACTCTCTTCTTTGTTTATATCATCCCCAACAGAGCTTAAAATACGCCTTACTTCCTCTTCTTCATTTACTTCTTAGAATCAGCAACAACTTCTTTCACATTTTACTTTCTTTTACCGGCTTCACATTCATCTTTGTTTTTATTTCTCCCCTCGTTTACTTTAACATTGATGTTCCTTTCTTTCATTTCTCTTCGAATATACCGCTTCTGGTACTCGTTTGTCGCTTTCTTTTTGTTTTCACCCTCATCTACCATGATTAGGTTACCTGTGTTGCTTTCAAACTTCTTATAGTACACTGTTGCAACTCTTGTGCTTTTTCTTCCTGTAATTTACAAGGTAGTATCATATTAAAATTATTATAAATGGAGGGTATTAACACTAACTGAAACTATACAATAAACATTTCTATAACTATAGTGCTTATATGCAACATACCTATTTGGTATATGTGCAACATTGTTGTGTTGTATATATACAACATAACTGTGTTGCATATGTGTAACATAAAGTGTGTTGCATATATGCACCATGATTACAACACAGTAATTATATGATTATATGTTCCATGTATGCAACATAATATTTATGTATGATATTTAACAGTCGAAGTTGATCATTACTTCTTTGCTTGTCCATCCTTCTGTGTTTTTCTCCCCTTTTCTTTTGCTATATATATTTTTTGTTTTTTCCTGAAACAACAGGTTATTCTTTTGCATATACGAAACATAAATATGTGCATAAGGACCCACATTAACTGATATGTGCATAAATCTGTCAAACAATATGTTTCATATTTATGTTGCATATATGCAACGTCAAATGAAACCATGTTTCTGTTTATTGTTGCATATATGCAACATGACTATGTTGCGTATATGCAACATGACTACGTTGCATATATGCAACATGACTATGTGGCATATATGCAACGTGACTATGTTGCATATATGCAACATAGTCACTATGCTGCATATATGTAATGTGTATGTGTTTATAGTTTACAACCTCTTGATATTCTAATTTATATTGCATGTAAGGAAAAAATTATTAAGACATGAAAAATATAGCTTATATCTTTTAAATCAAACAAAACCATGTTTCTTCTTATGTTGCATATATGCAACGTCAAATGAAACCATGTTTCTGTTTATGTTGCATATATGCAACATGACTATGTTGCGTATATGCAACATGACTATGTTGCATATATGCAACATGACTATGTTGCATATATGCAACGTGACTATGTTGCATATATGCAACGTGACTATGTTGCATATATGCAACGTGTATGTGCTTATAGTTTTAAACCAAACTATATTTTTTGTTTATGTTGCATATATGAAATATCAAATCAAACAATGTTTTAGTGCAAGTGTAAGTTTAACATAAAAAGTAACCTCATCCCCATAGTAAGAGCATTACAAACTAAAGATTAAGTTCGAAGGCATCTTAATAAGCCATCTGAAATAGGAGCCTTAACAAACTTAATAAGCTAAACAAAGTATCGAAAATAGAGATGTTTTACCTTGTGACACTAAAATACACATTTCTATTTATTTAAGATGATAACACATGTTTGGTCAATTATCTTTTTATATCCTATAATGATATCTTAGTCATTGAAGGAACTAAAGAACCTCTGCAGACACATGATGATCCATATAAAATAAACTTGTATAATGCTAGAAAACAATGAACCGGGATTTGACACCACCTGATTCAAGCGATCAATATGGAACTAAAATGATTAAGGATTGTATGATACTAAAAAATTGCATAATACTACAAAACAATAAACTTGGTTTTGACACCACCTAATTGGAGCTAGTAATATGGAACTAAAATGATTAGGGAATGTATAATGCTACAAAACAATGAACCTGACTTTGACACATAGTCTCCAAAGTACCTTTAT
Organism: Deinandra increscens subsp. villosa; assembly: GCA_039602395.1. NCBI lineage: Eukaryota > Viridiplantae > Streptophyta > Magnoliopsida > Asterales > Asteraceae > Deinandra > Deinandra increscens. Next base: position 61,350,939 of record JBCNJP010000008.1, on the reverse strand, counting down.
TGAGCAATATAATCCATGTAGTCAAGGCACACTATTGTTAGATCAAGAACAGAGCAGGTTATAAAAAAAACTTGTTATTTGATAAAATGGCATGAGTAATTGTTGCAAAACAAAATAGATGATGTTAAATAAAAATAATATTGATGATGGTACCCATATTGATGATACTCCATTTATTCTACGTAAACACACACTATAATAAAAAATACAAAAGTGTAATATTACCTGGAAAACCCGATTCATCTATTCGCATATGGGATCGAACTTGCTAATTCGAATAATTGCAACGTTATGTCCATGTGTGATTCGAGAAACCCGAAGTGGATGAAATCATGGGAGTGCACAATGATTAGGCGTACGGAGATCGATTATTGCTCTAGAACAACCAAAAAAGGAAGAGAAAACATAACCAAAACCTTAGATGCGTTGATCGTTGCGATTTGATTTTGAAACAAAATCAATGATTGAGTGTTCGCGAATCATTATTTGATGTTTTTCTTCGACCGTTTTGTTGAATTCTTTCTTTAATCATGCTTGTATAACCTCGATTCAAACCCTAGTTTGAGCAGTCGCCTGGTTCGGATCTTCGAGAGAGAGAGCGAGAGGCATGATTGTGTTACGTTCTGTTTTTGTGTGTGCAGAATTTAGGTTGAATAATCAAATTTCCACTTTACCTAAATTGCCCCTCCACCTATTTTTGTTTGATAAAAGGACGGAAGGTTTAGTTCATACCATAATTAACCAAAATGTATTAGTTTTCCAGTTTTCCAATTAAAAGTAGTTTTCCATGGAACCTTACCCCTCTTAGTATTAGGTACTAATGTACCCTTCCATTTTTTGAGAAACCTCCTTTTTTATAAAATCATACCATAATTTTCTCTCTAATGGAATCAAGAAGGTCAAGAACCGATTGATAACGCAACTTACCAACCCAAGAATTAAATGCCTTTGAGATATTGTTGGTAGAGGTGCATAAAACAATTTTTCTTTCTAATCGGTTTCGTTTAGGATCGTTGACAAGTCAAAACCGGTTAGGGTGGTAACCGGTTCGGTTTGTAACCAGTTTGAGAGGAGAAAACATGTAATTGGTTAGTAACCGCCGGTTTCAGTTAGAAACCAGTTAACCGGTTTTTTTTTGCAACCGGTCTAGGGAATAACCGGTTTGTGGACATGGGGGGGGGGGGGGGGATGTACAACCGGTGGGCCGGTTTGAAACCCTAATCGATTTGTCTAGATAAAGGTTCTGGTTTTTTTCCTAACTGGTCGAGCAATCGGTTTTTTTGTTCAACTGTAGTTGTTGGTGATGTAATCACACTTAGATAGTGTCCCAAACTTGCTTAAAGATTTACCTAAAATGTAATATTATCTTGCTTGATGCATGAATTCTATATTTGTATTCAGTGTTTACACACCTAGATAGACAAAACAAGATCCCTATTTAAAGGATAATGATTTGTAACCTGCTCAACTAAATCAACCAAGTCGTACGCGTATGTGTCAATGTATATACATTTTTGATAGCCAAAACAATATCCCCTCTTATAGGAGTTTTTATCGAAGCGAAAGCAACCCCATATTTTAATTTTATTTTATACTTGGTAATCTTCTCCTTGTTGTTACAACTATGACATCCACATGCGTCTCAATCAAACTACCCACATTTAGAGCATCCATATTTTTCATATTTGTCTCCATCTTGAATCAAGCAAACTACAGAAATCTAGAAACATGTCTCAATCAATCTATAATTTGCCCCCAAAAATAATTTATTGTGGACCTGCGAGAAAAAAACAACAACCAAATCATGTTAAGCTACAACAGTTTCATCAATATTTCAACCAGGTTTTAATAGAAAGAAATAACAAATAACAAATATCAATAGATTCATAAAATATTTGATTTCAACGAATATTACAAGACGATTTCGAACCTGGAGAGACGATTTTAAACCTAGATAAGATGATTTTGTCAGTTGATGTGTGATGATGATGCTTTCTAAGACGATTTCGAACCCATGAGACGTATTTTTGGGTGATTTTTTTCATTAAACCCCAATAAACAATTGGAGGATAAAACGGTCATTTATCTTAAAAATGGGATATATGTAATTTCTATTTTACTCTGGGTATATACACAATTAGAATAAAAAATAAGGAGATATATGTAATTCTCCCTTTAAAAAATCCTACTTTAAGAAATCCAATGTCAGTCCTAACATTATATTTTTGATTCAATTCCAACACTTTTTTAACACTGTTAAGTCTAGCAGTAAGACTAAAATAGCCCTGTTATTAAAAAAATAAAAAAATATGTATCTTCAGATCTGATTTGGAAGTTGAAATTGCTCCGCCGGCGTGATTTGGAACGAATTACGCCGGCAAAATTCGACATATTAGTTGAATCCACCATCAGTCGTTTCAGGGTTAAATTCATCATTCTTTACTAATTATGAGATGCTATGAAACTCCTAAATCATGAAGAAATCAACGTAGATATGTTTGTTGGAATTCTGGGAGAAAAACTAGTGAAAATGGGTTTTTTCACTAAGTGTGAAAATGAGTTTTTCACCAACTTTGGACTGAAATAAAATACAGATAACATAGGTTGTTGCCTCTGTATTTAATGGGTTTGTGTAGTACGTTGTGAGGGCTTTCCAACGCATCAAACCACGTCCAAATCCGAGCTCGTATGAATGAGATATCGAAGCTCAAAGTTGAGGTCTCGCAACTTGTGAAGCTGCGAAAATTAGAGAGAAAAATGCTAAGTATAGCATGTTAACTCATCCCACATTGGTTGGGGATTGAAACCAAAAGTGGTTTATAAGGTGGGAACCTTACCAACTATTGTTTCCTTTAGTAGGACACATCCCTTGGACCCTGAGGGGTGCGAAAGCACCCCTAACTCGCACACGCGCGCGCGCGTGGCGTGGGCGTATGAGGCGCAATGTGGCGCTTTGATGGCGCACGCTCGCATCGCCGCGAGCCGCTTGAGAGCCGCCTTATTGTTTTTGGGTTCAACCGGAAGGTGTTCCGGTTGAAGTCCAAACGGACCTGTGTGGTCTGGGCAGAGAGGTTCAAGCGGAAGTTGAACCGGAAGATCAGTTCTTCCGGAACCAGCTGTTACGCGGAGATTCCTCCGGATTGACAGCTGTAAACGCGTTTTGAGCTAATTAAGGTAATTCCGCGTTAATTAGAAATCAATTTGCATTAAAGACGTTTAATGCAAAGTTTGACTACGAATTATTTTTGTGTGCTCAACAAGTCATTCCCACCACTATATATACAGCCTCATTAGTTGAGGCTAGACACACCAGAATTCACACAGAATTCTTACTCTCTACATCTCCTCATTCTTTCTCTCATCTTCTTCATCGTTCCTGTTCTTCAAGCTTCAAGGTACTTTCAAGCTTAGAGTTATCCCGGCCGTACAATACGGTTTAGGCGATTGTACCCTGGGAAACAAAACGGTTCTTCGGTAGACCCGAAATTTGTTTTAGGGACCCGGGTTTTGACTCGAATCCTTCGCCAAAGGTTCCTTGGAACCTTCTCGTTTTCTTAATTAATATCAAAAGGTTTTCTCAAATCAATTCTCTTTGACTTTCAAAACCTTTTTCATAATTCTCTGTCATTAATTTTTTCTTCATTCAAATCAATAGAATTTCATTTTCTTTGTATTGTAATTTTAATTTATTCCATTTCCTTTTAATCTTATATTCATTTCTTTGTATTGTATTTCATTTCCGTGTAACCTTTCATCATTTCCTTGTAATTGTTGATAGGAGTAGAATTTCATTTTCATTGTATTGTAATAGATTAGATTTATTTCTTTTGTTGTAATCGTACTTAAATAAAAGTATTTATTTTAATTAAATTTACGAACGGTTTTCCTACAATGTTTTAATCGATATCCAAACCATTATAATTAGCCAAAAATTGTGAAACATAAAAGTTATAATCAATATCTGCTTTTATATGAACTAAACAGAAAAATTAATGGTGTTAAGAAAAATGACTGAAATTGAAACAGAAATAAAATGTTTGGACTGAAATCGAACTTTTTAAAAGTTTGGACTGAAGTGGTTAATGGACCAAACCTTAGGGACGAAAAAGGAAATTAACTCTTAGGGAATTGACCCCATTGCGCGTAGTTGTGAGGAAACGAGAGGTTGTGAACCGATTGGGTTGTTGGTGGAGCTTGACCTGTATACAATGGGTATTGTTGCCCCGTAAATGTGGACATATTCCAAGGATTGATGTTTTGGTTATTTGAGTTTTGGTTAGGATTCATGGTTGTGAGAATTTAATTTAAAAAATATAGAGTAAAGAGAAGAGTGGCAAGATATTTATAAAAATGGGTGAACTTGGGGTTTAAATAGATAAAAAAGGTAAAACAAAAAAAGTTTTTTGTTTTAAAATATCGTCCAACGGTTAGAAATAAGACCATTCAACGGTCCTAAACTCATATCCACACCCGTTGAAATTATTAGGAACACCCACCGCGCATTATGCGGTGCGAAATGGGCCTGATCCGTTTCATGCCGGCTATAACACGGGTATACCGCTTCAGTGGCAGATCCAGACGCTTTTATGAGTGGGGGCATATAAATAGGTCAACTCAAAATCAAGTCGGATCAAAATGAATTAAAAAACAAGTCGGGTTAGAAAAAAATCACACTTACCAACTTAACCATATTGTAAAATTTATTTATTTAATTAAACAATAAGCTTAGACAAACGGAAAAGAATATAAATTAGTTGAGTGATTAAATAAAAAAAAACTCTCTTTAAGTAAGCTTGTTATGCATAATACTTAATAGTTAATATGATTAAAAAAAACAAAAATAAGGAGAATAGATGATTATCAATTGCTAAAAAGATGATGCAAGCTAGCAACATGCCTTGGTTCTTTTTTTTAAGCGTAATATAAATAAAGCTATCTATAAGGTTTTTTAAAATTCAAACCATACCTAATACCTAAGGGTTTGTTTTGTAGTTATATTTTAGGTAAGGGTTTTATGTGAAATTTTAGTCTTAGAATTTAGAGATTAGAAGCCGTACACACATTTTTGTCTTTCCTCTCTTCTCTTCATCTTCTTTGTTCATCCTCATCTTCTCGACCATTAAACCTCCATTCTCCATTAAATCTTCAAGTTTAAAAAATTTCGTTTTCTTTCTTTCTCTCTCTCTTCTTCAAACTCTTGGGTGCCTTTCAACTATTTATAAAGGGGCCTGGTTAAAAAACCTGATTTTTTCCTACTATTTACACAAATCTCAGTGGTGCCTTGCCCCCATGAGATACACATAGATCCGCCCCTGTTAACCACTTGGCCTAACAAGACGATCATGTGCGGCTTAAAATACTTCTCCGTTTAAAAATGATAACCAATAATTTTAAAACCTCTGTATCTTATTGATCTGGTCCCATGCAATTCAAATCTTGTGAATGTACAATTTACACGTGATTTTGCTATTTTAGCAAATTGCACTGATTTACCCAGAAGAAAGTAAAATACCACCATCTTCTATATATGTTGTGTTTTTAAATCCCATGCCATAATATCGTCAAGTCCATTTTCAATATTTACTTTTTGTGTATATATATATTAGATATCTATCAATCTATCATGCATGCGAAGTTGTCATGTGGTAAAATGGGTGAGTCATCTATCAAACCGGGTTGATTTAAAACGTGTTCGGACCCGGATAAGTCCGGATCAAAATAGCCTCGGGTATCGATCCGAATCAAAACTGACTTGTAACAGAAGTATAAACTTGGTTTGAGTTTAACTTATAAAAGAATTATATAAATATTCATACATAGTATTATATTTATGTAACTAGTAGACTTATAAGCTTAATCAAATTTGATTCATAGAGTCTACAATACAATAAAATGACATATGGTAGAAATTATAACTATCCATACAAACTAAATTTCTTTTTTTAACTTGGAAGCTAATTGATCTAGTGTTCTTGATGAAGATCCGTTTTCGCTAAGCACGCTCGTAACCGATCCTTTAAGCTCCTGACTCCGGATTCGAATCATTTTCCCTTCCTCTCCTTCCATCAAAGCCTTAACAACCCGGAAAACCTCTATACGGTCCACAATGCCCTTTTCATTCAACTTAGCTCGCATAGCAAGTTTTAGACCGTCAGTCAACATTATAGAATTCATCTTTTGTTCTGCATAAAGTGGCCAAACGATCATTGGTACCCCTTGATATATAGTTTCAAGAATCGAGTTCCAACCACAGTGAGTCAAAAACCCGCCTGTTGAGCTATGCCTCAAGATCTGGTCTTGTGGTGCCCAGTTGGGCACCACCAGCCCATGGTTTTTTGTTCTTTTCATAAACATTTTTGGTAAAAAGTAAAAATTTTCGTCGTGGTCCTTGGTATCAAGGTATGTAGTGCCGGCTACTTTATCTTTCGGGGTTCTAACCACCCATATGAACCTTTGCTCACTCAACTCCAAACCCATGGCTAACTCGGTGACTTGTTCAAAGGTAAGGGCCCCACCACTCCCGAAACAAATGTACAAGACAGACCCACGTGGCTGTGAGTCTAGCCAATTTAAACAGCTCAACTCGTTTACATCCTTACTGGGCTCAACCGACCCAGTTCGTATCAACGGTCCAACTGGGTAAACCAAAGGCTTACCCGGTTGGCCTTGTTGTAAAGCTTCAATCACTCCACCCTCCAACTCCTTAAAGCTATTTACCACTATACCCTTAGCCATCCTATACCCCTTTGCAATATGCAAAACATGTTTGTATGCATCATTCTCCCTATCTTCAAACGGGTCAGGCAAGTCCTTACCATGAACCGGTAAGCAACCCGGCATCCGAATCGGGTCGGGTGCATCCTTATACGGTCCGGAAACCGCCCGATCGATTTCCGGCAAATGAAGCATCAAAGACAAAGTCATCGCGGATGCCGGGAAGAAAAGATAATGCGGGATACCGAATTCGATAGCCACATCGAATGCATCGGTTCCGAACAAATCCGCAAACAAAGCAACCATGTTGTTTTCAGCAACCATGGAACCGATGGTTTCGCGAAGAGAAGCGATGGACCGGGTCATTGTGAGGCATATTCGGGTCTCGATTCGGGTATCCGGAGGCAAATCATTGAGGTTAACAGGAGGGAGGAGGGTGTAGTTGATAGAGTTTGGGAGGGAGTCAAGAAATTGAAGGCGTGAAGTTGATAAAGGGGCATCATTTGGGATGATGAAAGTTGAAGAGATGTTGTATTTGGATGAGAGTGATTTGGCAAATTCAAGTAGTGGGATGAGGTGACCCATACCCGGGCTGGGAACAATGGCGATATGGGCTTGTTTTTCCATTGAAATTGGAGTGAAAAGTGGGTGGTGAATTGAATGAATTATGAATAGGTGAACGTGTTATAAATAAGCAAAATTATGTCACATGTAACAAAACAATGAATGGGTGTGGACGTGATTCGTTTTGAATCTTATCTTTAAAGCATGGATATTTATGGCTATGGTCTTGAGTGGTTGGTTTTAAGCAAATGACATGGTTTTAAGAAAATGATATGGTTTTAATACATGATTGTTAGAATAGTTATAGTCATTATTGTAGATATTCAAGTTATAAGGATATTAGGCGTAAATATTTATAATTGATCGTGATTATAAATATTGAGGTTGATTAATGAGAACGATACGGAATTTCAAATTTTCCATAGTCTAATAAAGTATCATAATAAAGTATCAGTAGCTTAAAGATCGTATCTCTCTTAAACCCTAATTCGGTTCACCGTCTAACAATATATGTTTTTGGCTTTCTTGTAAAAGACTACTGGACGTGAAGACCTATCATAAGATGTAACACCCCGGAGACCTCTATTCTCTCTCCTCTCGGTTTGTCTCTGCCGCTCCTTTAACCTTTGTTGCCGTCTCTCAAGACCTTTGACATAGTCGTTTGGGACACTCTGGATCCTCTGTATTACGTTTTTTGCATAAACAAAATAACATTTTCATTTATAATCCTTTGATTAAATCTTTATGTCAACATTCTGTATTGGGAGATTGTTATCGTGTCCATGAATTAATATCCAAATTCTTACCATTACTATAGTGCATACGATAGGTACATTTGTCTACATGTTTGATTTAGTTATTTTGTGAAAACCATTTAAAACTTATTTGTGTTAATCTTATCTGTATATACACTAAATAACACATGATATTCTTGTGTTTTTTCTTTGCGTTTCTTGGTTACTTGGTGTAGATGTTATGTTGAATTTGATTCGTATTCTAGAGTGAAGATGAATTTTAGTTGTGGGAAACGGATGGAGAACACGTTTAATGCAATTGCAGAATTTGACTCCTTATTTATCGTATAAGTTAGATTCTACTTTTGGGGTTTGGATTTTTATGAATTGTTCATATACAGAAAAGAAAAGAAAGGATGTTTGTAAACAAATTGGGGTAGGTGGGGGTTGAGAGTATTTTTGGAAGTACTTTTGGTTTTCAATGTTTAATGTTTAAAGTATTTATGGAATAAAATCTTTCAAATTCATCAATCAATTGTACCTAGGGGTGTTCGCGGTTCGATTTATACGGTTTTTAAGTCAAACCATAAACTAAACCGTTAGTGACGGTTTTTAATAACCGAAAACCTAAACCGAACCATTAAAAATTAGAACCGAACCAAACCAAACCGCTACTTCCGGTTTGGTTTCGGTTCGGTTTCACGGTTTGAGGAACTTTAGGTTTTCAAGTTTAGAATAATAAAACTAAAATTAAAAAAAAACCCAATCAGCCTTATCGATGAGCTGTTGTGCTAAAGTTGAACTTTATATCAAAATAGGACATGCAACCAAATGATTATATGTATATCCATTAGAAGTTTAGAACATAGATTCTCCTTTAAAACAATATAATAACAAACCCTTAATAAGGATAATTAGATTTAGATAAAGTTGCAATCGTCAAACTCATAAACAAAATATAACAATTAAAAATGAACAAATCAGAATTGGATATCAAAAACACATATTCATTTATAATTACCCCCTATTAACAATTGTGAACTCCATGAATAGGGTTTTCCGTCCATGTACCATTCACCCAACGTAATGTACAAGTCATCTATGCACAACAAATGTTGAAGTTTTGGTGCGCCGTTATCCCCAGTTTTCCGTCCACTTTTCTTTCTCTATTTCTCAACATCTGCGATCGTTATTTTCGTTACAACCAACGTCCTGTAGGCCCACCGCTTCGAGGTAACCTTCCCTGCCTACAGCCCCCTACGGTGTACAGTTTTGCGCGTGTTTGTTGGAAACGTGATGCAGTAACCAACATCATTCCTACCTCGCCGTGTCCCTACCTCACAGTACGGATTTCAATCGATGTGTCCGGCCTTACCGCACGTTGCCTCCCATCCTCCCATGTCTACAGTGGGCTTACTTGCTTTCTCTTAGTCCTTATAGAGGGTAGAATGGGCTCATTGTTCATCATCGGCTCTCTCTCTCTCAAAAAATTCTAGGTTACTTTCCTCTCAATTCTTACATTTTATCATTCACTTGCCTAAAATTTATGTCATTTCTTCTTTGAATTGTGTGTTTGAGGTTGTTAATTTACCTTTTCATTGCTTCTATCCTCCTCATGTTGCCTGATTTCGTAGAATTTGGTTTATTTGCGTCTTCATCGCTCCTGTTGCCTGATTTGTTAATATACCTTTTCATTGCTTCTATCCTCCTCCTGTTGCCTCATTTGTTAGAATTTGGTTATGGGTGTTGTATGTTCATGTGTTCATTTTCTAATTTACCTTTTCATTGCTTCTATCCTCCTCATGTTGCCTGATTTGTTAGAATTTGGTTATGGGTGTTCTATGTTACATGTGTTCATTTTCTAACTCAGTTTTGAAGGTTTATATGATGTTAAAGAAATTTACTAATGACTATTTCTGTAACATGTAACAGTTGCTTTATATGATGTTAAAGATGTTTACTTATGACTCTTTCTGTCATACATGTCTTCATTGTTAATTTTTTTGGGTATGTGTTTGTCTTTGTTTTGGGACTGTCTCTGTGATAGCTTTCTTCATATATGATTACTTATAATGATTGGTATGTTTTTTTGGGTATTTATGATGTTAAACATATATTAGATGATTACCTATCACGTTTAGTATCCTTTTAGAATATTTATGATGTTAAACATATATGATCTGGTTACTTATCATGTTTGGTGTATTATACATGTGTTCATACTCTGATGTTAAACATTTTTACCTTTGTCTTTAGTGTGTTCTTTGGGGTTCTTCTAATGTTAATCATGTTCAGCTAAAAGGGTGGTTTAGGCTCATGTTTAGTATATTTCATTATCAATTTATCAGGCTAAACATGTTTACTTATAAGGGTTGCTATCATACGTGCATGTTTACTAATTTCTTGGTATAATATACAATTGTTAATAGAGGGTAATATGATGGTGAACATGTTTACTCTAATTTATTTGTCGTTTTTTAAAATGTTTTATGCCTTTGGTTCCTTTCAGGATAACCTTTGCTGCTTGCTTGGCACTGGTTGGTGAGGTTTCTTAACTCTACTTTGCTTTGTGCAATTTCAAAGTTTAGGATACTAGAGTTTCACTTCTTAGGTTCTAATGGTATTATTGTTTAGTTAATGTGTTGATTGGTATGTTATTAAATCTGCCTTTTCTTTTTCGTGTGGTCTGATTCATCTTCTAATTTTTGTATGCTTATAGGAAGTATTCCTCTGTATTTTTGTATTTTACAGGTGCGACTGATACATATCTCCAGTCGTTGTTCATGGAGGCTGCTATGTAAGTTTGCTGCTGGTTCCATTTACTTTCAGTTGTTATTTCTTTAGCCTTTTATAAAATCTATACTGTGCTTCTTTGTTGTCGTTGGTTTTCCTGTATTTTTGTATTTGGCTGCTTAGAAACATTGCTGCTGTTGCTCCTTTTTTTTTACTAATTTTACTGGTACTCTTATGCATGCCTATGAATTGTTGTTCTTTTGACACATGGTCTGTGCTGATGGTTCGATGAGAGCTTTATGTGTAGTGTTATAGCTTTATGTTCAGTCTTTTGTTTGGTCTTTAAAACCACGCCTCTTTAACAACAACCCTTTTCCTTGGTTTATATACGCTCGCGCCATGCCTGTCCAGCCTCACCCTGCAAAAAGAAGGCGGCGGTGTATAGGCGGCCCCAATGCTTCTGTGCAGGAAGCTCCATCAGCCCCCGTCCCTGCTAAGCCCGTTGGTTTGCTGCAGATAGCCTCTTCAACGACCCCCAGTAATAAGAGGGTGCCTCTGAACACTACTGATGAGTACTCATGTGTAGACTGTCAGCAAAAAGACACAAAGCACATGTAAGACAAACACAGATAAATAAATTTCTACAACTTTTTCTTTAAAACCTGATAACAGCTTTTGCCTTCTACAGGTACTGCGTTACTGGAAAGATAACTGACAGCACAGGCTCAGTCACGGCAACACTCTTTGGAAACGCAGTCGCTTACGGCAACACTCTTTGGAAACGCAGTCGCTTCACTGATGGGAATTAGCTGTCACTGATGGGAATTAGCTGTTATGACATGGTGCACGAGCATGGGCAGAACGATGAGTCCAAACTACCTGACATTTTGCACTCCATCAAAGGGCTGAAGCGGATCTTTATGCTAGAAAAGGGAAAGCGCGATTCCAAGGGTATGAGGTTTGCGGTAAACAAAGTCTATGAGATCCCTCAGAGCGCCGGTCCCAGCACTGAGAAACAATGCACAACAAGCTTAGAAACAGCAAACGCAAAGGCCAAAAGGAAGCTGCCTTTCGATGAAGGTAACCGAACACACTAATGAAAATACATAGCGTAATCACATTACTACAGTTAAATATGGTAACATTAGTACACAGTAGTTAATGTTTAGATTTTACTGAACAACAATAATAACCAAACAATTCTCATCAACAGATGATGAAGACAACGGGGGCACAAAGCGGGTCGCTCCGTAGAATGAACATTTTACAAGGGCTATTGCAGAAGCGTACACCGCCTGCACTTTTGGGTATGTAAGCAACATAACCATCTTTTGATAGTGAAGGACACATAAATGAACATCAAAGTGTAGGATGTAAAAATATGCTTTTGCATACTATCAAACTTTTAATTAGCAAATATGTAGGAGTGATGTTCATCGGGTGTGTCTTCAATGTAAAAGCATGGCTTCATGTAAAGGCCAGTGGCTGACTATATATATACTATCTATATCAGTGTTTTGTTGCGTAAATATCGGCCTTTTTACTGCCTTTGCTTAGTTTATAATCTTCTTAGTAAAACTGAATAGTATGGTCTTGAAGCACACAGTCAAACATCACCAAATTCACTTACCAACATGGTTGTTTTTTTTACTCTGAAGTGATATTAGAAGACCATAAATTATGAAGAGCTGCAGAGTCACTAACACTGATCTGCAAACTCTTAGAGTAGGTTCAATAATATTTACTTTTGGGAGGTCAAACAGCAGCTACTTTTAGGAGGTCAAACAGCAACATGAATTTAATGATGTGAGCCTTAACTAACAGATTACCTTTTAATGCGTTCATAAAGGTTTCACTTTCAAATACTCAAACAGATGGCTTTAAAAAGTACCCAACGAATGGTCTTTGTAAACACATGGGATTAAAAGGTACCAAACAAATGATCTTTGTATGTGCACTTTGACTTTAATGGTTTGGAAGGTACCAAACTGCAGTTTCATTTTAAATAAGGCAAACATGAGATTTCCTTTTAATGGCTACCTAGGAGCCAATTACAGCCCAAGGTAAGCATGGTTATAAAGTCTAAACATTAGATCTTAGTGTGTACTTTGGATAGATACTTGCACTTGAGATGTGCTTTCGTTTTTAAGCTTAGCTACAAAGTCCTCGATTGCCACTTTCCCTTTCAACAAATAGACAATAAATAGAACGGCTATTCACCGTTTCGCGCATCGCGCGAATCTAGCTAGCTAGTTAATTATAATTTGAACTTTTTAAGTGCCTAAAACCTAAACGTTTATTACACCAAAACAAATCTAACGTAATTTATATATCTATCTATCTATATATATATAAATATAAATATGAAGTGTATACGGTCAGGTCCGGTTTTTTACGACCGGTTTTTTACGACCGTTTTTTTGTATAAACCATCAACCAAACCGTTCACTACGGTTTGAAATTTTTGAAACCACCCGACCGTTAGCTTAGATAAAAAAACCGACTATAAAACCGAACCGATGATCGGTTTGGGTGGTTTCACGGTTTGAAACCAAACCATGAACACCCCTAATTGTACCCATAAATTTTGGCTTTTCCGTTTTTAGTTATTTTTCAAAAAAGTTTACAAACCTAGCTTTGAATCATCCTAATACATGTTTTAAAGTTTGTAATTAAGTGTATTGTGTTACCATCCGCATCCTATAAACACATCTCTAGAAACATAATATATAATCATATTTTTATATATAACATAATATATATTATTTATTTATGTATTTTATCATAATTTTATACACACACGCACACACATATATATAGGGGAGGTTCATTTTAGAACCTTCTGAGCAACTAATTATATATAGGGAAAATATTTTTTTCATGAATTTGAATGGTCCGCCCTTTTCCCTGAAGATGAGTGGCTTAAAATGGTTCTAAAAAAATTCCAAAACAAAATTTTCTAAATTTATTCTGACTATTTATATATATGTATATATATATATATATATATATATGTTGATTTTTTTATATATATAAAAATTGCACCAAAAATCTTAGGTAATCATTGTCCTTAATTCTGGAAAAAAAATTAAACAATTGACATTTAATGAATAGTGCACATATGCAATACACCATATTGCGCATATGCAATACAGTCTGACTTTCATATTTTTTTACGCGTTTCACAAAAAAAGGTGTTTTACACAATTCTAGCTAAATTGAAGTCCGACTATGTTGGATATATGCAACATATGAAACACACCATGTTACATTGATGCAATATAGTCGGACTTTCAATTTTCTTTTTTGGATAATGTACAATTTCTATTGCATAGCAAATTACAAGGAGATAGAAGACTTTCAATGGTTTTCCAGTTATTCAAATAAAAGTAATTTTCCAAGAAGTTTTATCTCATATATAAGTGAGGGAAATTGGATTTTAATAATCTCAAGTTTCACACATTGGACGAGATTAATCACACATTTCGAAATGTTTATCACCGAGCCCAAGTTTCAAACTATTTTCTCTCATTGATCCCAAACTTAACACCGTTAAGTTTGGGATCAATGAGAGAAAATAGTTTGAAACTTGAGCTCGGTGATAAACATTTCAAAAGGTGGGATTAATCTCATCCAATAGGTGAAACTTGTGATTATTAAAATTCAATTTCTCAATTAAAAAGAATAATAATTGTGTAATGATTAGGAGGGGCTCTATGACTACACTGCATTGTTGGCATCCCCCTCCTCAAACCCCGGGTACGGTTTCACCTAAGGATACGGGTACAATGAGTTTTCTAAATTAGCATCCCCTCTGCCTCTGTTTTCATCACCTCAACAACAATTCCAAGCCTCTTAACCGGTGGATCCATAAGTGGAGCCCAAAACACAAGAAGAATCGCCGGGGGGGGGGGGGGTTGTCAAAACCAAGAAAACCGTCTCACAAAAAGAAGGTCACGCCGACGCAAGAGAAGAATATTGTTCAAGGGCAGGACCAAGATGTGGAATTTGTGTTAGCTCAAGCTTGGTTCGATGTGTCGGAGGACCCGTTGTTGATAATATTCTACTCATTTAAATTTAAAGTTTACTATTTTTAAATTGGATTTTAATAATCCCAAGTTTCACCTATTGGACGAGATTAATCCCACCTTTTGAAATGTTTCTCACTAAGTCTAAGTTTCAAACTATTTTCTCTCATTGATCCCAAACTAACGAAACCGTAAGGGTGTTAAATTTGGGATCAGTGGGAGAAAATAGTTTGAAACTTGGGCTCGGTAAGAAACATTTCGAAAGGTGGATTAATCTCGTCTAATAGGTTAATAGGTGAAACTTGGATTATTAAAATCCAATTTCCCTATAAGTGAAAGGTTGTATATATGATAGGAAATTTTAGATATGATAAGTATGTAGTGTGGGACTCATGATTTCTTAAAAAGTATTGATTAACAAAAGAATCTAGTTTGGTTTGAAGCATAACGCTGCTGAAAGTTTAAAGAAGTTTAACTATCTTAATTTGACAATGCGTCTATTACATATTCTTCAATTGACTCACTCTCACTTAACAAGTTTTAAGAGTGCCACATTCTCATCAATTCTACATCTTTCGTGGAACAATTTGGCAACTATCAGTAACAAAGATAAAAAAAATCTAGCATCCTATTCCGCTTCGATTATATAAAAAAACTGTCGCAATGCACTGCGGGCATTACATCTAGTTCATACAATAGTAAAGCTGCATTATTGATACACTTTTGTTATCTAAATTTTGTTCACTGTTTGATCAATATTTTCTGGGTGATAGAGTTTCTAGCAAGTTGTTGAGTAATTTTTTGTTAGGTGTATTAGGTAAACCATGATCCTACAATATGGCTAGATTTGGCAGAAACGAAACACCTATAATAGGGTTTGGTACTTCAATGGATAGGGGATCTAGATTACCGTCTTTTGACAAAACACATGGGACGTTCCTGTTTAAGGAGACGTTGATGCAAGGTCGGGTTGTGACGGGGCAAGATGAGGTGGTCCAGTTGGGTTCAACTGAAGCGATAACCCTGGAACAATGGAGGGGAATGTCCTTGGTCAGTATAGTGAAGGAGGTTGAGGTGTTGACAAGAAATTAGTACGTGGGTCCCAAATGCAACAGAGGTGAGGTACATCGGAGGAATGAAAGTGCTATGGGTTGTTTGATAACCACTTACTGGATCCAGTAAGTGCTGAATATTGACCCGGTAAGTGGTCAGCTCTTTGATTTCCTCAAAAAAAACCTCTGACTCGGTCAACCATGGTTGACCCATTCCCGTTTTTGCTCTTACCTAGTTGGAGAATTATCACCCTCTTACACAGCTAGCCATCACCCATTTTATCAAACAGCCCCTTAGTCACCTTTCCAGACTTGGTCTTGGTCCATGCTATGAGGTTTCTCGAGTCTCTCAAAGTTTTGTAGACAAAACGGTTCTCGGATCTTGTGATATAGGAGCGTCAAATACATACACTTGAACAATGAAATTAATTAATATCTAAGGATTTATAAAAAGTTTTAAAGAAATAACGTGCAACGTTAAATTGACATGATACATCGTGACAAATAATTTTAAAAAAAAGTACAAAAATTCAAATTTAAATAAACAATGGCCATATGAACCAATACTACCCATCTTTGGATACGAGCCGTGTTGTACAATATGACCTGTATCTTTCCATACGAGCCATATTGTACAATGCGAATCGTATATACATTGTGTGACTATCACATCAAGCAATACATCAGACACCCGGGTCGAGTATTTCACGTGTTTTCTTTGAATCTTCGATGAGTTTCAAGTAATAACGGACTGTAAACGTTGCCTTCCGACCCCGGTTGGACCATAAACCATCGAAACCGACCGGTTTATCTTGAAGTGGTCCAAAACTAGTCAACTGGACTAGTGGCGGTTCTTGATTCAATCAGCTGGGCCAATCCGGTCCCAAAAACATTGGTTAAACATATAAAAGGAAATAATAGTAAATAATTTTACAAAAAAATACATTAATATCATTAAATATAAACTTTGTACAACTATGCATGAGTTCAAAAATACACACTTCATCAAAATTCACATTTAAAACCAAAAATAACAAATCCTCAATAGACTTCCTACAAACACAACATACACATCCATACACAAAACTCTTAACCTGGTCTTCTATATAAACAACTTACCTAATGTCTAAAATCAACACAAACAATTTTCCTGATATCTAAAATCAACACCCAGATGTCTAAAAGCAACACTCAAGATCCCGTAGCGTTCCCATGAGACCGTTATACAACAGTTGTTCTCGGAGGCTTCATCCCAAATCCTATCTTCTTCCGCTCAACTCTGTCAATACAACAACAAATGACGATCAGACCACTCATACCAATCTTTATTGCTCTTACTCAAACATGCTTAAGTTGAAGTCATGGATTTGCCTATGGTTAATCGAGTAAAACCTTCCAAAGAGTTCGCCTAGTCTGATTGCTCTCACTCAAGCATGCTTAACTTTGGAGTCCTCTTATCATACAAAACTGGTATTTGAGGACAGACATTCCTCATAAACCAGATAAAGAAAGAGGAAAAGAATACCCGAATCAGCCTATTCGTTTCGTTTGTCTTGTTTTGTTTTCGGTTAATTTTTTAATATCCCATTAAACCCGTTAGGGAATGAGAAAAAGGTAACCCAAATCAACCTATTCGTAAGTAAATGAGTCAAAAATGCCAAGGCCAACTCTCTTAAACCCGAGCTACATTGTTTTAAAACGAATATACTAAACTATATTCCCAAATCCTAATTATAACCCAAACATCATATCACTTATGATCCTTCGAATAATCAACTTTCATCATGTTTTCTACCACTAACCCCCTTGAAGGCCACCTGCCTCACAAAAGTTGCGTTTTATCTGGTCTCATTAGTTAGCAGGGTATTAGTGATAATGGAACTAAGAAAAGTAAAAGACTTACGTTGGGGCAAGTTTACCGAGGCCTTTAAGCTCTAGACCCACCTCATCAAAAACTTTCCCTGATATGTCAATCATATAAGATCTGTCTGCATCCGCTGGGAGTCCCCGGCTCACAAGCAAATCCAAGTCTTTTTGATGAAGCTCTCTCCCATTAACAAAAACATTTGTGTTTCCATCCGCACATTTTTCCGGCATTGGATAACTGAATTCCTCAATGTACGACTGTCAAATCGATTATTTTATACATTAGTTGTAAGAAGATTAATGGTTAGGAATGAGTCGGAACAGGATGAGTTGAGTGGTAAATATCTTTTGTTATCAAAACTTTTAATAAAATAGTTTAGGAGATTGTAATAGCTAAAATCACTTTGTGCAATTTTCAACCTGTTGAACCAGTTTGACCCACTTGACCCGCTACACTTTTAGTTAATCTTTTTAATATTTTGACCCATCTAAAACAATCTGAGACAAAACACGGCTAAAATCGAACTGTTTTTAAGTAATTTTTTGCAACTGTAATCTGATTTACCGTTTATATCAAACTTCATATTTCATAAGAGCATATCAAGATCAAGAAAATTACCGGAATTATACCACGACAAGGGCTACCCATCACACCCCAGAATCCGGCTTTTGAATCATACCTAAATCATAAAGAAAAAAATAATAATTAGTAATGTACATAATTTATATAAATTTTAAGAAAATACAACTATTGTGTTATCTTTCACAAGTAACTAACCAGTAATCACCAGGCTGTACAGGTCCAGCAAGCTTTTCAGCTTTCTTGACCAATCGATCCGGTATAGGATGCCCGTTGACCTTCACATTGACTTTTCCCTGGTCAACATGTTTACTAGACCTCGAAAACTCCTTAAAGCTTTTCTTGATCATACCCACAAAGAAAGATCCATTTCCTCTTTGTTGATATGTCTCCCTACTCGTATCCCCGGATTCTAGAGAAGTGCCCGTGTTGACACAATATTCATTCGATGAAATCTCGATCTCACTCGCCTCTGCAGCATCTTTCATAGGGCTCCCGTGGGACCTTGAATTAACGGGCTTTTCAGCCCGTTCCATTTCTGACCTTCTGCTTACATTTCCTTTTCCTGCTCGATTATACTTCGTTGAATAGTCAAAATGATTTTGCAGTGGCGAGCCCGAAAGCGGTGGAGATGGTTTATTGGCATTCACCGATGGATCAACAGGATTATCGTCTATAATAATATTAACTTTGATTTCATCCTCTGATGTGTACGAGAGAGCAGATTTGTAGGAAGTCAAACTCGGGCCTCTGAGTGGCAACTTATCCATTGACTCAAAGTCAAAACTACCCGAGTTGTCAAAATCCTCGGACGAAAATTCAGTTCTACCGGATCTGGATCTTGCATCTCCACGAGTCTTGTGATCATATCTTGACTTCTCGGGATCTTGATCGGTTTCTGTATAAACACAAAGAACAAGTCTTTTGTTGACAACAGAAAGCAACATCACTGCAGAACAAGCTGCACATCTCATTCTTTTTGTACTCTTTTCGGGTACTTGAAGCAATTCAAAACATTTACAACACGCCACAAACGGAGAACCACCAGCCACAGGGTGGCACCGCCTCACTCCGGTGGCTAAGATTCCCCTTGGAGGACGGCGGATTTCATTAGACCATCTTGTGTGGTGCTCAGAATTATGTGACTTCATAGAAAGATTGGAGAACCGGAGATTGACATCATGGCGGTATAAAACTGGATCATTTTGCAAAACAGGAGTTGCTACAGGCAGTGGTGGAGGTGGTGGAACTTGTTGGTGTTTATTGTAACAAGCTAAACAAGAACAAGATGGGTGGTGAAACAGTCGGTTATCAGTCAAATCGCTGCTAACATACTTCCCAGAATAATATGGATGATATGGGTTCTGTTCAAAAGGCATAACCGGATTTCGTCTATGATTTTGTGACACAAACGGGTCGTTAAAGACTTGAACTTGATTCAAATTAGCAATTAAAGGATGGTTTGGTTGATGCATATGAGATTTATTACGAGATCTTACAATTTCGTATTTGAGTTCCTCTAATTTTCTTAAGAGCTCGGCTTGATCATCATCAAGCTCTAGATCATTTGTGTTTTGAACCAACTCGGCATATTCTTGACGAGGGGCGTTATGGTAACTTGATGAACCTTCTTGATGATCAGTCTCGTGGTATCTCCAATTTGCGGCCCAAACTGATCTTCGTGATCTTGATTCTTCGAAGTCTATGTTATTGTCGACTTTCCCGGGCCTCCTGCTGCAAGTTTCACTAGATTTGACTCCATTTTCAGACCCTAAATTCATGCTCTTAACACTTTTGTTTGAAAAATCAAGATTCACTGATTCTTGGGAGATTTTGTTCGGAACCATGTCAGTTTCATCACCAGATTTCTCTGAAGATAAACCCGAATCCATACGTTTGTTCCCGGCTGCAAATCAAAATTTATATAAAATATGAAGTATGAAGAACACTTATACAATAAAGAACCAGAGAATCCTACAGAATATTGACCTGATCACAGACCAGCATTATATAAAGCAACCAAATGTGAAATAAATATAAAGAAAATCAAAAGTCTCCTAACACCAATTTGAACTTATTCAGACCCACAACAGCTTAGATTTTGACAGCTACAGGAAACATAAACAAAGAAAAGTCAAGAATGAGATGTTCCGAAGCAATTTAATGCAAAGTTTTCAAAAATCCATCTCAAAGATCATCATAAAATATTAAATTCACATTAATTTGGCCCCAAATCACCAAAAATTATGTTTTCAAGAAACCAGATTAGTAACCTTCAAAAAAATTCAAAAATTCACATGCTCTTCACAAGAAAGGCAAACCCAATTCATTTCTGCTAAAACCCACCAATAATAAATCATAAATTTACAAACCCACGTCTGAGTTTCTGGAAAACAATCCAACAAAAAACACAGAACAAGTCAAGAATGAGGATATTACCAAGCAAATTAATGCAAATTTTTCAAAAACCCCTTCTGAAATTCACCATAATATCACAAAAAATGAACAAAACAAACATCATCTAAATTCATGTTTTCAAGAAACCCAATTACTCAATTAGTAACCTTCAAAAAGATCCAAAAAATCATTTTCTGCAATAAACCTTCAATAGACCC
>JBCNJP010000008.1:61305011-61329553 GCA_039602395.1 Deinandra increscens subsp. villosa | reverse complement strand
GAGGAAACGGATCACTTAAAAAAACCTTGATTCAATTTTAAACTTAAGAGTTAAAACCTCAAGAATCTCAAACTGTAAACATCATCCTCATATCATTGGGCCCTTTAAATATTATTACTTTCTTTTTCTTTACAATAGCAATTTCTAAATTTTTTTAAGATTAATATATAATCTTTTAAGGATCATTGTACCTAGAAACAAAAAGCTATCAAGATGGTAGAGTGCAGATGTGACAAAGCTAGAAGGAAAAATTACCCCACTCCTTTCATCCAATAACATTGCACCTGCCCCTATTAACTTCTCCAAACACGCCATCATCAGCGGAAAGTTTACAAATCGTGAAAATTCTCGCATTTCGGACTTTCCATATACACCAAATAGAAGTGAGACAAATCGACCTAATCAGTTTCTTGTATCCATGCTCCATCGGCCAAGGATCGATTGATGAAAGCATGCACTTAAGTCTTAACATAGTTCAACACCAAGCCAATGACCTTGACCCAAAACTTTTGAGCAAAGTTGCATTTAAACAGTACTTAGTCAGTTGACTCAAACATCGCATCACACCAGTTGCATATAGCATCAGGGGTTATTCCACGTCTTAGCGAGGCATCCTTCGACGGAATCTTATCCAGCATTGCTCTTCATCTTAAAATATTTACCTTCAAAGGGACCCATCATAACCATGGAAAGCTCAAGAGTCAGCAAGGACATTACCGAGCCTAACTAATGAGCAATGCCAACGGTTTCTGAATCTACTTACAAGAAGCAATGACGGAACACGGACTGAAGTTGAACCGAACGCCAATATGGCACATATATTGTTGATTTTAAACACGTGTATTATCTTGTTGATGTAATATATCCTGATTGTTTCGTGTTTATGAAATTTTACAAATGTATGACTATTGATAAGCGAAGAAAGTTTGCAAAAGCTCAAGAGTCAGCAAGGACATATACCGAGCTTAACCAATGAGCAATACCAACGCTTTTTTTAATCTATTTACAAGAAGCAATGATGTAACACAGACTGAAGTAGAACCGGACGCCAATATGGCACATATCTTGTTGATGTAATGTATCATGATTGTTTCGTGTTTATGAAATTTTACACATGTCCGACTACTGATATGCGAAAAAAGTTTACAAAAGTCAAGAGTTAGCAAGGACATATATAGAACAAACGTTTGGGGAACAATTTCACATAATTCGAAATCTTGCACGAGCATAGACACATAATTAAATAAGGACCAACATGTTGCATGTATACGTGTATTGTGTATTACATACATAATATGACTCTACAGAGGAAGATATGTAAATACCTCATTACATAATATGATCCTATAGGATGTGGGTAAGACGATTTGTCAATATGTTAAAAATTATAATCAACCATCTAATGTTGAAATTCCGTGAGAACTAGAACACCTAATATTCAAAAGATACGTAACAGAAAAATGTACCATAGCCTTCGAGTGGATTTGATGAAATATATATATCGACATGATTTGTGAATACATTCCAATCGATGAGATGGAGATGAAAACTATATATTTGTTATATTAATGTTATTATATTAATTTCTTATTATGTAACGTTTTTAAGAATGGAATTAATATTAAGTTAATATTATTTTTATTTAATTATTAGGAGACATCGAAGAAAAAAAAGGTGAATAATGAAAAATTGATAATGATGGAAGAAGAATGAAAGTGAAATGTCAATGTGGTATGAAAAAAAAATCTAAAATAACATATACAGCTTGAATATAAGAATAGACAAGTCTTAGTATCAGCAATAATCATTTATTTCCCTTGTATATTCAAAACACTAACTTTTTATTTTGTCTTTTGACAGTTTTGTTTTTTTATTGTTTTTTTTTCTTTTTATTATTTTTTTTTTTTTTTGCCGTTCATTATTTTTTTATTGTATTTTATTCAAGCGAAACGAGTTTAGTAAATAAGTTGATGGTGTAATAAGTAGAGTCGTGTATCATAGATTTTTGTTTTGTTTTTAATCTTAACGAATTTAACACACGAGTTGGCAGTGTAATAGGTACAATCGTGTAATGTAACATAGCTTTTAGGTTATAGACTCGATAGTTTAAGCGATTGGTTATTGTACAGTTTTTTTTTTTCGTACTCCTTACGTAGGGTTATAGCAGTGCATCTGTTTTATGTATCTGCGTTATCCTCGTGACAACACATTTATTAGTATACTAGATTAGAACCCATATGGAAGAAGAGCCGAGTTAGCATATAAGGAAATATATCAACGCTTGGTTGGGAAACTCATATATCTTTCACATACACCCTCTGATATTCTTATGCAATAGGAGATCTAAGCCAGTTTATGCATTAGTCTCAGGTTGATCACATGGAAGCGGTTTGGAGAATCATCAAGTATCTCAAAGGAACAGTTGGTCATGGGGTTCTCTTCAAAGCAAATGAGCATCTATAAACCCAAGCAGACACTGATGCAGATTGGGCAGGGGACAAAGGAAATAAAAGATCAACATTAGGCTACTTAACCCTAGTTGGCGCGAACCTAATTACGTGGAGGAGCAAAAAGCAAAAGTTTGTAGCTCTCTCGAGTACAGAAGCTGAATTCAGGGAAATAGCAAGGGGCTTGACCAAAGTCTTGTGGATTAGAAAACTTTTAACTGAGATTGGTTTCCGTCCAAAAAGTGCCAACCAAATTATATGTGACAATGAAGCAACAATTCAAATCTCCGAAACTCCTGTCCAACATGATCAAATAACACATGTGCAGATAGACAGACACTTCATCAAAGAAAAATTGGAAGCCGGAATTATTTAACTACCATTTGTGCGATCAAAGGACCAACCGGCCGATATTCTAACCAAGGCGGTAAATGGAAGAATCTTCAATGATTGTTTGGCCAAGTTGAATTTCAGAAATCTCACAATCCAAACAGAGTGGGAGTGGTAAAAGGAAAGGCTTTGATTGATGGTGATTTTGCGATATCAGTTTAAACTTTAAAGGGTCAAATGACAACTCATTTCCAGCCCTTCTTTCCAGCTCATGACTTGATGAATTTCCTTGTTTATAAGTTGTATTCTTCCTATAAATTGTATCTTGCTATTCTGTACGACACACAAGAAATATAATACAATTTCCAACCTTTTCTCTGATTTTCATTAGTCAATAAACACCTCTTCATTTCTAGAACTTAGATACTAGGGATGTAATGGCATTTGAATTCGATGAGAATACCCAAAACCCGAGACACATGAGATGGCTAGGGGGAATCGGGTATGGGATTACTTTTGAGTTTTTCGCGGACATGAGACTAGTACGGGATTCTCTTTTACCAGATCCAATTACCTGATAACATATATCCGTTTACCCGATACCCGACATGCATTAATTTTATTTATTTATTTATTTATTTAAAGTATATATCATATGATTTTCTTTATTTATTTTTTTATTTCTATCTATATTTACTTAGTTAGTTATAAAAAATGATTAATATATTATGAAATTTATATATGTTTAGTTATTTGAGAATTGAGATACTTTATGGTGATTACGATCAACGTAATTAATTAATAGTTACCTGATTACCCAACCCATCTCATTGTCATCCCTAAAAGATACCTTTACACGAACTTAAAGCACGTCAGTTACATAACTACTAAACATTTTTATTATAACCGAAAAATTTAACTAAAAAACGGTTACACTAGTTGTCTTGAACTCTTGATACAATAACCCTAACTACGCTATGTATTTCCATCTTGAATCTTAGTAACTTAGTAACTCGCTAACAAGGACCGTGTTCTCTACATTCGACTCTTCCACATCTATCTTCAATATCAAAACTAACTCAATGGTAGAATCTCTTTTTGGTAATATTTGTTTCATCAAAAGGCATTCTAATCCGATAAATCAAGATGGTGTCCATCCCTTTTAGCAATTTAAATATTTTTTTGAACAGCAGAATTAGATATGTACCTTTAAGAAAAAAAATATTTGCTTCATGTTGTTGTACAAAGAAAATATTTGTGACAAGTCCAATCAAGGAAGAAATGATACATGGCATTAAAAAGTCTACTGCTCTGTGAAGCCATGAATAATGTTGGTTCACCATAAACACTGTGGGTCTGCCCACACACTAGCAGCAGAGGACAGTCCACCGTCGCTTTTTAAAACATCTTTATTGCTCAGTGAAAGTAGTAGTACGTCACACGTGTCAAGTACTGGTTGGCGAAATATGGCTTGTCATGTTGTTGTCGGTAACACAGGTGTAAACGTCTCAATGCGCCGCCTCTTTTATATATATTTTTTAAAAGAACATTTTCAAAAATGATTTTTTAACCTGATAGTTTAATAAAGATTCATTTTATTTTTCACCAACCACACATTTTGAAACTACGTTACAGTATTTGCTCTTACCGCTGCTTATTATAAGCTAGCTTTTGAAAATCTAGTTATAGTAGCGTTTCAACTAGCTTTTATAATATTTTCAGTTTTATCTTTTCCTAATTTATAAATAAATATCTTTATTTACATTTATGACATGTACTTTTATGTTATTTTATATTTTTCAGCTAGTTTATCAGTTAGTTATTAGCAAACGTTATTTTTTATCAGCTAGCTTATCAACTAGCTTATAAATTATCAGCTAACAACTAGCTTATCAGCTAGTGCGCCAAACACAGCCTAAATAAATACCCTAATATATTCTTTTGACTTTTTTGTTCATTAAAATGTCTTTTTCTCAATGATCATTCGACCCTAGAATATGGTCGGACAACCCTAGATTATGATCGTACAAAGCTAGAGTATGATCTTTCGAGACTAAAGTAAGGTCGGAACTCGTAAGATCTTAGAATATGGTCGTCCAAACCTAAAGTAGGATCTTGCGAACCTAAAGTAAGGTTGGAATACTTGTTGTTCGGCCCTAGGTTTTTAAATTTAAATATTAAATTAATATAATAAATATTATTAATATACTTTTCGCTTATAACTTTGAAAATATAAGGGTGGGGGATGTATGATTGATTTGAAATTTTGAATCCTAAAACTTCAAAATATCTACCCAATAGCATGTTGTCACATGAGAGAGAAAGGGGAGAAAGAATTTGAAGCCTTTAGGGCAACTGGTATACCAGCGCCAACCGGCACCATAAGTCCCTTTAACGGCGCCAACACCCCCCCCCCCCCCGGCGTTGTATAGCGGCGCCGAGCTCCTCCGTCATATGTTTGGTGCCCGCGATTTCAAGTTTTTGACCGTTAAACGATCGAAAAAATGACCGTTGGTCATTAATTAATTATTTTTCTACCTTTATTTAAATCAAACTTTTAACCCATTTTTCACACTCCTACATTATTTATAAAACAAACTCTCTCAACTCCCTACTCAAAAAATTACTATGGACTTTCTCTCGTCCAACGATTCATCCGACTCGTCGTCCGACGAAGCCGCGGATATGTTATTCCATATGATGGTGAATTATCAACAACGTCGCCTAAATAGACGAGCGCAACATACGCTTACTCGAAGAGCTCGTCTAAATCGAAACCGTGAAATGGGGCAAACGAGTCTTCTTAGAGACTATTTCAATGATCCATGCATCTACCCGGCAGGAGTGTTCGAACAACGTTTTCGTATGCGACGTTCACTATTTTTAAGAATTGTGAACGATTTAGAACGAGAGAATCCATCGTTCCCGCAAAGAAGCGACGCGAGAGGAAGATCGGTTTCACTCCATTGCAAAAGTGCACGGCCGCAATTTGAGTTATAGCTTACGGTGTTACGGGTGATTCCTTCGACGAGTATTTGAGGATGTCCGATCGGACTATTAGGACGTGCATTCAAAAGTTTTGGTAAAGGTAATACTTATTGTACAACCTTTTTTTAGTAATTTAATTTAGATACCATGTTTGTTTTTGTCACACCCCGACCGACAGCGGAATACGTCGGGGCGCGATGATTGTCCAGATGCACACAACACTAATTAATGTTGTGATATTCTTAATCAACCCATTTTATATAATATAAGTAGTTAATACAAAACCATGATATAATTCAACAACAATGAAACAAATTTATTTGATTAATTAGGTCACACTAAGTCCGCATGCGATCCTATGGTGTCATCATCAGGAAGTCATCAAGTAATAGCAAAACATGCAACATGTATAAAATAAAGGTCAACTACGAATAGTTGGTGAGTAAACATAGGTTTAGAATGCTACATAGATTAAACGTTGCGATTCAATGAGTCAAGCGATAATATCCAATCATGATCAACGAGTCATATAAGTGATTTGCACCAAGCCTAGACAGTAAGGGAGCAATCACCCGGCGCCCAAGCCAAGGCAGCCCCTAGTGGGTTGTCAGCCAATAGATCTATCATTGTTGCCACAGCTCGATAGTTAATGGTACACATGCGATTAGCGATTCGCAAATATCCACACATAGAATCCAACAAGTATCACACAATAGAATATCACACATAGAACACATAGAATCGCATAGATTTTGCATAATAAAGAGTGTAAGGTTTTTTAATACCGATACATGTTGCACCCTAAAACATTGAAATGAAAGAGGGGCTATGAATACTCACCTAATGGAGGAGACACAATCTGAGAGAAAAGACACCACGACACGAAGAAGGATAGACCCGATGATAATCTTGACGACTAACGAGATAGAGGAAGAATAAATAAATAATTAATTAATTAAATAAATAGCTTAATTTCGCAATACAACCGACTCGACGACTCGTTAGTGATTTGGTGAGGTGATACGTACGATAAGGGACCAATCCTAAACTAAAGGTAAGGTCAAAGGGTCCTAATTGACTATTTATGTGAAAGTCAAACATGGTCAAACAGAATTCAACATAGTCAAACATGATCAAACATGGTCAAACAGAAGTCAACATAGTCAAACATGATCAAACATGGTCAAACAGAAGTCAACATAGTCAAACATGGTCAATCTAATTGTCATGCATCCAAGTAATCACTATTCCGACAATCAAACCCTAGATTTATCATGGCACCATAGTTCTATAATAACTTATCATGAAATTTGTGAATATAGCATGAATCTAGTTATACATAGCAAAACACCTCTTTTAGATGATGAAAAACATGAATCTTGCCCTAATTAAGCATTCATGATGTAGATCTAGACAAATCATGGCGAGAAACATAATTTAATCATCATAGCATGTGGATTTACCCCTATGTCTCATGAAATTTGTAGATCTAAGCATCTTATATTATAAAAATGCTATCTTGAGCATCATAACACATATATCTAGCCCTAGATGATATGCATGATGAAGATTATATCATTTCTAAGCATGAAGTCACAATCTTGATGGCAAGGTTCATAGATCTAACCCTAGGTAGCAAGAAATTTATAGATCTAGCCATTACCCAACACAAAAAATGCAATCTTGGTGTCAAAACTCATAGATCTATCTCTAGATGGCATGCATAATGAAGATCCAAGCATTTCATGGCATAAAAATACAATCTTGATATCAAGAACCCTAGATCTACACATATTAACCATCAAGAACATAAATTTAAGCAAGATCAATCATAAAGCTTCAATCTTGAATCAATTTTATACATGGATCTACATGATTAAACATTTATGATGTGAATCTAACCTAGAATCAAGTTAAAGTTTAGATCTTGATCAATGAGTAGCAAGAAACAAGAGGGTAGAAACATAGATGGAGGAAAACACACCAAATGACGAAAACCGACACTAATCTTTGCTTGATTTCATAATTTAGGAGCTCACAATCTTCAAGAACCTTAGCCTTAGCCTTCCACAATCGTTTTAGGGTTTTTAGAGAGGTTAGGAGCGGAGAAATGGGGGCTGGATAGAGTTTAAGAGCTTAAATACCTGTCTGCTAGAGTTCAGCTGAAAAATACCTTGTAGGCGTATCACCTAGGGGTCCCTGGAGTTCTAGGCGATATGCCTAGAACCTCCTGGACGGCCCCTTGGCTTTTCGCCTCGTTTCGCGTGTTCATTTTGCTGTTTTTTGATGTTTTCGAGTCCCGTTTTCTCCCAAATCACCCAAATCATTCTTCCAACATGTTAACCACATAAAATCCACTCAAAATCACTATAAATACGTCACGTAACTCGAACGTATGTACAAATTAGGTTAAAACATGCAATTTTGGTTAGTTTTGGTGTACGTATCGATTTTGGGCAATTCACCAACGATCCGCGACTCAATCAAGTGTGTGATGACTCGTGACATGATAATTGATTATTAGACACATAAAAATGTTTACTTTGATATTCGGTGACCAATTATGAGATTCTCGGTAAATGACAGATCGCGTACCGAAATCGTGTAGAAACCCGAAATTGCTTTAATTTCAATCCGAGACACCCAATTTGATTCCAATTGATTGTAACTAAGTATTCGATTTCGAAAATCGATTATAAATCATTTAGATTCATTAATTGGGGTGTAAAAACCCGAAAATACTTCCGGTTTTCAATAATTTACAAATCGGTAAATCGCGTAAGTTCAAAACGGGCCGGATTTCTCAATCGGGTAATTTGCAAATGTTACAGTTTTATTCTCATACGTAGTTTTAAAATTAGGTCTTTACAACTTGTATGGAAGAAAATATTTACGCCGACCCACTGCTAGCGATATTAGACAGTTGTACGAGTTTCACGAGCAGAAATGGGGTTTTCGTGGGATGCTCGGTAGCATCGACTGCACACATTAGGAGTGGAAGAATTGTCCCAACGCTTGGCGGGGTCAGTTTATACGAGGTGATCATGGGCATCCAACCATAATGCTCGAAGTCGTTGCTTCGTACGATATGTGGATTTGGCATCAATATTTTGGTATCGCTGGGTCGAACAACGATATCAATGTGTTGAATCGATCACCCATTTGGGATGATATCATCGAGGGACGTGAGTCCGATTCCCGTTTGAGCTACGTGGCAACACGTACAAGCGGGAATATTATCTGGGAGACGAGATTTATCCCGAATACTCTACGATTGTGAAAGGGTTTACGGCTCCCATCGGAGAAAAGCACAGGGTTTACATGAAAGCTCACAGTGCGGATCGTAAAGACATAGAGCGTACATTTGGCGATTTGAAGGATAAATGGCATATCATAGCTCACTCCGCTCGTATGTGGAATCGAAACAAAATCGCTAACGTTATGCGTGGTTGTATAATTTTACACAACATCGAGGACCAGGGTGTCGCAATTTGCCAATTTCATGAGGAGGAGTTGGATACAACGTATGAAGAAATCGACGAGGATCACAAAGGAGCAATTCGTCAAGAAATAAGAAATCGAGACATCCATAACCAATTGAAGGCGGACTTGATCGAAGATATCTACGAGCGATCACATTGATTTTTTTATCAAGTATTTGTATGTTTTATTTTTTTATCAAGTATTTGTAGGTTTTATCCTTTTTAAGAAATGTATTTGTAGTGTTTTTTTTTAATTTTAAATAATTTTTTTTTAATTTTCTTTTTCTATTTTTGAAGACAATAATAAAAATAAAAAACTAATTTGTAGTCATTAAAATAATTCGAAAATAAAAAAAAATAATTAAAAATAGTTTAACACCACATGGAGTATCCCCCTCATATGTTAAGTGGTGTTAACAATGACGTGGCGCCTACGTGGCGGTGTTAAAGTTTAACATGGCATGGGGTATACCTCATGCCCTTAGGTGGGGGTTTGGTGGGTTTTGAAGTCTTAGGCTTTAAAATCTTCATCCAATAAGAATGATACACATGAGAGAGGAGCAGACGAGAGGAATTGAAGCCTTAGGGTTCATTTTCTGTGGGTGTGGTTTAGGGAAACCGGCCCACTTGAAGTCGTGCAACTCGGTGTGGTAGCCAGAGAAAATCGAGAAACCGGCGGAACCGAGGGGGTGGATCCGCTGTCCACACCGGACCCCCTTAGGCTTCCTTTTTTTTAAATATTTTTTTTTAAAAAAGACATAATATTAAAACACATTAATACTAAGTTATTACAATTTTTTTATTCAAATTTGTTCAAAATAAATGTTTGGTTGACTTTTAAGTAAGGTCGAAATCGAGGATGATAGGAGGGACAAAATGTGAAACACATTTTTCAATGGGACATCTTAAGGAAATATTTGTGTCAAAGAGACATTATTGAAAATTTTCCTTTCTTAAAACTAGTCGCTTTTTTTTTAACAAGTTCATAATAACATAACGTAAAAAACCCTATAGCAAGACACTAGTGGCAACCTAACAACTAACAAGATTATAAATTAAAACAATACTAATCTTTCCATTCAACATTTGTGACACTTCGATTAATCCATATGTATTTTACCCGACCCGTTTTCGGATTCGGATTGTAATTATGATCATGAATCAGTGAGCAGTTTTTTTTTACTAGAACCGTACTAACTTAAGATATAAATAAACAAGAATGTTAATGATCTCATTGGAGTAATTAAAATCTTTGGTGTTATATTTTAGCAAGCTTATTTGATTTAAGAAAAATATTTCGTTAACAAACGTTGGTGACAAATCAAGTTATGATCAACCCGGCATCCGCTAAAATGATAGTGTACTCATAAAAATAACTGCTAAATCAAGTATGACGAAAACTATTTTGGATTATACCATTGCGAGCGTAATTTAATTCTAGTAATTTTCATATAATTACTTTTACGTTTCGTGACAGAAAATTTACCAGTTATACCGCAATATGCCAGTATTATACCTGTTAACCACCAAACCCTACTATATATACATGCAACTTACACTTGGCTACACTTGTCATGTTTTGGTGTATTATGATGACACATTTCTTCCTTTAGCCTCCAAGTAATCATGCCTATTGATAGGCAATGATTACATTTGATGATATAAAATACACACACATACACACACACACTCCATCTCACTCTCTCTCCTCCCTCCCTCCCTCTTTCGGCCGTAAACCCCCCCCCCCCCTCTCTTCCTCTTGTTCGAAAATTCCACCACACACACACACAATCATCATCTTCTACATGCAACAAGAGATTTGAAGATCATGCACTCAAGGATCCAAGCTTTAGAGTGTTGCCATCCATTTCCCTTCCTAAAATCTTCAAGTATGAAGCTTTCTCTCTCTACTCTCTCTCTAGAATTTGGAAGCTTGAACTTGAACTTTGATCCTCCAAAGCTTAAATGATAATGATTCTTACAAGATAAAGAGCTTAAATCCTTAAAACAAATAGATTGATTTACATACATGGGGTTAGATCAATGGGTAATGTTGATTTGATGAACACATGATGTTATTCTAAAAACCCCCACAAGAATTCTTAATGTTTTAAAGTTTAAATCTTGATTATGGTTGAAGATTTTTGTAAAATGAAGAAAAAATGATAAAAAGGATATGCATATGTGTGTGTATGTGTCGAAATATATATATATATATATATACATGCATGCATTCGTGAGTATACATATATATATATATATTACCCCTATTAACAATTGCATTGGCCTCAAATAGTGTTTTCCGTCAAGGTACAACCCTCCAAGCGCTAGGTACAAGTCATTTATGCAGCTATTGTAACGTCAGTTAGTATTTGGTTGCACCAGCCCTTCACGCCGTTGGGCCTCCGTTTGGGCCAACTGGATTTTCGTTTAGTTTGCTTGGGCAGAGATAAGGTAACCGTACGGTGACCTTACTTCAGAGATAACTCTTCCTCAAGTACTCATTGAAACCCTAAATCAGTACCTTCACCTTCAGCCATGTCTCGATCTCTGATGTGTTTGTTGGAAGCGTAAACCAGACAAGCATCAGATTTGGTCAAGAAAGATGTGTTCGTGAAGAGAGACATTTAAAGGAGCCAAGCCAAAGTCTGAATCCAACAGTTATTTTTGTTATTCCTTTTTGTATTTTGCCTTCCTTTTTCTATTTTGCTCTTAAGATCTGTGTTGATTTTTGTTTAGGTTAAAATTGAACATAGGAGAGGGATAGAACCAAGGTACGGTGATGGTGATATGAGGCTTGATTGAGGTGGTAATAAACCTAAAGCAGTGATTATGGCAACAACAGCGGTAGTGCGCACAACCCTTGATGGTGTTCGCCGGCAGCGAGAAACAGTAAACCTAACTTGTCTTCATCTTCAATGACCGGTAAACAAAGTCTTCGTTTTGGGCCATGTGTGATTGAAAATGTGTAGGTACATCTTCCCAAACATCATGTACAACTGATTATAATTTTTTACTCTACATGTGGAGGTTTCTGGTCATTCACGCCACCATACCATACCAATCTCCTTTCCGCTGAACGAAGACAAACCCATACCATGTGTTCTTTCCAATCGATCTATAGGTATGAACGAACATCCTAATAGAGATGATATTAGGGTTGATTATTTGCCATGTTATGGCTTTTGGCACTTCTGATGTTCCCCAGGTATGAACACACTCTTTAACTTTATTAATGTTCAGCATTCCATTACCACTACACCAATTTGCTTGGTTTTGATTTAAGGTATGGATTAATTAGGTCTTCCCAAATCGATTTTGTTATTTGACTAAAAAAAACCCGTAATTGAATTTCGAATTTGTATATTCAATTTCAATTCTCCCAATTATCATCGGTGTTTGTTGCGATCTTCCTTTCCTTTGAAGATTTTTTTCGTTCATTGATGTGAAATTGGTTGTTTATTTCTTTTATATTGGTTGTTTCTTTCTTTTATAAACATTATTTTGTGCAGTTTAGGTTTAAGTGTAGTTGATTTTATGTTTGCTAATTGTTTTCATTCAATTTCCTACTGTTTATATTTATACGATTAATAGTTTTAGATGTAAGGTCATCATTTTTATTCTTAAATAGAATGCTTTGATTTTAAGAATAAGGCTTATTTAACTGTATTTTTTGTTTCTACCAAAGTTGAGTGTATGTGTGCTTTACGTGGGTGGAGGAAGCAAACCTCATCTAAATGGAAATGGTATATTGCTCGCTGGTTACATAAGAGAAACTTGGAAAGTCAGCATTGGAGTCAAAGATTCAATATTATCACCTGAAAAATTGGTTTGTCCCTCTTCATTTCATCTAATTTGATTAAATAATGTTCTGTTAGTTATTGTTGTTTTTTTTAACCATTTCAGGTTGCAGCTTACAGATTATAACATTGATTGTGTTAAGACTCCTAAGACTCGATTAGATAAATGATAGTTTTCTACATGTCTTTAACTCTTTAAGGTATTCGTATTCGTTATTGCTACACTTTCTATGTGATGATTTTTTAATTTTTATTCTTTGATGATATTGATTTTTTATGAGCTGTAGAGAAGTCAGAAGTATGAACCATTTCTCATCCTGGGTTTGTATGCACATCAACACCGCTTCAATCAATGGGCATATCAACATCACCGTACGTTGGTTCCATCCCTCTCCTCTCCTCTGTTCAAGTTTTCTGTTTGTATCTCCTTTATCTACTTAGACGATGTGCGTCTTCAGTGTTTGCCCATTCAAAGCTCTCTGTGGGTAAATCTCTGACGTTTGTTTACTCAATTTATGACTGATTTTTCTTCAATTGTATGTCTCTGGGTGTTTGTTTACGTTTTAATTGCACCCCTGCTCTTCTTAGTACTTATTTTTTGGTTTATAGTGCTATTCACGCTCTGGTTTTGGACCGTCAATCAGTTGTTCTTTGTTCACAAAATTGGTTGCCCACTAGGTGTTCGTTGAAATGTATACTTGGTAAATAATTGTTTCTTATGGTTTGTTTTTGTACAATGTTTCTTAATCTGACCCTCTTTTGGGTTTTTTGGCGCTTTCCAAATCTGAATGTAATTATTTGGGGTTTTTTGTGTCCTTTTATGTGTTCTGATGTAATTATTTTTGGTGGTTATAAGAAATTTCTTGGGTATGATGGATGATGTTAAACATATTTGCTTATGAATCTTTTTTGGGTTTATGCATTTTATTTTTTATTCAAGGCTTTGTATGATAGATATGTTACACATACTCATTGATGAATGTTTGTTTCATATTGTTTTAAGGATTTTTTTTTTGTATGATATATGATGTTAAACATATTCAGTTATGAAGAATTGTTTGATATGTGCTTTAAATTTTTTAGTGAGGTTTTGAAATGTGATTGTCTTTGTTGTGAGGCTTTTAGTTTGATTATTTTGTTTTTTTTTGCCTTTGGTGTTTTTCAGGTTCACCTTTGCTGCTTGCTTGGCACAAATTAGTGAGGTATATATCTTCTTTTGGTGTGCTACTGATTTCCAACTTAATTTTACTAATAGGTTTGAGTTCAAAACTTCACCAAGGCAGGGATGACATAGCAAACTGTAAATAAATCCATGAACTCTAGCAGCCTTGAAATTTTAATGAATTCCCAACTTAATTTCACCAAATATGGAATAGGTCTGACTTCTAAACTTCAGAAAACGGATCTGGCCTTTTTATTCGAAAAGTACGGTCTATTAACAACTTTGAACAACACATTAACAGCTATGTTATTCTTTTTTGTTTTGGGGTTTTTTACCGGTCACTTTTTATGTTTTGGTTGGCCAAGTTAGTAAGGTAGAGATATTCCTTTGTTACTGGTTATGATTTTGAGTTTGGTACTACAAAATGGTTAGTCCTGATTTGTTATTTAAGAATGTTATTGGTTATCATGAGTTGTTGGTACTACGAAATGGTTAGTCCTGATTTGTTATTTAAGAATGTTAGTGATTACCATGAGTTGTTTGGTGCTTTTTGTTCTTTGGGATGTTATTCAGTGAATTGAGTGAATTGAATGTTTAGGTTATTTTTAGTTTTTAAATTATGTCATAATAATTCCATTTATAAATACTTGCAACTCAGATTATACGAATCCATTAGTATGCATTTACTTATCTCAGCTTTTCATTAAAATATTTTAACATTAACATGGATTTTGAAATATTAACATGTATAAGTTGTGGTTTTCCTTGGTTTTCGAGTTGTCATAGAATTTTTCATCAGGTGTTTGAAACCTTAGTCTAGAAGTTAGTTTGTTGCTTTGAAAATCTTAGTATTGGTTTTAGTTAGTTGTTTGGTTTCCAAATTCTATGACATCAGAATGGAAACACTTATGTGGTTGTATTGTAGGTCATAAGTAATCAGAATAAAAAAGACACACATATCAGCATAGTTAAGTTCTTCAGCCAAATTAACAATCATATAAGAAAATTAATATGTCTTAATCAGTTGAAAAACACCTACCTATGCAAGCATCACATATGATAATGATATTGGTTTTAATGAGTTTTTTGTTCTATGTGAATGATTTGTCGTTATGCGTGTCATCCAATATTGTTGTTAAGGTTATTTGTTAATTTGCTTTTGCTTATAGTCATGTGTGCCTGTGTTTTTTGGTGTTTTGTAGGCGCATTTCATACAAATCTTAGGTTGTTGTCCATGGAGGCTGCTATGTAAGTTTTCTTTAGTTTTGTTGTGCTGGGGTTTGATTATATATACTGTTTAGGCGTTCTGCCGTTTATGAAATCTCTATTGTGTGTGTTTGGTGTTTTTTGTTTTCCTTTGTTTATTGTTTTTGGCTGTTTAGAAAATTTAGGAGGTAAAAAAGTGCTTTTGGGTACTACTAAACTTATAAGTAGTTAATATGTAGGAAAGATTTTCATCAAATGTGTCTTCATTATAAAAAAAATGGCTTCACTGTAAGGACCAGCAACTGACTCCATATAATATCTATATAAATATTCTGTTGCTTAATTACCTCACTTGAATACCTTCCAAATTTGAACAGCTTTTGGAAGGACATTAGTTGCTTATACCCTATTCTTAAAATTCAATCTGTTTGCAATAGATTTGGGTGGAGCAAATGTGAGTTTGTTGACTGAAAAATGGTTCAACAGGTTTACATCAGATTTGGGTAGAGCAAATGTTAAGTTTTTCACTTGCAAATGGGTCAGGTGTCATCTCTTTACATTGCATTTAGTTAGATAAAATGGGAACTTATTGACTTCCAAATGGGAAATCCCATCTATTTACAAATGATTTGCCTTGAACAAATTCTAAATGGGTCAACATGTTTACTTTACATTTAGGTACAGCGAGATGTAAGATTCTTCACTTACAAATGGGTTAGGTGTCATCTATTTACATTGCACGAACTTACTTGGACATGTAAAGTAGTGTCCATTGAAGACACTGAGTGAAAGTTAAGCACTTCTCAAATGACCAAATTGTTCACAGTTTTTATATTACTAACTTATCATACATTAGGACCATTAAGCATTGCTTATGTTACTTCGCATTGTTAACTTGGTACAACCGGTTTCGAGTTTCTAAAATTAGCATCATCTATCCGCTTTCCGAAACGGTTCAAGTGTGATGCGATTTAGGTGTGTACGGGCCTGCGCGGCACCATCATCCGCAATCTCTTCGACGAATATTACAATAAACGGGAATTCACACCGCTTCGCGCAACGCGCGAATCTCGCAAACTAGTATATATATATATATATATATATATATATATATATATATATATATATAGTGAAAAGTTCATTGTAGACACCCTCATAAGTGTAGACATGTAGACACCCTATTTCACCATTAGATCTCTTGATCTAGTGGTTGTGATAATTTCATTTTTTCCTTTTTTTCCTTTTTCCAATTGTTCAAAGCATTTCACATGTGAAAAGAGCTATTTCACATGTGAAAGTGTCTACAATGAACCTCACCCTATATATATATATATATGTGGGTGTGCATGTCTTACATGCATATACATGTATGTATGATGGTATATGTGCATGAAAGTAAAGATGATGATAAAAGTTTTACTAAAATATAAAAACTTTGTATTTTATGAGGTTTAATTATAAGTATAAGTTTTTATAAAACTTGAAGTAAATGCAACAAAAATTATAAATTCTTAAATACATTTAAATATGTATGATTGAATCATGATGTGAATATTAAAAACATTCTTATTAGTAAACGAATGAAAATAAATATGAACACATGTTG
Organism: Deinandra increscens subsp. villosa; assembly: GCA_039602395.1. Taxonomy (NCBI): domain Eukaryota; kingdom Viridiplantae; phylum Streptophyta; class Magnoliopsida; order Asterales; family Asteraceae; genus Deinandra; species Deinandra increscens. The sequence goes on along the minus strand of JBCNJP010000008.1, from coordinate 61,312,532 downwards.
AAATGATTAATGTGTTCATTGAGAAAAATAACTAGTTACTTACATATGTTAGTTAAATGGGGTTATAAAAACAAAAATATAAAACATAAGTCAATCTAACTTACTCATAATATTAAATTCTTAGTCTTTTAAGTTTTATTGTATTTATCTAGCTAATTTATTTATTAGGATAATCTCAAGGATTCTCATATCTCCATCTCGGTGTTACATCTCACTCTCAATCCATCTATCATGTGAGTACTCATACCCCCTTTTTATTACTGTGGGATGTTATGCGATATAAACTCTTGTTATTATTAGAAGGGTGATTCCTTCAAGTGATGACTTGAGTAGTGAGTATTAATAACCACTTTTTCTTTTATTTTGGGGTGCAACATGTATATCCTATATCAAAATCTTAAATCTTTATTCCTTATTCAAACTCAATGCGATTCTATGATGTTAAGTGTGTATTCTTTATTATGTGCATCTATGTTAAATATTTAGTATGTGGAAATCGTGAATCATATCTATAAATCGTAAATCAAATCTATATCATATCTGTAATCGTTTGTGTACCATTAACCATTGAGCCGTGGTAACAATGATAGATGAATATCTATTGGTTGACAACCCACCTAGGATATTGAGACATAATCTTGTCGTCAAATAGGTGATTGCTCCCTTATTGTCTAGGTTTGGTTACACAATATCTATATCTATTTGATCATGTATCTATATCATATCTATAATCTTTTGTGTACCATTAACCATTTCGCCGTGGTAACAATGATAGATGAATATCTATTGGTTGACAACCCACCTAGGATATTGAGACATAATCCTGTCTTCAAATAGGTGATTGCTCCCTTATTGTCTAGGGTTGGTTACACAACATCTATATCTATGAATGATTAGTTATTTTATATTCTTCATATGGTCCTTATGACTAAGTACTTAATTGCATTAATCGCTGGCTTTTTATCTAGATATATATAAAATTCTATGTGTACTCACCAACTACTTTTGTAGTTGACACTCTCTATTTTATACATGTTGCAGGACGACTACTTGGATTATTTGACTGATCACGATAGGATTGCGGACCTAGATAAAGACATTAATCAATGCTTTTATGTTTATATTTATTGTTGTACGGATCTTTGTATATATATATAAAATGGCATGTTTAAGTATTTGGTAACTATTACTAGTTGTCATGTGCATCTGGACAGTCGTCTCGCCCCGACATATTCCGCCGTCGGTTGGGGTGTGACAACATTCATGTTTTTAACTCTACTACTACTCTCATAAATAACTTCAACTTTTGATCCCTTTGATGACATTTGCTGCGGTAGAAAGGAGTTTACCATTAAAAACCATCGTATTTCTTTCCATCCACAACCAACCCCCCCCCCCCCCCCAGCTTTTGAGTTTGACCCTTTACCCTATTTATGAATATGTAAAGGATCAACACGTACACCGGAGGGTTTCACACCAATGGCCACCACTTGTCACACCATGTCCTCCAAACCACAACGACTGAAAATGTGGTCCACCGATTCATTTCCATCACAAGGAAGGGAACAAAGCAAAGAGCTAACCTGGATATTCCTATGGGCCAGGGCTTCCCTCTTGGCTATCACAGTATCACAGCTCGCCAGACGAAGATACTATCTTCAACGGAACAACGGAACTCCAATCAAATAGTAGGCGTTATAATGACCATTAGAGACGATTATACAAACCAACTTTGTTTTTAGGAAGTTTGTAATATAAAATAGCAGACTACATCTACGTGTCATTATATGCCCGTTGAGCTTGGTGAGCTGGTGCAGTTGTCAGTGAAGTCTGCGGTTTGAGATAAAAGACATAAAAAAAACTAAAGAATGTGTGCTTTATCAACGGACTAGGATAAAAAAAATTATGAAAGGTGAATTCTGCTGTTTAAGACAACAAACTTCAACTTCAACTAAAGACAACTAGTCATTGTTGCTTTCATGGTTGTTTGAATTTTATAGATTTCTAGCTGATGATCACCAAATTTAGAGATTTTTAGTGATAGACTTTTGAACAATTTGGTTTTTTTTTTAAATTTATGTAAAAGTTTATAAATTTGATTTGTTTTCTCTAGAATGTGATGCATCAATTCCCATTTTAATCCATTGTTTTATAGAAATCCCAAAAGCATGTTTTAACATCAAAAACTTCATGTTCCTTGCAGTGACGAATATAAAATTTTCTTTGATCGGGGGACAAAAATTAGGTCAGTAAAAAATAATCGGATAAAAAAACTAGATCGGGTCAAAAGACAACAAATAATAACCAAAAATATTTATAAAGCAGATAGAAGTCTATATAAGCAAATTAAGAACCGATAGAGTTACGTGAGATAAAAGAAAGATATCAACATAAAATTCTATTATAAATAAACAATTAACAAAATGTGAAATAAATTTAGGTTATTCATGGAATTTTTCTTATCAATTTTAACTTGAAAAGTAAATACTACATATTATTATTGACTTGTGAGACCCTTTTAAAAATTATGTGGCCCGTTGCCCTCTGATAAAAATATCTCTTTTACATCCCTTTCTTCATCATCTAGATATAGGGGCTGTTTGGTTCGTCTGTTTCATTTGGTGCTAAATGAATAAGCTGTCTGTATGGTAAAGAAATACTGAATCAATAAGGTGCTGAATCATAATGTGCTGTTTGTTTGGACGTCTGAATGATTATATAATCAAAACAAAAAAAAAACCATTTTTTTCTTTCATTTAGCTTGTCCCATATTGGTGTGAGAACAAAACACCAAAGTTTTCCTTTATTACCTTGTCCCATATTGGTGTGGGAATAAAAACTCTACTTTTTTTCTTTCATTTTAGTTTGTCCCACATTGATGTGGGAACAAAAACATGGTTAACTTATATATGAAAACCTACATGACATGTTAAGTTCTTATGTTGTGTTTTACTCCGGTATCTACCCGCGCGCAGGGGGGGGGGGTGCAAATTTGGTGAAATTTGCCTTCCCGTACGCACGTCCTGCGGACACGAATGCGGCTCCGAAAACTGGGGGGCGAGCACAAGTTTCGTTTTTTGTTGTTGTTTCTTTCTTCTCCCGTTCCGCACCGTCGTCACGTTTTTTGTTCGTCCAGCCCCTCCCTCGTCACGTTTTTTTTCGTTCCCAGCCCCTCGTTCGTCCTCCCTTCCTTCCTTCAGCCCTCGTCTGGATCGAACAGCTTCATTTTTGTGGCTTTTTCGGTCAGACAGGATTGTCTTATTCGGTCAGAAGGTGCAAGGCCAAACAAACACCACCATATGCTCAAATGTCTTATTCGGTCAGCATTAAGACGCCATTAACACGAACCACACAGCCCCATAGATCACTTTCTTTCCTATAATCCCCGGCCTATGGTACCTAAGCCCTCAAAAGATGGATGTCGTTTAGTGATATTAGTTTCTCTGCTCCAGTTTTAGTAATTTAGAACGAATTAGGGATCGATGGATAGATGGCTTGTTTGAGTATCAGATATTTATGAACCGTTCATACAAACAATGCTTCATATGTCGTAGAAGCAAGGGGATCTTGATCATAATTAATTTAGATGAATGTTACATCGTCAATGATCACAGATATGTATGATGTATCTTGCAAAATTTCATAGACACTAGAGTAATATAGTATCAATTTTCACCGATTTTTATCACTAGAATCTTTGAGGTGCACCACACAAAGCCCATGTTAAAGCGGGATCCAAATTTTTTTTTTACTTGTTTAGGTAGTAGGTACCATATGTTGATTGGCATTTACAGAAAAATTATAAAATTAGTAATAATAACAAGTCGTAGCGTGTGCCGAATAAGTAAAAATTGAATGATACAAATAGAAACCAATGAGTTATGTGTGGAATAAGACTCTTTGCAATGCTAATAATGATCATTCCACGTACGGTTATAGTTAGCATGTCATATTAGTTTTTTTACCATTATTCCTAAAAACATCTTTTAACCTCAACGTAAAAAATACTCATAATTCCCACATGCAACTCACTTAAAATTAAATGTGAGAGTAAAAAAAAGGAGATGGGACACATGTAGCAACGAACAAGCCCTTAAGGACAATTGACGGACAAATTCCTCTAACACCGCACATTTGACGTCACATAAATAACAGATGGGCTGAAGAACACCACGTTGGAGGTAGTCTAAATGCAATGCATTAGAGAAATAGGGAGGACCTCATGGCCCAAGCAAAATATTAAAAAATATAGATATTTAAAATTAGGTTTCAAGATTCATTTTGTTAACCCTAAACATACCGGCCATTAAACTAATTTTGAAGGTTTAAACTTTGATATTTGAATTTTGGATCTATTTTGCTATATTGTTTAGTTTTGAATCAAAATTAAAATATTGTTTAGTTTCGAATCAAAATTAAATGTTTAAATGTTCCAAATTTAAAGGTAGCGAACTAGGATCAATGCACTACCGAAATCACAAATTCACAAATCACAAATACAAAATTATCATCTATACATGGTTTGTTTTTAATATAAAGACCTATTTTTAATATATATACAAGATATTTAAAATCTTAGAAACGACACTGATTAATTATTAAGCGGTCTTACGTCATTAACGTATAAAGAAAGATCAATATCACTCCACCTTATAAGACTAGAACTAATAATCATCATTAACCATAAGCTTAACTTGTTATGCGGTCATAAACACTAACCGTTTAAGCGGATTAAATTATACATTGCGAAAAAAACATGACACTTTTTATTAAAAATACAACAGAAATATCAGAAATCCACCTTTTGTAGAACTTGAAATCTAGCATTATTGCTATAATTCAATCAATTTCAGAAAGAAAAAAGAAAAAAAAAAGAATGTGCAGTTCTCTCAAATATAACATAAGCAGCTGAATTATCGTGAAGGTTAAATTGGTAATTTGAGCGCTTACCGAACTCCGTAACAAACAGCGAAATATCAGATCTCAGCCGTTCAAACTTCAAACACCGTCTACAATCTAGATCTGCCGTCCATGAAATCCCGCTAACGCCAAAATATTCTGATCCGACGGACAGAAACTGAACCTCCTGTTTAACAATAACCCACACAACAAACCTCCACCGTCCGATTTCAAACCCTTCTTTCCCGCCGCTTCAACCGTCGATCTAACGCCGTTCAAGTCCTTGAACGCCGTCATCGTCAGCGACGACGACGAAGACGACGTCGTGGAGTCGTTTCCGTCGGAAAAATCAACCGGATCTTCCACCGGAGCATCGGAACTCTCCGGAACAGATAACCGCTCGTTCCGCTTCGAACTGTTACGGCTGAGATGCGGATGCCAGGAGAGCCGCCGTTCACGGCGGCGTTTCTCATCGTTCTCCTTCTCTCCAATCAGATCTCGAAAACAAACGGCGGACATTCCGTTAAACGCCGGAAAATCCGAGCTCTCGTAAACCGTCGCGGCGATGTTGAGCACGCCGTGGACTCTCCCCGACGGACGGCGGATGTGGACGGCGGAGAACGCCGGAGTTCCGATCACGGCGCCGGTTTTCGAACTCGTAAGCGAACTGCTGCTTAACAGGTACCGTACGTTACCGATCAGGTAATCTCTGATGTAACCGCAGGCGTAGATCTCGACTTGAACGGCGGAGGTGTCGCCGTAGATGAAACGCGGCGGAACACGGAAGATGAACTTCTCGTTCCAGGTAGGGTTTTCGCCTCCGACGCGGTCGAGGTGGCTCCGGAGCTTGGCGGAGGGATCTACCCAAGCGATGGCGTAGGTGTGCATCCGGTGCATTTTAGCGGAGGGCGGAATCTTAAGGCCTTGCGCTGAGATCAAGTTGATCTCTAGAATCCTCGTCTCCGGCATCGTTTTGAGGCGAAAACAGTGAAATTCGGTGGTGATTTCAGTGATTTTCAACGTGAAATGGAGATTTTTTGGATAATTTGTGGTTTGAATTCAAGATCAGTGAAACTGATCAAGAATTGGAAGGACTGAATTTGGGAGCGAAATAGACGGGGTGATTCTATCTTCTTCGCTCTCGCAGTTTTGGAGTTGATTTGGGGTTTTATACCGGTGATGTCAAATTACTAAAATGTCCCTTCCCTTATATACGGCTTTAATGCTCAACGGTAAAAAAAACCCCAAAATGTTTTTATCAAAATCCAAATTGAATTCTTTTTCTAATAACACATCTTGATAAATCCTCTATAAGATAGCTAGAATCATATAAATTTAAGTAGTAATGTTCTATGGTTTGGTACAAATTGATAAATTAAAGGAAAGAAAACGAGTTTAATTAAGACATATAAGTTATCTACGAACACACAATTTAAAATACCTAAAATTATTAAAATTCGGGTTAGTAACAATTATATAAACCATTTTTATTAAAGCGGGTTGCAAGAAATATGTGTTATCATTTGATATGGGTATCTTAAAAATCATAACTTGAAATGACTCTAAATCCTAAATGAATGTAAAGTTTTATCTCATATCGCAAGAGAAACTGATCAATACAAAACTAGTTAGTGCCTCAGGTAAATACCAATGTTTTAAAAACCGGTTCAACCGGTTTAACCGCCAACCGGTTATCATACCGGTTTTTTAATCTCCGGTTTTTTGGACATAACCGGACCGTTTTGAACCGGGCGGTTTTCCGGTTTTTTCCGGTTTTTTCCGGTCCGGTTCAACCGGTTTTTTGACAGTTTAAAAAAAAAAAAAATTTAATTTATTGTTATTTTTTATTATTTTTTAAAGTTTAAAACTTATATATTCTTATGAAATACCTATTTGGTATTATTTTTTAGTGGATTATCATTGTATTTTAACTATTTCCGTTGTGGTGTACAAATTTATTAACATTTTTATAAAAATATATATATAAATCCCCTAACCGGTTCAACCGGCCGGTCTAACCGGTCCGACCGGTCGAACCGGCCCCGGAAAGTTTTCCGGTTCAACTAAAAAACCGGTTTTTAAAACATTGGTAAATACCCGAGGCTGTGATTTAAAAAGAATTAAACGAAGTAAAAGATGCAAGTTTTTTTTCAAATTTTCACTGAGAAATGAAGGAGATTGATGAATCAAAGTTATGGTATTGTAAAACAAATATGGATAATTTTTGTATGGAAAGAATTTTATTTTTTTATTTTTAATTATAAGATCTTTCCTTTTTCTGAATACCATTTAATTTTTTAATTCAAAAATCTATAAAAATGACACATAAGCTAATCCTAGGTGGCACACCTTGAATTGTGCCATCTAGACATTAAAAACTTGTGTTTATTATATAGTATAGATTTGTAGAATATTTTTAGGATACTTTCATACATGCCTTGAAAGTTGTATAAATTTATATTTATTTAACTGAGATTAACAAGAGGGGAAAACGAATCGGGGATCTGACCCGAAAAGAAATTGTTTTAAAGGTAGAGATTATAGAGGTTAACAAGGGTAAAGATGTCGGCTGGTAGTTAACCAGAACGAACATTGTAACGAAGACTGAGAGTTGTAAGTTCG